>CM042188.1:6531206-6547717 GCA_023539305.1 Ilex asprella | reverse complement strand
ACTTGTTAATATGTTATTTATGTCACACATATATGTTTACAAGGTGTCGCAATTTTATTCATTTTTTATTAAAAATTATTAATTTTGCAATTATGTAGGCAATTTCAATTATTAATTTAGTATAATCTTTTAATTAAGGGGCCTCACTTTTTTTTTCATGTAATATTAATTAATTTTAGAGGTTATTTAAGCAGTGAAATATTTTCTAGGACTTTAATTTCTAAAATTGATTTGTCCAATTTATTAATATGCAATTTATTTTGTACGTATATTTGCAGGGTCTAGCATATCTTATGCAATTTCCATTAAAATTTATTTATTTTGTTTGTATATAATCCATTCTGGTTATTAATTCGATATAATTTTACTTAAGGTGTCTCACTCTTTTTTTATGTAACATTAATTAATTTTAGAGGTTAATTAAGATTGAGATCTTTCTTAGGACTTTAATTTCTAAAATTAATTTGTCGAATTTATTAGTATAGGATTTATTTTGCACATATATTTACAAAGTGTAGCAAATCTTATTCAATTCCCATTAAAATTTATTTATTTTGGCCGTATGTAATCCATTCTAGTTATTAATTCAATATAATCTTAATTAAAGTACCTTATTCAATTTTATTTTAGAAGTCTATTAAGGAGTCAACTACTGAGCTTTTTCGTAGGAATTTTTATTTTTGATAAATTTTATTAATTTTTTACAATATGTATTTCATTATTGTTGTTAGTGCTCTATAATCTTAATTTCAATTTTATGAAACTTTAATTTCAGAAGTCTATTAAGGAGTCAACTACTGAGCTCTTGGATCTAAATATTTTTCATTGAAAAATACTATGCATTCCAAATTTGAAACTCAAATTTGCATCTAAAATGAAGGGGAACTGTTGGATGAGTGGGTTCCATAAATTTTTTTAAATGGGACCCACTGATCCAATAATCCCCTTAATTTGGAATGCAGATTTGGGTTATATAGCATTACTCTTTTCGATTACACATCATCAACCATGTTTGAGTAACGGGTCAACATATAAAAAGTGGGTCCCACTTAAA
Source organism: Ilex asprella (assembly GCA_023539305.1). NCBI lineage: Eukaryota > Viridiplantae > Streptophyta > Magnoliopsida > Aquifoliales > Aquifoliaceae > Ilex > Ilex asprella. The sequence goes on along the minus strand of CM042188.1, from coordinate 6,546,663 downwards.
CACATTATGGGTAAGGTTTTATTGAGTGAATTTTTTTTTTTTGATCAAATCTTATTTAACAGTTGTTATTGACAAAAGTACAATAATTTCGAGTCACTCTTTCCAAAACTATATTTAGAACATTAAATCTAAAGATTTTGTTTGACAACTCATGAAAGATTTTTCTGTTTATGGACATATATAAAATACATGCTGTGCTTACTACCTCTGTTCATAACTCTATAGCCTCAGGCCATTTTTGGGCCCTCTGGTTCAGCATAAATCTTCAACACAAGACCCAAAACAAACTCATTCTTTTTAGTTTGTGGGATTTCTAGGTTTTCTTCAATGGACTACTCTATGCTTGCTCCTAAGGTATACAGTTTTCTTATATTTCATATGTTATTAGTGTCATTATTTTATATTGTTCAAGAATCGTTTTTTTGATGCATATCAATCATGGTGAATCAAGTTTTCGATTCGATTTGACACGTGAAATGAGTAAATTATTATGATCATTAGAAACAAAAATCATTGAAAGTAGTTGTTAATTGTGTTCTATAAGTTGTGCTGTTGTGTCGTGTTTGTGTGATGTTTCATTTGAGCTTTTCAGAAAGAATTCATAATTGTAGAGATATTTTTTATTTAGTTTATGTTGTTTTCCAACCTTTTTTCCCCGAATCTTAGCGAAGTTTCTTAATTTTTTGTCTTTTTTTTTTTTTCAGTTTCTTGCATATAAACATATTGGCTGTATACTTATTGAAAACAAAGATCTCTCTAGAGGTTCTGATATAGTTGTTTGTGATCTGTGTTGAGTTTGCTTGTTTGTTGGTTTTCCTTTACTTATCATTAAAAGCAACTTAACACAAGGGTAATGGTAACTGTGAAGCATGGCAAAAGGCCAGAGATGCAAGCTGCACCACCAGGACCAGATCATGGCCATCCTCGGGGATTCGGACCATGCATGGATGGCTATATAAATGGTCTAGACCGACTGTCATGCTTTCGCAGGTTAGATAATATTGAACTAAGCGATCACAGGAGCTTGAGGTTCAACTTCAGGGACTACATGGGTGATTATGATGACTATTATTGCATGCATAGACCACCAACAGGCTCAAGGGGCATGCCTTCAGGGCCACCACCTCCACCACCACCACCACCACCACGAAGGCAAATAGCACCAGGGCCACCTCCCCCCCACTCATGTGGGTGCCCTGGGTGCAGGGAACCACCGCCACCTCCACCAGGGCCACCACGAGAAGCTAGTTACTATCCACCTGAGCCTCCATATGGACCACCACCAGGTGGATACCCTCCCCGTGGCTTCTTCAATGATCAGAATCCTAATGGTTGCTCAGTGATGTGATCAGCTATAGCAACTTTGGGTTCTTCTGACTACAATGTGTATCTCCTTGGCAATATGACTTTCTCCAGATCAAAACTATCATTTCCTTTCCAAGTATCAGTCTGTTTCTTTCCTTGTCTTCTTCTGCTATGTCCAGTTTACGCACTTTGTTATATTTTTGGAATTCAATAAAATGCTTGAAATTCTTTGAAATCTTGCTTGCAATCTAGCACACAAAACTTATAAAAGCAATATGGTGACTGTCAAAGCCAGTTATCATATTTCCATATGTGTAATCGACAGATCTTCATTTCACTTACTACTTTGAATATCTATGGGGTCTGACAATTCTCATGTCATAGGTTTTAGGAATTAGACAGTGAATTTGGTTTTGGAATCTTCGTATTTACTTCAAAATGCAACTTAGGAAGATTCTGGGATATCATAACTTTCAAAGAACTTTTATGGTGTCACGATGTTTAGCAGAGGGATGTGCAGAATGCAGAGGATGCAGTTAGCAGAATGTGTTAGCAACCAATCTCCATGGAAATACTACTGCTAATAGTTCCAAAGTATAATATTTGTAAGTCTAGTAGTATTCAATGTTTACACTGTGTTCTCAATACTTGTGTTTTATTCAAGGATTAAATTTTTGTTTCATTTCCATTGAAATGAATGAAATCCTTCGGTCTCCATGGAAACTGAAACAACCGAATGATTGAATATTGAAATTTCTATGTTCCAAGACGTTTCAATGTGTTTCTGTATCAGAAACAAAGTTTCAATTTTTTTCTCTTTTTTCATCTTGTTTCCAAAATGTTTCAACACATTTCTGAAATGTTTCAGTTTCTGAGCTGATCCAAATTATTCACCGAAACAAAATTTTGATCCTTAATTTTATTCACCTTTTTTTGGATAAGAAGAAAAAGAGGTAATGAGTAACAAATAGAGTGAGGGCAAAGACAAGCAAATAGCATACTTGGGACATGGTTAAAGATTGTTATTAACACAGCAGAATTTGAAACATGTTCAGAGTGCACCAAGGTTCTTAAGGCCAAGAACAACACCAACCCCAATAATGTGACCTACACTCCCACATGCCAAGGTATCTGCAAGGGTAAAGCCAGCAGGGTCACCAGTCTGCAGGCCAGAGTCCCTCACTTCAAGCTTTAAACCGGCAGTGGCCTTCCTGTTTGCAGATGGAGCCAAACCAAACCTTCCAGCAAAGAGCATCAGGCTTGTAGAAACCACCATAATCTGTTCAAAAAAAATAAAAATTCATCACCCTGCTCAAGCAAGAATCAACAGAATCAGACGAATCCCTATAAAATAGAACACATGTCTCATCTAGATCTACCAGTATGAATGGTTCTATTTGTATGTTTAAGTGGATACTCTTCTGGAGTTGCAACTATCCAGTGCAAAGAATTCGGTTCTTACAAGTAAATAAAATATTCAATCTCTTCATATACCATTTATGAGTGTGGTTGAAAGCAAGATCTAATATGACATGAAAAATTCATCACCCGGCTCAAGCAAGAATCAACAGAATCAGACAAATCCCCATTAAATAGAACACGTCTCATCTAGATGTACCACTATGAATGGTTCTATTTGTATGTTTAAGTGGATACTCTTCTGGAGTCGCAACTATCCAGTGCAAAGAATTCAGTTCTTGCAAGTAAATACAATTTTTCGATGTCTTCATATACTATTTAAGTGTGCGGTAGAAAGCGATATCTAATATGACATGTGATGGCAAACTTTGATGCTCTTTTCCTATAGAATTTGTTCCTTCTAATATACTGAAACATTCTCCAGAAAAACATGTTGTAGCTCTCTGATAATGAAATAAAATTCACAACAAGATGCAATACAAAGCATAGTTGATAGCTTGCTCACCAAATTGGTAGGTGAGCCAATATAATCGCAGCGAGCACCCAAGGCTCCCTTCCCTAACCGCTTCATGGGCTGAACTGCTACCTGCATATTGGAAGATATGATTTAGTCAACATGAAGATGTGTGTGTATGAGAGAGAGAGAGAGAGATGCTAAAGTCACACATTTTGAATCCAACTGGACAAGTAACATTATGATCAAAGCATTTACAAAGGCTGACCCTTTTGCACACTACTTACATTTCTGGTTAATCAGATCTTTTAGTTAATAGAGCAGTACATGATCCTCATTAATCCAAGCAAAAATCACATCTGAGTATGAGGTTAGGTTCCACCATTCAAATACTGTCAATGAGAAAATGGTTCGAGTTAACTCAAATAAAGGGTTGTTCCATCCTATAATCAAGAACACGAGTCATATACAGGCAATGTGGGGGTAATTGGACTCTTACGCGCTTTTGTTTCTTATAAAAAAAAAACCGGACTCTTACAAGCAAAAAACACTTTCAGCTTAGCATGTTTCTTGTTGAGGTCTCCCCAAGCCCTATAGTGCAAGAGGTTTAGAGGGTAAGTCTCTTGGTAGGAGATTGAGAGCATAGCTAATTTTGCAGGAAATATATATGAATTTAATTGCTGAGAAAAATTCACATGATTTAGCAAATCCAACAAGATAATCGATTATTTTTACTTGAATCTCACTTCTGTACAAAAAGTTCATGGATAAATGAGCATTTTGGTCCAATGTTTCGAAAATCTAGCAAATTACATGGATAAAGGTTAAATTTTTGTGTACAAATTAACTTATTCTGAGTCAGAAATCATCCAACAAGGCATTAAAGGCAATAAACTATTTAACCATTATTAAAACACTTCATGCATATATGTGATTCTTGGGGGGAAAGGAACAGGGAAAACACATTGCCAGTAACCTCTTTAGTCCAAAATAGAAACCCCAACAAGCAGGAAAATGAAATCGAAAAACATACATAAGTCATTAAGATTAATAAAACATGGCATCCACTAGTAGTACACATATCAATTACACCCAGTTCACCAAATGAACAGAAAAGGAACACTAACCAAGCTTTGGACAGGGGAAACTGAGGCAGACATGGGTCTTAACCCACTGAACTGAGGCAGAGAAGTCATCACAGCAGATGCCATTTTGCTGATTTCAAAGTAAGTGATCAGAGAAGAGTAATGGGTTCTTACTTATATGATATTTGAATAATTTGACTTTCAATAGGATTTAAAAGGGAAATGATGTATAAACTAGTTGGAGCAAAGCAGAGAGGCTTTCCAATGGCAGCCACAAGAGAAGTTTGTGGCCTAAGAGTGCCATTGTTGGATACACTTTGGATACTTAATCTGACATGGCACTTACATATTGGGTAAAATCTTAGATGGATAAGGTTTTCAAGGTTGTGAGAAAGTTTGTGATGGATTGGTGGAGATTTACCAATTTGGGTGCTAGTGTAGATGTTTTGGTCAGACGTTTGGACACAATAATACACCTAATAAATAAAAGGGTTTTTCGCACTTTGTATGTCGAAAGATTTCAAGATTTTTATTTTATACTCTAAAAAATTAAATTTTTTATATTACACCCTCAATGTATCAAAAGTGCTGCAACGTGACAATTCGGTTAGTTTCTGTTATTTTTTTTCATCAAAAGACAACTAATTGACAGTGACGGTAAAATTAACGGAAATTAACAGAAGGGTCACATTGCAACACTTTTGATAAATTGAGGGTGCAATATAAAAAATTTAATCTTTAAAAATATAAAGTGAGAATCTTAAAAAATTTTAAGGTACAAATTGTAATTCGCCCTAAATAAAAAATAAGGCTTGACAATACCTCTCTTCCTCAACTAGTTTCAGCCAAATACTTTACAAGTAGTTAGCACTTAAAAGGGTGATAATGTCGAGGAGAAATTATTTCACCTTAAAATTGATTGATTATGGTATCATAGAATTACTTTTAAGGGCAATTTGATGAGAGATTAAAATAGGACTTATGTATCTATAAATCCAAGCAGAAGTTTTTTCAACAATACCATTAGGAAAAGTGGATGAAAAACTGGTAATTAGGCACCCCGAAAGCTTTTGCTGTGGATGCTTTTGTTGGGCTTGTCGTAGGTGAAAAAATGAAGAATGATTGGTGACCAAAATAACAACAATAATAACAACAGCAAAAACTCCGAGTTATATAAGTGTTTAAGGGGTTGGCCTTGAAAACCCAAAACACGACAGATTTAGTAAACATGTCAATTCATCCATCCATTTATGATGCAAAAAAGATTAGACGTATATCGAGTTCGAATTATATTAACGCTTTGTATCAATAATTGTATTCTAATTATGTTGCTATATATTGTGCACGTCCAAAGGAAGGAATTACAAAAGGAAAAAAAAGAAGAAATGATATCATTTGAGATTTGAGAGAGAGATCTAGGCCTTGAGCATTAGGTTATAGCCCAACAGATGAAAACATGAATAGTTGTCTGCAGCTTTTATTTTTTTATTATTTTTTTAATTTAATGGTCAAAGTTATTCAAACCAGTTTATACGTCTTTTGACTAATTCTCTCTCTAGTCTGATCAAAGTCAGACTATTCATGTTGGAACTAAAAAATTCATAAGAGATAAATTTTTCATGATCAAGCTCCAAAGAGTTACTAAAATTCAAACGGGCTACGTGTTATGCAATGGATATTGTGGTGCACAAGTGTGTTTTAATTAATATTCTGTTTGGTAGGAAGAATAATAAGTAGGAGAGATGAAAAGTATGAGAGATATATTTTTTATCTTTTCAGAAAGGAAAGTAGAAATAATACACTTTCCTTCCTTTGTGATTGGTAGGATGAATGAAAAATAAAAATGATTAATTTTTTTTTTGGTGCTTGATAAGATGGAAAAAATATACACATTTTTTATTTCTTATTTTTATTATTTTTTTAAAAATATGCATATATATTTTATCAATTGTATTTATATATGAAATTAATGCATACATAATATATGTATATATCAAAGGATATATAGACAAATAAAATACATTTCAACACAAATAATTAACTTTTCATTCACTTTTCTTCTAATTTTAGTGGGATTGATTTTGGTGAGTTTAAAAGAAAATTCATCTATCCACTTTTTTATCCTTTCTGTTTTCTTTCTTTACCAAACATGATGTTTTATTCATCTCTTTAACTTTCCATCCTTCATTTTTCTATCGTATCAAACGGAGCATATGTATTAGAATGAAGGATTAGAAAAAATAACCTCTGGACCTATAATTTATCCCATATCCCATCCAAACAAGGTGATGTATGAGATAAGTTTGGACCTACTACTTTTCAATACATGAACCAAACAAGAGATGAATAGATAAATTTTAAATGTCTTTTTTCTTCAGTTGGATGGATTAATAACTAATCTAATCACACCCACATGCAAGTTATAAATTAGGGTTAATTCCATCAAAGGTCCCTAAAATATGAGGTTTGTCTTATTTTGGTGTGACTCCTCAATCAGATAACATTCAAATTGCTAATGATTTTTAATTATAAAGCAAAGAAATATTTTGGATAACTATTTACCAATTTTTGATCAAAGAGCTACCCAAATTATATAGTTTTGATTATGAGCTATCCAAATTTTAATTAAGAGTTATCCATATTACTTAGTTTTGGTCAAGAACTACCCAAATTTTAGTTAAGAGCTGCCCAAATTATTTGTTGCCTATATTTAAATATCACATGATAAGTTTATGACAATAAATCGTTAGCTATTTGGATGTTATCTGTTTATGGGACCACATAAAAACATAATCAATATTTTATGGACTAAAATGATGAAATTCAAATGTTTGGAACTAAAATGAGACAAACTCTACACTTTAGGACTTCCCGTGCAATTAAAATCAGGGGTCCTAGGTAGCCACCTTAGTAGCCTAGGCGTTGGGCTGGTCTGGGGGAGATTCTCATGGTCATGTTCAGGGTGATTACTACCTACTGATAGTCTCTCCTATTTTCTACGTTCAAAAATAAAAAATAGAGCTTGATCATTCAAAAGAACAAGAAACAAAATGAATAAGATGTATTATTATCAGCCATATCAATACTATACTCACGAAAATACTTATTGACCACCTTTACCAAAAGAAATAAACAAATAAACAAATTATTGCTAACAACAAGTAATAAAAAGTATAGCTTAAAGCTATTTTATTGTCTATCTTGAATATTTCTTGACTGAGTCTACTGGTTCTTGACCAGCTCTTGAACGAGTGAGGTTACTGCATCTGCAGTGAGTGGCTTCTCATGGCAATCATCAAGCCCTGCTGCCATGAATGCTTGCTTCTCCGAGTCAAGACCACGAGAAGTCACTCCAACAATCATACTGTTAACTTCCATGGCGCGAAGCTCTCGTGTTGCCTGCTTAACAATCATATTGTCAATTATTTGTGATATATGTACATGCAATTGTATAGGATAGTATGTATAGATGAATGCATTGCATTGCAGTTGTAGTTTCTTGATGAAGTTGGCAGTATGAACAAATTTTATAGGATTGTAAGCATTTGGTGAGTCGAGATGTTCAGGAATAAAACTTTGTGAAGTTGAATATCTGATTAATGATTCACAGAATTATAAACATTCGGTGTTTCACATAAACTTAAGATATGGAGATAGAACTCATTGAAGGGAAAAATGTTTATGTGACTTGAACCTCGAAAATGTTCAAGTCGTTACGATCCTTACCCTTGTGCCAAATCCTCTCCTACCTTGTGATTACATATTTTATTGCATGCATGTATTAAAGATACTATCCATTGTAGCTAGTTCTACGTAAATGAACAAAAGATCCTATTTGGCTATTTAACAATTTACTATGAAGATGCTTGTAAATGATTGTTATACATAGAAAACATTAAATTTTCAATTAGATTCATGTCAACCTTTAATTCAAAAACTACCTTTTACTTTGCATAATTACTACACAAAGAAATATAAAGCAAGAAAAATGAACTTTTGGGGCACGAAGATTTTCTGATATTTTGCAAAGCGTTATGCTTCAAATTTATGTGAGTTTGAGGTGAAGATGGAATGTATGAATCATCTTGGCTAAAAATTGTCAAAGAGTAATTTCAGTTCGTCAATTTTCAAACATCAACTTATCAGTAGTCAACTATTTTCTATATAGAGCTAGATATGCATTATTGAAGTCTATTTTTGAAACATTTGTATGTGTAATTTTACTTTTTTACTGTAGAAAATTAGCATGCAAGTTAATTAGAAAAGCTAACCTTTGGTCCATCCATGATTGGCATTTCCATGTCCATGAGGATTAGATCGAAACATGTTCCAGAACGATATAGATCAACAGCTTCTTTACCATTTTTCACTACATGGGTTTCTAGTCCAAACTTATTCAGAAGAGCCTTGTGGATTTTTTGAATTATAGGATCATCGTCCACGATAAGCACAGAGAATTTGTTTCCTGAAGTCAAATTTTTCTTGTTGCCCGTGGTGTTTTTCTTGCTCTTCGAACTAGAGGCACCCATTCCGAAAAACATCTCTCCAAACAACTATTTTCTGTGTGCATAATAACAGTTAGTGTGAGTTAAAACTTACATGGAAAGCACAAAATGAAGTATTTTTTTGGCATTTTACTAGACAAAAAATGATTGTTTTTCTACATTTGCATCAACTTGGATGATTATTTGAGGGCCTTGTTCAGTAGCAAAGAAAATTAAATTCACAGAAACAGAACCAAAATTAGAATAGTATTAGTAGAGTACCTCTATGCACTTCTTGAATGCTTACTAACAATAATAACCCGAAAAAAGGGATAAATGAACGAAGGAATTTCTCAGTGGCAATGTTTGCAGCCTCCACACTCATGTTTAAATAAGGAGTGAATTGAAGATCAATGGTAATCTCTACACACACCTTTAAGAAAGCATTCCATTAGAAAGGTGAAGAGAATAGCTGGTACCGAGATATCCGCGCTAACAGCTAGATATTCTAGATGTTTTTTTCTCATCTTTACTTTGAAATTGAACTTAAAAGTTGGTGGAAAGGTATATACAAAGATGAGCAAGATGTAATCTAGCAACTCAGATTTTCTTTCCTCTTAAATGAGATGTTTTTGCAATACAGAAAGATTACGCGTATCCGCGTTTAGAAAAGTTTTGGCATTATCATTGATCATCACCTGATTGGGATAGATTTATAATCTCAACATGTCTACACATAATCTAATTCGCGGATTTGCATTCTTCATGGATAGATTGATTCGTAAAAATGGAAAATTAAAATTAAAAATCAGTTGATTACATGCCATTTTTACATTATTTCCCATTATATTATGAAGCTCTTCACTTGCTGCAACTTGACTAACATATGTAGCATGCATAAACTCACTCACTTTGGAATAATAATGTGATATCAGTTTAAAAAAACACGATTCTATAACTACAAATAGTTCATGCTTATATACCAAGGGCGCCCAACACAAATTGAGGCCTAAAGTGAGAAAATATTTATAGAAATTTACGATATAATTTATTTTCAAAGTTTTACTGGTTTTGAGATTGAGCAAGATTAGGTGCAATTGTGAAGTCAAGATCTTACAAATGAATAAATTGAATAAAATCTTAAAGAAATAACAATATAACTAAAGATATGGCTAAAAAACCAAAGCAAGATAATGAGATTGGAAGGGAGAGAAAGAGTTGGAGAGAAGCGGTGACAGTGGAGGAAAAATTAATGAAAAGAATTTGAGAGAAATTGTTACTTTAAAAGCTAGAAGTCATTAATTTTAGATTTTTTTAGAAGATTTTGTTATATTTTAGGACTTTCTATAAATATTTACATAAACTTATGAAAATATTGTTACATTTTAGAGTTTTCTATAACGCTTTAGATAGACTTGTGAAATATATTTGTCTTTTAACTTAGTCATTTCAAAAGAGCCTTAGAACTTGAAGCTAAAAAAATGGCTGAAAATTAAATTGGATCTCTAAATTTTTTTGGCTCTAAGCGACTATTTTAATGGTCTGGCTCTAGGGTTGACCCTGCTGTGTCTCCTCTTATTTAAAATATTGAAGTATTTGTGCATCTCACAACAATTGTAGTCTTTATCCGTCTCTCACTGTCAAGTCTTTGTCCATGAAACTGATTAAGTGAGACCAATTGATTACTGGATGATGCGCAATGATTAAAAGTAATATATGTATTATTATATATTTTATGCATTTTTTCATTAACCGTTATAAGGTACTATTACAAAAAAAAGATGGTCAATATTACAATGTGGTGTCACATAATTTTTATTTTTTAGTAATTTAGGCATCTAATATATATTAAACATTATTGAATTTTTTTTATATTAACTAGTTTTTATTTGGATCTTTTATGAGAATGAACAATTTAATTAATTGGTATTTTTGTGTTTAAATAAAAATAGAATTGAGTTTAATAAATGGTGTTTTTTTGGAAGATAGATACTTAGTATATTTTTTTTATCGAAGTGTTAACCTTTTTTCGTCATTTAATAAATGTGTATGTGTGAGGTGGACTGCACTTTTGGACCTAAATTTTAAATTTTATTTTTTTTTGACGTAATCTTTCAAGAGTTTTTTTTATTAAGCTAAATTGTATTGAATTTTAATATTTAATATATACTTTATTATTGAACTCTAAATTTTTTTGACCTTTTTTATATGTAGAGCCTAAAACCCATACATTTTTGGCTCTACTGTTGAGCCGGCCTTGTTATATACAAATGCATATACTTGCATATTCAAAAGCATTGAAACATAATTTATCTCAGGCATTAGGATGGAAGTGGTTCACAATGTTACAAAACAACTGCTTTGCCGCATGAAAAAAACCTACAAAACCTTGGGCTAGAATTTCGGCTTTTAGATTGATGATACCCCATTGTCGTTCAATTCAATTTATCCTGCACTAGTTATATCTTTTTTATTTTTCGTTTTATCTGATTCTACCCAAAGTCAGAAGCATCGACATGTAACGATTTTTTAAGTATACCTTAGACTGACAATGGCTCATGTTACGTCTGTTTTGTGTCGTGTTAGAATTCAACTCACACCCTACTTATTTATAATTATGTAGAGATCGATGATGAGATTATGTTGAATTATTTATTAAGTGAGTCTGTCCAATCAATCTGTCATTGATTGAATTCATTAACACTAAACTCAAACCAAGATGTGATAATGTCGCTTCGTATTAAAAGATCGTCTTACAAATTATCAGCTCTTAATAAACCTGTGCATGTACAAACAAAAGACACAAGGGTAGTCCAATATTTCAACCCAACCCAACACAACACAACCCTACCCTTGCTTTCACTAGACAAGAAATAATCCACTAGCAGCCCTAACTCAAGACACCTTCTCTTATGGATTGGCCCATCCTTTCAAGGCACAGATTTCATATGCAATGGGGGTAAAAAGAGCTAGGGACTAAGCTATTCATGTTCAAAAACTTTCAAACTTCCTGTTTTCAGACATTGCTTTAGGTCTCACCAACATTTTCAAATCATAAAAGAAAGCTAACCTAGGGAAGCATCACACAATTTCACAAAGATTTCGTGGCACGAAATATTTAGAAAGAAATCGATTTGCGCTTGTGAATATACTTAATGCATTGTGCTATAAAGAAGTTATGATAGTTGTACCACAACCGAACCTGAAATTGGGTTTAATGAAAATGCGACCTTTTATGGAAAAATAATACATTGACCAATTCAACTACGGGCTTGATCTCACATCGTCACCTCAACCATAGAGTTTGTCACAATGCCCATTGTAGCTACTTGTTGTACAATGTATCGAAACCAAACTTCCTTCATATTTTCAACGAAAATCGTCCAAACATGTAGTACGTACATACATGTTCGCAATAATTTAGAGGTATTCACCCTATCTTATGAGTAGAAATTTGGTATTTCGTTTTCTTACTTGATACTTTTAAAAAGAATTTTTTTTGACCTACTCTACCAAATTAAGTATGGTATTCCTACTCGACTTCTGACTAAATTAATCGGATAAGAAATCGGGTGAACATTTTTGTAAATATTATTTTTTGGATCATTTTAACAATTCAATTAAATAACATGCACCAATTTAACAACACAATAAACCAATAACACTAAAACCTAAAACAATTACAATAAAACACAAGAAAGCATAAACATCAATCCAAAATAATTGTTGCACAAATACAATAACAATTATTTTAAGTTTAAATCATATGGTTATGAAATTAGGGTTTTTAGTTTATAATTAATTAATGCAGGTAGGGTAGGGTACGAATACGAAAATTAATGGCTATTCGGCATTCTTATCTGATTTAATTGGAAGACCAAAAAACTTTTCTACATTTCTATCCGATTTTTTCGACTAGTCGTTCAATACAGTTGGGTAAGGTTGGATAGAATAGGAAATTGTGACTAATTGAAATTTGAACACCCCTACTCAATATTTACAATTGGGACAATTTGAAATCAACAATCATAGTTGGATGTGTAGTATGTGAAATGTGATAATTGAAAGTGAAATGTGAGATAAGGACATAGCCGACAACCGGAGGGTCAAGATGTAAGTTACTCATTTTTGTCTTGAAATTCAAAATGTTACAACAATCGATTGTGAACACCATAATAACCATGGGAATGAATTGCACAAAATTAAATCAATAGCAAAGCAAACAATAATGTGAGTGTTTATTAGCCTATTATAAAACCATTACATTTTCTCCCACCATCCCGAAACCAACTTAGAGACTGACCAAAGAGAAAAGTTTAATTAAAAACAAACAACCACACGTAGGAGTAAGTTCAAGTTTTGATATATTGTCAATAAGGGTGACAATTGAGTAGTGTTTATGGAGTTCATGGCGTGTCAGACTACACATATTCCACTAAACAAATCAATTTGAACACGACATGCGTAACTAACTATATCAAAATTCTTTAATCCTATAGCGTCCAGTTTAATGTAGGAGAGACACAACCTGACCTGTTAGAAAAAGTGCATGAAAATTATAGATTTATAAATAAAATAAAAATGCAAATATATCATATAAACTTAATGGAAACGTAGATACAAAAATAAGTTTAGAATAATTTAGATTGAGGTACAAGATGAACGATGTCCCAAGAAGAGTTACACCCCCTCCAAATAGAGTTTTTCGACTTTTTTTTTTCCAAGATACAATAATCTAAGAGAAGCTATGGTGTAGACGCGAACCTCTCTATTATTAATTAATCACCACCCAAGTTGCCCACAAAACACATGAATATACTTAAATATGCAACAGTTAGATACATGTATTGATAGGTAATGAAGTGTTATAATATATGTAGTTATTACATATAACTCTCTCTAAAGAATTTCAACAATCAAAATTAAAATATTTAAAGTCATAAAATAGAAAATGAACGTGGGACTGAAATTATTAATATGATACTAAATTTAATTTTAAATCATACATACTAATGTGACCTGTGAAACTCACTTAAATAAGTAGGCGATGTCAGGTTAGGCACCAAATTACGTGTCACATTTTTTAATGAAATATATGCATATACCATAAACTTGCGAGTTTGAAGAATTTAATGGATTATATCATGGTATGTGGAAGATACTTGTATTTATGCCATACACGTATTGAGTATATTGACGTTAAAAACTCAATCACTAGACAGTGTATTAACAACTTAATTATGTCAACCCGTATTAAACATGCTCATAAGTAGTGTTAACAACCAACTAATTTTGTCAAATTCGATTTGTATCATGTCGAATATTAATACTCCTGTTGACAACAAGTTTGCAAGACTGTCACTACAGCAAAGAGCAGCACAAACCATCCAAGCCAAACAAGTATTAGTCACTATACTACAGCTTCGATCATTAATGGCATAACAAAAAGTTCCCAGTAGAAAGTGAGAGCACCCGACCACCAACTATAGCACCCTTTTTTGCTCCCAATCTACTGGCATGTCACAGACAACTCATTTTATTAGGCTACCCCTGTCCACATATCAGACTGGGATTAGATTTTTGAAGGATTTTATTTTGAAAATCTAGATGAATTTGATAAGAATCGAAAATTCGATCTAATCCAAATAACTGAATTAGAGCTGAATTTACCAACTCGAACTGTCGTAGGAACTAAAACTCAATCATATATATGATGCGCCTCCTAAAGTTTGGATTGCATTTGTAGATACCAAGAGGGCTTGTTGATCATAGTGGCCTATTCATAAAGCGTCCTTCCCGAGCATATAAAGCCTTCAATCTTTCACAGCCATCGTTATTGTGTACATCTTCTTCTCATATGTGGGCTAGTTTAAGAGGCCTAATTACATTTGAATTTCAATTCAATTTCAAAGTATACAACTCGGGTTATAGATCGATTCACAATTTGATCGAATAATGCTATATTCAAATCTGATTTCATGAAATAGGATATAATGAATTCAGATTTGGGTTTTGGTTCAAAAACATCAATCATGTTCAATTAATTGATTGTAGATTTGAATGAGAATCAGATTTAAATCTGATCTATTGATAAGCTTAGATTAGATCTAAGTGTCACATTCTTTGTCCTCCGTCTTTCCCACATGGGTATTATCATTGAGATAATGATAATGAACTTGGCCTCAATTTAAATGGATTAGGTTTACATCAAATGTCACTCAAGATGTGAACAAGTCTTTGTGCAGATTAATGTTTAGAAACACAGAAGAGACTAACCCCAGGGGTTCATGGGCTTAAAGTGTGTATATATCAATAGCTATATCAATTAAGACACAAACTAAGTAAAGCCATTATACTGTAGTTGAGTGGTGACATAACAAACTGGTTACGTCAGGTTGACAAGGATAAGTTGCATTAGAATTGGGATGGTTTCGTAGAGTTGATAATTGCATAAACCGAGTAAAATGATATGTGCTTAGCATGTCGGCATGCTCAAATGAGAACAATTATTGAAAAGACTATCACACAAAGGCTCGATTCATAAGTGTAGACCAGACTCAACTCAAATATACAGACCAAGCTCACTACAGAATCAAGAATTAGCCTCGCCATTTTTAGAGACTCAGTTCACAACTGTCACACGATGAGATCTCCATAAAACACAATCATCGGGTGCATGAGGAGATCTCAATAAAACGTAATCATCGGGT
>CM042188.1:6481289-6506838 GCA_023539305.1 Ilex asprella | reverse complement strand
TCAGGTATACCATGTAGGCATGCAGCACAGGCAATTGCTCACAAGAGATTGAATATTGAAGAATATTGTCATGACTTCTTCAAGACAGATGTTTTTCTTAAGGCTCATGAACAAATGATTCACCCGCTTCAAGACCAAAGGAAATGGCCACCAACTATTGGTGATCCTTTAGTCCCACCCCCTCTTAAGAGATTACCAGGTAGACCAAAAATAAATAGGCGTAGGGAGGCAAATGAACCTGCAGGTGGGACTAGTGCTGCGAGAAGGTGCCTAAGTGTGAAATGCAGCATATGCAAAGAGTTTGGGTATAATAGAATGTCATGTCAACGGGCACCGGTCAAGGGTTCGAAGGTTAAAGGACAAGCTGATGGTGAAATGGCTCAACAATCAACATCTCAAGGAACCACCATAACTCAGAATTGTGATGAATAGGTATAATTTTTAGTCTATAACATTATAGTGATTATGATTATAATTTTTAGTTTATTGTAATTTCTAGTATATTGTAATTAAGTACTAAGTAATGTTCCTTGTGTTATAGGCAACCACTAGAAAGGAACAAGCTGAGCTTGTCCAAGGCTGTGGGGAATCATAAGCTGATGACTCGACTGTGTACTTTGACTATTGACCAGGCATTTTTTGTGTAATTTTTGTATATTTTGACCATGATCCTAGGGATATAATTTTGTTAAAGCTCATCTGTGAGGTGACTTGACTGTTGGCTGAGCTTTTTTTGTGTAATTTTTTGTGTAGTTTGACTATGATCTCAGGTATATCATTTTGTAAAGCTCAGGTGTAAAGTGACACAATGCTAATTACATTTTGATGGTCAATATATTATGAATGACTTCAAGCTGATGTACATTTTGATGTTCATGTATTTATGGTTTCCTTCAATAAGATCTATCAGGTCATCCATTGTAGCATCCTCACGAAATAGCACCTCTGTATTGTGAATTTTGTATTCATGTAGAATCTGATAGCAAAGTTTCTCATCCACATGAGGTAACGACATGGTGCTGTTGAAAGAAATACCCCCAGTTTTTTTCTTGTTGAAGTATATTTGTGGTGGTCTCTTGTTTAACCGAAAGCCAATAGCTTCCAGCTCCTTTGTCAAAATTTGCTGATGTCCTTCACTTTTTGAAGCATCAAGAACCATTAATAAAATGTTTGATGACTTTGAAACAACAACTGTTCTGATCCAAAAAAAAAAAACAGCAACTGTGAAGAGAGAGCTGTGAAGAGAGAGTAGGTTGTAGGGCTTTGAAGGAGAGGCCTTCCAATGCTATAAATAAGTTGTGTAAATGGTGGTATAGTCTATTTATACATTAAAGGGTAATTTTGGAATTTTATAAAAAAATTCAGCCATGTCATCCACTTTTTGTATATAGAAACGGACTGTTAAGTTGAGGGGGGTGTAAGTGAAGAGATAATACAAACAAAAACGGGTGGCAATGAAGTTTTAGAATTTACAGGGGGTGTCTCGAAAGATATGGTTAACTATAGGGGGTGTGAATGAAGTTTTCCCAACAAACAAAGAAGGCAATCATAGCCTTGAACGTGACCCATAACATTAGATGTGACCCACCCATGGCAATCATAGCATTCAACTAATCAATCATTTAATTCTAACAATTTTGATTTTATTTCATCTAAATTTTGTTCACTAACTTAACTACTTCAAGAACAAAAAATAGAAAAACATACCTAATGGGTTGAAGCATTTCAAGTATGCCACATGTGTTTCTCAGGAAAAAGAAAACTGTTTGACCCAATTAATGTAATGATCATGAAAACACATAAAATTAAGTCGAACACATCAAATCAAATTAACCCCCAATTTTCTCGATCTAGCTTCCTTTCACTTAATTCATGCATGTACGATACATAAAAAGTAGAATGTTATATATCATCAATGAAACTTATCTAACATCAAAGCTCCAAGTAATCTAACTTTAAGCATTCTATATATACAAGAGAACGTGTTTTCAACAACCAATCAAACCAAGACTTTTTCCATTAACCCCCCAAGCGTTGCAGAACTAAAACATTTCAAAACAAATTAAATTTTACCAAAACCAAACAAAACCTAGAGATTGGGACAATATTTCTATCAATCATTTCAACAAACACGTCGTGTGCAGTGTATGTATAAGTGCTGAGTGTTTGCTTGTGTGTTGTGCGTGCGTGTGATGCTGTGGAGTAGTGCAATGTGGGTGTGTACCGAGTGTGTGCGTTTGCTGTATGTGGATGTGTTTGTTGTGTTGCAGAGAAAGAAAGGGATGTGTGCATGGGCGTTGTGCGGGCAAATTTCTACACAATATTTTTCGGAACAGATTTCTCCCGTAGTGAACACAGAACACTAGGGGTACCGGTTAATAGTGGAAATGAATCAAGCACAAGATCTGACCGGACGCTTGATGGGTCTCCTATCGTGGTTCGGCTGTAGATATGGTAAAAATCCTCTCTGCTTTAGATAGGTTGAGAGGGTCAAAGGGGGCCTAAGGAGTGGTGATGAATTGCTCCAGGGGCCGTCCGATCGGTTCCGATGGATCAAAATGGATCCTGACACAGAAAAAACACGTTAGAAGGGTGCCAGAGTATTCTCCGGCGTATCCCCTCCGACAATCAAATCAGTCTTTTATGAGAGGAGAAGAAGAGAACACTCTGTAGAGCTATGGTGTGATATTTTTCGCTTACCTTTGTGGCGTTTTCTCGAAGACTATTTATACCTTCAAGAACTGATCATTGTTATTCGCCTAGGTAGGGAGTAGCTGTCAGAGAGGGTGGCAGCATTCCCCCTAGTTTGCCTAGGTAATCGTCCAGTATTAATTGCTCGGTCACCTCAGACCTCCGAACAGTTAATGCTAGTCATTTGATGAGATGATATTAACTGATCGGCCCTTAGAGCATTTAATTTTCCTTGCTCTCGGCTTCCATAGTCTCCATCGACATCCCATCACTGAGGTTTCATTAAATGCGCGTGATTGGGACAGCTTTCTATCAATGGGGAAATCTTTTCATAGGTAGCCAGTAGATTGCACCTTTGCCACGTGTCGGCCTATCCTTGGTGAAGAGTCATTCGTTCTAACTCTTTGGAAAGTTAACCTCATGATTAACTTGGCCTTTCTCAGAGGGTAACAGCCGTAGTCGTCAGTAGTCTATTCGAACAGAGTGTCCTCGGGGCGGAGGACACATAATCCTAAAGGAATGCACCTGTTGTCGAGACACGGCACCATTTGGAGAGTACGACCCTCATGCCGAGAGATTGACCCCTTCGGACGCCGAGGACATGGTCGATATCAGAAGGCATCTGCAACGTCTGGCCCGATCACAGAGGACGTGTCATGATTACATCGCCTCGGCACCGAGGACACATGTCGTGATCTTGTCCTTTCTCAGGAATGTCCCATCAACTGCCCCCAACCCTTTGATTTTCTTTTTGGCGAGGACATGCGTCTGTAGAAAGTGAAAGGGCACAACGGCCCAACTGCCCTCATCATTAATTCAACCGTTTTTCTGCCCCTTGGGGGTTGTGCGCATTAACTGCACCCTTTCGTGTCTCGTGCACTATCATGAAAGGGACAAGGCCTATATAAACAGGCCTTTTCCCTCTCTCTATCATTTTTGAATCCTCGACGCCTTCAGAGACATTTGTCGGAAAAAACTTCAGAGTTTTGTTGCTGGGAGAATCACAGCCACCATCTCATTTCCTAACGGAGTTAAGCCGTCACCGGAGCTAGGGTTCAAGCATTTCTTCTAGCCTTTCGTCGAAGAAGAAGAGACCATCCCAACCGTTTCCAAGCCTCCTCCTCATCTCTTTCCATTTTACGGTGAGTTTCAGGACTCCATCTTTTCATTCCTTTTTGTTTTTCCGGCGTCGATTCATCTACACAACCACCCCTTTTTGTGAAACCTTGACATGCATTGCATTACATTTAATTTAATGTATGGGTATAATGGAGAAAATGTATAATATTTTAAGGAAAAGTAGAATTTTCTAAAAAAAATATATTTGGGAGGTAAGTGTAATTTCTTAATATTTTATGTGAGTTATGCATAAAAAATGGGGCATAAGTTTGTATAACACATGCAAATTTTCATTGGATACGAAGTAAATATTATTGGAATTAAAATATATGTTTAGATTATATTATAGATAATGGGTGAAAAGTAGAAATAGTAAAACATGAATTAGTGTTTGATTTCAGCTCCAAAAGATGGATGAATGGATGGCAGTTGGTGAATTTTTTCGTTTTGGTGGGTTATTGTGTAGTTTTTTAGATTGTGTGTATATATAGGAATATATAAATAGCTAGAAGTGTACAAACAAAATATATATAGAAATGTTCTTTGGTGGGCCAACTAGAAACTACTTGGGCTTTACTTGGTGCATGGTCATTACACGTGTGTGTGTGTGTGTGTGTAAGCTAAGCAAGAAATAAATTTGGTGTCCTTATCTTGTGTGTGAGCTGGAGATAAAGAAGCAGGAGGTGGCTTAGGAAAATACTTGGATGTCTTTGAAGGTGGCCACGTTGCTCTCCTTAATTATGGGGTGCCATGTGTAAGTGAAGGAAGAAATGAGCTGCCATTCTTGTAGAAAACATGAAAAAAATAAGGGAAACAAAATGAATAGGAGAGCACAAAGGATAGACTGACTTGGTGAGGAGTAACTGGGAAAAAAAAAAAGAGAAGAAACCAAGGGATGAAGTTGAGATCAAGTGGAGAAATTGGGTTTCGCTACAATCAAATCGGCAAGTAATAATCGGTAAGAAAATTTAAGATCTTGTTTTAAATTAAAGCATAATCAATATGCTAGATTAAATTTATATGCTGTAAGTAAATAATAAGTATGTTTTAATAATTATCTTGTATGAAGTTCAGAATTATAGTGAAACAGTTATGAATAAGTGATATGTGCTAGGTGTTCAAAAGAAAATTCTGATTTATAGTTATGGAAATTATATGGTTAATCAAGTATAAAAGTGATTGTCTTGTGTGAATTGTTAATTATATGTGAGTATTTATGACCAGTAGATTAGATTGAATGGTGAAAATAGTATCATGCTAAGAAAGCATAAATTAAGTTATTGAAATTTAAGTTGTGGAAATCAATAGATAGAAATAAGTGGGTAAATTTAATTGTCAAAAAAAATTCAAGTTGTAAACTATTGTTTGATGTGATTGAGATATACTAATTTGAAAAGATTAACGAAGTCTAAAGTATGATTATCATATACAACCAAAGTAGAGCATCAAATATATATTCATATGCATTCATTTGCATCAATTGAGTAATTTTAGGTCGATGCTCACTTGCAATTGCACATATGCTAATTATTAGGGTCGGAGGCTACTACTTCGGTTGCTCATAGGGATCGACTGTAAAGCGAGGAGGGGTATTTATTAGAGATAAAGGTGAAGTGTACTGCTTCATAATACTTGGAAATAAAATTATATGATATATCAAGTTTATTCTCTTATATGTGAGAAATCAATTTTTGCCGAATTGATTTGAGTTGAGTTGCTTAAATTATGGATCAAATATATTTTGTTGAAAAGTGTGATTTGTTGAAAAGCTTGTGATTTGAGTAGTATCCACTGTGCTAGAGTTGTTGATAGCTCGACATGGCTTACATGTTGTTGATTTGGACACTGCGCAGTTGTCGTGAGATAGCTCGACATTGCTTAAATGTTGTAGATAGCTCGACATTGCTTAAATGTTGTTGATAGCTCGACACTGCTTAAATGTTGTTGTTGATTCATAGCACATGTGGACTATTTATTATGTTGTTATATTGGCAGAGATTATGAGATTTCAAAGTGAGATAAAAACACGTTGAGTTTGATATTCTCTTCAGATTGTGAACATATTTTGGTGAAATGATATTGATCCATATTTTTTTTAATCTTTCCATTTATTATGATACGCAGTACACTCAAGAAAATTATTGGTTTCAGGATGCCGAAGTCTAGAGTGAGGTCCACTACTGCACTAGCATGATAGAGATGAGGGGGAAAACTAAGGAATCTTATTATGTACATAATGTACAGGAGTGTCTGTTTCCCTTGTGGTTTGCTGTAAAGGGATGAAATCCCTAATCCTGTATTTTTGGCAAAAAGGGCACCGTTGCGTACTCAATATATATAGTTTTCTATTTTGATGGTGGCATTATTGATTTTTAAATGCATTACTGCATTAAAAACGCAGATATTGCCACGTGTTGAGTTACACTTCCATCTCTTGGAAACCAAAGAGGGTCCCTCGGGATGGGGTGTGACACTTTTTGCCATAGTTCTAAGAACCCAGAGGTCTAGGTCTAGGGTCCTTGGGATCTCTTTGCACTGGGTTGCACCTTTGGGATCCCTCCTCTAGGAACCCCCCTTTTTCCTCATAGAGGATGCCGAGACGTCGTCCTTCCGCTGACGTTCCCGAGGCCGGGACTTCGAGGCCGAGGAAATATGAAGTAAAGGGTGATCAATAGCTTGCCCATTTCTGGGCCCGTTATCGTATCCCTAGTAACGTCGATATAGAGGATTTTGATGAAGCCATTCACGACCCTCGCATTGGCTCCGAGGAGGCTATGCCCTTTTATACCAAAGTCATCATTGAGGGTGGAATTAGATTCCCCCTCTATCCCTTGCTTCTCCAATTTTTGTCTAGGTTCCATCTCTTTCCCGGGCAATGTTGCCTAAACGTCTTCAGAATAATTATGGGGGTGGTAGAGCTAAACTCGTGCCTCGAGGTTAATCTCAGCCTTGAGGACATCTTATTTTGTTATACTCTGCTGAGGGTGATGCCCCAACAAATATTCTACCTTAAGGCCCGGGACACATCCATGTACCTTGTCATCCATCTTCCTGATTCCAACAAGGGCTATAAAGATGACTACCTGATCTTCAGCGGCGCCTGGGAGAGGGGAGTTGGACCCGAGTACATCGGCTTGTCTTGTCCAAAGGAGTGGCGAACAACGAGTACATCGTTCCCGTTCCTTTAGTTTTCTTGCTTTGGCTATTCTAATAATTCTTTTTTCGCGCAGACGTTTCAGCTCGGGAAATTGCTCTTCCTTCTCGGCGGTTGGTGAAATTCGACGACCTTACCACCGTCTGGGGATACATCGGGACGGATTTGACCGAGCAGGTCATATCCTTTTGGGCTACACACCAGGTTACAAGAAATTTTCACAACTTCCCCAGCCCTTCGACCCAACCAGATAGTTGGACCTTTTCGACCAGGCAGCAAAGCAGGATTTGGAGCAAAACCTGGAACAAGACCCCGACAGGGCTACTGAGGCCAAAGTAGAGGGAGTTACAGAGGCCAGCACAACGGGGAGGGGAACTTGGCTAGATTTTCAAATCCTTCAGAACCTTGACGGGGAGGACGCCCTCAAAGATGCCCTTGACACCATGTCACGTCGCCCCAGGATAGACCTGAACTTCCTGGGTCAAAGAGAAGCCCTGGCCGTGGGGCGTGGTAGGGGATCTTCCAACAAAGCTCCACCACCCCCTCCTAGGGTCAACATCAATGCTCCCACTCCTCCTGTACCACCAAGGCCCACTGGTCGGGGTCAAGTGTGGGATAGGGAGCCTGAGATCGAAGAGAGGAGAATCAAACAAAGACATGAAGGCTTGGGCCGAGGCCGAGCCCCCTCCACTCAACAACAAAGTGGTAGGGGCCGAGGCAGGTGCCTCCCACCCCTACAACAAGAACAACAGCAGCAGTAGCAGCAACAACAACAACAACAACAAAATCCTCCTCCCCCGGCAGAGGTCGCGGAGGAATGGCGCCCCCAGGCGGTCAATCAATCGAATAGGGTCATCCGGGTTGACGACTCAATTCTCCAAGACCCCCATGCAGCCCACGTCGTGAGCAAGACACTGCATTTTGAGGCTGACATGGTGGTATACCGAGAGCAAACAACCAATTCGTTGTTCTGCTCAATCATTTAGAACTCTCTGGTGGTAAGGCCAATTGTCGAAGTAATTTTTACTTTCCACCCCTTTTAAATTGGTAGTCACTCTTTGTCCATTTCCTCGCAGGCCACCCAACACATCTCAGTCATTGTCGCGCACTACCACGCCGCGAGACTGAATCTTCAACGAGCCGAGGATGGGTGATTCAAGGCCGAGGAAGCCCTGGCTGCGGTCGAAGAGGACGTCGCTTCCAGAGACATCACGCTGGGGGCTCAGGCGTCTCAGATCGAACAGCTGCTGAAGGACGGCGAATCAACAAGGATAAGCACTGAAAAGCTGAGTGCATCCCTAGCCGATGCGGAGAAAAGAATAACTGAGCAGACCGAATGGCTATCTTCATCTGAGGAAAGGGTAATTGGCTCGGAGGAGAGTTGCCTGGCTCTTACCTAGGAACTTGACAGAATATGGGCCCAAATGGAAGCCAGGAAGGAGGAGATCAGGAACGAGTGTGCTGATGACGTCCTGGTTGCCCTAGGGGAGAACGGTAAAGAGTTTTTCAAGAAGGGCTGGGACGCAGCACTCCACGCCGCAGGAATTCCTTCCGAATCACCTCTATTTCAGATGCACAACTATGAGCCGTCGGAGGAGATGCTCCAAGCTACCGCCGAGGTCGCTGCTGAGGATGCAATAGATGTGCCAGTTCCAAATCTAGAGGGCCCTTCTCAGATCAACATCATGCCGCCTGGTGCCGACCCTCCTCTTCCTGTATCCGAGCTGGCCAATCAACCTGCTCCTCCAGCCTCAGCTGTTGTTGTGATCGCTGAATCCCCCAGTGCCGAAGATCAGTATGGCGACCTCCCTGAGGACATTGTGGGCGAGGTGATGGAGATGCTAGGGGCCAGATAACTTCTTTTTTATCATATAGGGACTTTTGATTTCATGTAGTTGTTTTTCTTTTCTTCTTTTTTTGGTATAGCCTCGGGGACACAAAGCCCCGCTTTTTGTCCAATGAAATATCAAGTATTTTTCTACTTTTCAGTTTATCTTTTCCTGAGCTTGTAGCATAACTTCTTAATATGGTCGGTCGGGATCTGTGCCTTCTCTGAGTGTCTGGTTTTTGCAAGTCTCGCTCAGGTCGGTGTTTACAGTTCAGGGGCCTTTTCACTCCGGTTAGCTTCATTCTCCCCGCAGGGTCAGGAGTCCTTGAGACTTTTGTTTCCAAGGCCATGCCCTTTTTCAGGAGGCTTGCTCCTGTTTTCATTCGAAGCAAGAGTCTTTGAGACTTCTGCTTCCAGGACCATGCCCTCGGCCTTTTAATGAAACAATAACGAAATAAGACTTTCACCTTAGAAATAATATTTCTTCAAATTCATTACATTCCAAGGGCGGGTAACAGCACTCCCTTTCATATCTTCTAGCCTATAAGATCCGGAACCCCCCACAGAAGTGACCTTATATGGTCCATCCTAGTTGGGTCCCATCTTCCCGTTGGCCGGGTCCCGGGTGTATGCTATCACCCGTCTGAATACCAGGTCGCCGACCTGGAAAACTCTGGTTTTTAAAGCCTAGATATCTCACCTTGATATTTAGCTAATTTCAAGGTGGCAACTTCTCTTTTCTCTTCAGCCAAATCCAAGTCCATCTCGAGTTGCTTCCCGTTACTCCCAACGTCGAAAGCTTGTGTCCTTATGGTAGGGAGGCCCACTTCTAAAGGAATTATTGCTTCCACCCCGTATGCCAGGGAGTAAGGGGTTTCTCCAGTGGAGGTCCGAGGGGTAGTTCTATACGCCCAGAGGATATTCAGGAGCTCGTCCACCCACTTCCCCTTGGCTTTTTCCAACCTTTTCTTGATCCCGCTGATTATTGTCTTGTTAGAGGATTCGGCCTGTCCGTTTGCCTGTGGATAGGTAGGGGTGGAATAGTAATTTTGGATCACAAGGTGCTCATAAAAGGATTTGAAGGGCCCACTGTTGAATTGGGTTTCGTTGTCCGACATGATGATGGCCCGGGGAACTCCAAATCTTGTTACAGTATTCTTCCACACGAATTTCTTGGTCTCAACGTCCTTGATATGGGTTAGCGGCTCTGCCTCCACCCATTTGGTGAAATAATCGGTCCCTACTATCAGGAATCTCTTGTCTCCAGGGGCCTTGGGAAGTGGTCCGACCAAATCTAGCTCCCATTGAGCGAAAGACCACGGGCTGGTGAGCGGATGCAAGTCGCCGGCCGGCCTTCTGCTGATTGGGGCGTACCTTTGGCATTGATCGCATTTACTAACGTACGCCTGTGCGTCTCTCTGTATCCGGGGCCACTAGTACCCTTGTGATATAAGTCGATAGGCCATGGATCGACCTCCCGAGTGCCCCCCGCATATCCCTTCATGTACTTCGTGGAGGAGAGGTTCGACCTTATCTTCGTGAACACAAAGCAGATAAGGCCCAGAGAAAGATCTTCGGTAGAGCTTTTGGTCCGGGGAGACCCAGAACCTCGAGGCTCTCAATCTTATCCTCCTGGATTCCTTGGGGCACTCGGAGAGCTCCTCGAAAAGTAAGTATTTGAGTAGCGGATCAGTCCAACTAGGGGATCCCTCTTTCTCCTGAATAGTCATTACCCCGGAGGCCTCGTCTATACTGGAAGTAAGGCGGTATTCCACCGTTATTCTTTGTGTGGTGGTAGAGTCCAGAGCCGAGGCTAAGCAAGCCAGTGCATCAGCATGAGCATTTCTTTCTCGGGGTTCTTGCTTGACTTTGACTCTTTCAAACTTCTAGAGTAGAGTTGCAGCCTGATTGTGGTACGCTTTCATCTTGGGGTCCCTTGTTTCAAATTCTCCGTTAATTTGATTGACTACTAACATGGTGTCGCAATGGATGGCCAGTGTCAAAGCTCCTACTGCGTCGGCCAGTTTAAGCCCAGAGATGAGGGCCTCGTATTTCGCTTCGTTGTTAGATGCCTTAAAACCTAGTTGAATGGTCTGTTCCGTAATCACCCCTTTTGGGGAGACAAGTAGTATTCCGATTCCAGACCCCCTGCTATTAGAAGATCCATCAACGTAGAGATTCCAAGATATGCCTAGTACTTTTATTGGCGAAGATTCCCCGAGGAGGGGGATACCATCCAAGAGAGGGGGCTCCCCGACAAATTCGACAAGAAAATCGGTCAGAATTTGGCCCTTAATGGCCATACGGGGTTGGAAGTGGACATCATATTCCCCCAATTCTACCACCCATTTGGAGATTCTTCCCGAGAGCTCAGCCTTCCTCAAGACCGTCTTCAGCGGCTGGTCTGTTAGAACAGTAATTGGATGGGCTTGGAAATAATGTCTCAACTTCCTTGTAGTAATGAGCAGGACTAGTGCCAGCTTTTCTAGGGTTAAGTATCTTGTCTCCGCATTTAGATGAGCCTTGCTCACATAGTACACCGATTTCTGTTCGCGGTCATGTTCTCTGATAAGAACCCCGCTGACTGCATATTCCGACACGGCTAGGTAAAGGAACAACATTTCTCATCTGATCGGGACAGCTAGGGTCAGGAGGACCCGGAGGTATTCTTTGATCCCGTTGAGCGCGCTTTTGTATTCTGGACTCCAAGTGTCCTTCCCGGATTTCCTGATGGCATAGAAGAATGGTTTACATCTGTCGGTAGACCGAGATACAAAGCGACTTAAGACGGCTAACATCCTAGTCAATTTTTGGATTTCTCGGACGGTACGGGGACTTCGCACGTCAAGGATAGCCTGTATCTTTTCCAGGTTTGCTTCGATCCCACGCCGGCTTACCAAATAACCGAGGAACTTCCCTGAGCCGACCCCAAAAACACATTTTTTGCCGCGTTCAATTTCAATCCATATTCTCGAAGGATTGAAAATGTATCTTGTAAGTCCATCAAGTGGTCCGTACTGTTTTTGCTTTTAACCAACATATCGTCGATGTAAACTTCCATCGTGTTCCCCAGCTGGCGTCTAAACATCTTGTTCATGAGCCTTTGATAAGTGGCCCCTGCATTTTTTAGGCCGAACGACATGACTTTGTAGCAATAAACCCCCCTCGGAGTGATGAAGGTAGTCTTCTCCTGGTCATTGGAATGGAGAGAAATCTGGTGATAACCTGCTTGGGCATCCAAGAAGGTCATGCGTTGGTACCCGATCGTGGCGTCTACCAACTGATCCACTTTCGCAGGAGAAAATCATCCTTTGGGCATGCCTTGTTTAGATAAGTGAAGTCCACGCACACGCGTAACTTCCTTTCTTTCTTCTTTGCATAGACTGTGTTTGACAGCCATTCAGGGAATTGCACTTCCCGGATGGTGTCGACCTCAAGGAGCTTTTCTACCTCTTCGTTGACGGCCAGGGCGCCATGCGTCGCCATGCGTCGGGGTTTCTATTTTACTGGCTTATGGATGGGGCTGACATGAAGCTTATGGGTAATTACGTCGGGTTTTACACCTTTCATGTCCGTCGCGTCCCAGGCGAATACATCGGCATTCGTCCTCAAGAATTCGATCATCTCCTCTTGCTCGACCGAACTCAAGGTGGATCCGATTAGGAAGTATTTCTCATCATTCGCGTCTGCCAACAAAACCTTTGGGAGTCTACTACAGAGCGGTCGGTCGGATCCGTCAGGGGGTCGTCCATTCCGATACGCCCGGACTGTAGTTACTATTTGTTAAGGATATCCTCTGGGGCTCGCTCCTTCTCTTTGGAGGCAGCCCCGGCTCTTACGACTAAATAGAAATAATTCTTAGTGGATGCCTGATCCCCGCGAATTTCTTTCATTCCCTCTGGAGTGGGGAACTTCAGCTTCTGATGGTAAGTAGAATGCACAGCTCCTAGCATGTAACCAGGCCCGTCCCATGATGATGTTGTAAAGGGAATCGGAGTTGATTACCACAAACTTGGTGTTAAGAGTGACGAGACCGGTGATTACAGGTAATGTGATTTTGTCCAACGGCAGAGCGAACGACCTATTGAATCTAACAAGGGGCGTTCTCACTTTGGTTAGATCTTGCAAGCCGAACCCCATACGTTTCAAGACTTCAACATAAATCACCTCCGAAGAACTCCTGGAATCCACCAAGACTCTCTTGACGTCAAAATTGCCAATTTTCAAGGTTATGATCAGAGCATCTCCGTGGGGGAGAACCACGCCTGCCAGGTCGGCATCCGAAAAGGTAATGCCCGCCTTGTCAGTTCGAGCCTTCTTGCTTGGCTGATTCACGTCTCCTTCGTCCAATTTCCTCGTGAACGCGCCCCTCTTGAGGTCTGATTGTAGAGTTTTTGACTTTGGTTGCTCCATCGGGCAGACATGAATAACGTCTATTATGTTGTCCTGGTTGGGGGTAGGATCACTGGCTCCACGATTCTCCTCCGGTTCCGCCTTGATATATCCTTTCAAATATCCATTTGGGACCAGTTTTTTTAGGAAAAACTTGTATGCCTTGCAATTCTCGGTGCGGTGCCCTAAGTCCTGATGGTAGGAGCATCTAGCCGTCTGATCTCGGGTGGACGGGTCACTAAGCATCTTGGGTGGCCATTTGAAAAATGGTTCCCTCTTGATCTTGCTAAGTAGCCTGTAAATTGGCTCCTTGAAAACTGTATGGATCCCTTTAAAGGACCCGACCGACGGGGGGACCAACCCTCTCCGAGCAGTGACGCCCTCCTTTTCCTTTCTAGGGGTAGATGTTTTTCCTTTGTCCCCCAGTATCTCGTCTTCTATTCGAGAGTATTTGTATATTCGGGTCATCAGTTCGCCCATATCCGTTGGCGTCTTCTTAGTCAGGGAACGGTAGAGATCTGTATCCCGCGAGAGTCCAAGCCTGAAAGAGGCGGCCGCCATGACCTCGGAACATCCGTCTACCTCATTTAACTCCTCCCAGTAGCGGGTGGCGTACTTTCGGAGGGTTTCTCCTTCCTTCCGCCTCAGTGTGAGCAGGGACCCAACGTCCTTGGGTCGCCTACTGTAGGCGATAAATCGAGCGAAGAACTGCCTAGTTAGCTCCCTCCATGACCCTATGCTCTCGGGCGGAAGGGTTTCAAACCACTTCATAGCAGTGTGTCTAAGACTCATCGGAAACACTCGGCACAGTAGTCAGTGGTCCAAGTGATACTATGACATCATTTGTTTATACTGCCGAAGATAGGCTTCGGGATCGGATCTCTTATCATAAGTCTTGAATCTTGACACGGTGAACTTTTTTGGCACCTCCGCCTCCATGATGTTCTTCGTGAAAGGTGATTGGATGGAATCACCATTGGCATCGTTTTTCTTCGTGACCTTATTTCTCCTGTTGTCGTCCAGGTGATTTCGTAAGTCGTAAGTCGCCAGCCGCAGGATCTCTCCCTCTTATGTACCGGGTAGAGAGCGTGGATCCCTCTTCTAACTCCTCTATGCCCCCTTGCCCAGACAGTCCCTGCCGGAGATCGTTCCAAGCCAGAGGTCTTCCCCTCTTCGCTGGAACCTCCAAGTATTGCCCCCTGGCCCTCGGGCGTTTTGGAGCTTTAGAACTTTCGGCTTTGCTGTTCAAGTGATGCCTCAAGTCTCCAGGTTCTTCCTCCTCAATGGAAGTATCTCGGGGCCGAGGTAAGCCTCAAGATCTTTCCTCGGATACTACGAACTCGTCAAGTCCGTTGAGAACGTTTACGTTGTCCTTTTTCAACTGTCGCAACCTTTCTCCAAATTTTTCTTCGATGACCTCAGCCAATTGCCGAGCTAGAGGGGTGGAGCCTCCTGACCTGATACCCATGCTGGTTTGGCGGGTCCGCTCCTCATAGACGGAGATCCTTTCGTAGACGCTACCGACACGATCTTTCGTTCTAGAAATAGAAAGAGCCTAAAGATCGAGGTTCCTGTGTTGAGGACCTTTTCCCTTTTGTCGAGTATTCACCATGGTTACTATCCCTTTGGAAAACTCAGTCGTTTCCCACAGACGGCGCTAGATTGTGGGGGCAGTTTTCTGCACAATATTTTTCGGAATAGATTTCTCCCATAGTGAACACAAAACACTAGGGGTACCGGTTAATAGTGGAAATGAATCAAGCACAAGATCTGATCGGACGCTTGACGGGTTTCCTATCGTAGTTCGTCTATGGATATGGTAAAAATCCTCTCCGCCTTGGATAGGTTGAGATGGTCAAAGGGGGCCTAAGGAGTGGTGATGAATTGCTCTAAGGGGACGTCCGATCGGTTCCAGTAGGTCAAGATGGATCCTGAAACAGAAAAAAACACGTTAGAAGGGTGCTGGAGTGTTCTCTGGCGTATCCCCTCCGACAATCAAATCAGTCTTTTGTGAGAGGAGAAGAAGAGAACACTCTGTAGAGCTATGGTGTGATATTTTTTGCTTACCTTTGTGGCGTTTTCACAAAGACTATTTATACCTTTAAGAATTCATCATTGTTGTTCGCCTAGGTAGAGAGTAGCTGTCAGAGAGGGTGGCAGCATTCCCCCTAGCTTGCCTAGGTAATCCTCCAGTATTAATTATTCGGTCCGCCTCGAACCTCCGAACAGTTAATGCTAGTCATTCGATGAAATGGTATTAACTGATCGGCCCTTAGAGCATTTAATGTTCCTTGCTCTCGGCTTCCACAGTCTCCATCGACATCCCATCACTGAGGTTTCATTAAATGCGCGTGATTGAGACAGTTTTCTATCAATGGGAGAGTCTTTTCGTAGGTAGCCAGTAGACTGCACCTTTGCCACGTGTCGGCCTATCCTTGGTGAAGAGTCATTCGTTCTGACTCTTTGGAAAGTTAACCTCATGATTAACCTGGCCTTTCTCAGAGGGTAACAGCCGTAGTCGTCAGTAGTCCATTCGAACAAAGTGTCCTCGGGGCCGAGGACACGTAATCCTAAAGGAATGAACCTATTGTCGAGAAACGGCACCATTTGGAGAGTACGACCCTCACGCCGAGAGATTGACCCCTTCAGAAGCCAAGGACATGGTCGATGTCAGAAGGCATCTGCAACGTCTAGCCCAATCACAGAGGACGTGTCATGATTACATCGTCGTGGCACCGAGGACACGTGTCGTGATTTTGTCCTTTCTCAGGAATGTCCCATCAGGCATGAAAGATGTGAAAGAGAAAGAAGAGGGGGAGAGAAGGAGACTAATCGGATTTGTCGAGTAGTCGGAGTGTCGACGGAGTTCCAGGTGGAGAGAGAGAGAGAGAGAGGGTAAAGACAGAGAGACAGCAAGTTCTTTATTTTTTGTGTGTTTATTGACAGGTTTTTTTTTTTTTTTTTGGGTCTATTTGAATGGTAGGATTGATGGGACAGAAAAGGGGGGGTAAGCAAATTATGGGAAATGATTTTCTACTATTAAATCAAGTTGGATTAATCTAGACCACGCTCTCTTATTGTATAGATGTGACATATCTGATCCTATTTGATCAATGTTAGTCTACAAATGAAAAAATCTTTTGGTACTGTTACACTATACCATGTATGGTTTGGATGATTATGGACTTCTGCTCGCGAATGGACTTAAAACTGTGCCAAGAATAGGTCCTCTATACATTAGAGAAGCAGCCTGCAGTGAAGACTCATAACAACGTCCTCTGTTACTTACCAATAATCCCCACAGGAACAAACTCCATCACGAAAATGGTGGTAACATATTGGATCCCTGATGACAATGCTCCAACACTTCATCTTAGCCAGTAATGACTCATAACAACGTCCTATGTTACCAATAATCCCCACAAAATCAAACTCCATCATGAAAGCGATGGTAACGTATTGGATCCCTGATGACAATGCTCTGACACTCCATCTTAGCCAGTAATGACTCATAACAATGTCCTCTGTTACCAATAATCCCCACAAGAGCAAACTCCATCACGAAAATGATGGTAACGTATTGGATCCCTGATGACAATGCTCCGACACTCCATCTTAGCCAGTAATTTTGCAAAGACATGACAGTCTCCACAAATCCTGAGGTTTTTCCTGATTCTTATAGTCTTCTCCAGCGACAAGTTCATCATACCAAACACAATTGCCAGTTTCTCACTGTGGTACAGGAGTGAGTCTTCCTTCTGTTCCCCTTCCAGGTCTTGCAATACAAAATTAGTGTCTGGAACATAACCCATTTCCTTTAACCTCCAAATCAACTGGTTCAGCTCCCTGCTGATCTCATCAATTTGTGGATGTGAATAGTCCCCCAAGATGAATGCATGTATCTGCTTGTTTACTTCAATCCAGCTACACCCAGGTTCCTTCTTTACTCTTCTGCCCCTCATGGTCCTCCTCACTTCTGCAACATCTTCCCATCTCTGAGAATTTGCATAAATATTGGATAAAAGTATATAGGTTCCTGCATCATTGGGATCCAGCTTTAGAATTTGTTTGGCAGCATATACAGCAAGATCCATGTTCCGGTGGACCCTACAGGCGCCAAGCAAAGTTCTCCAGGTCACGGCATCTGGTTCATATTCCATTTCATGAATTAGCTGTACTGCCTCATCAAGCTTCCCTGCTCTTCCAAGAAGATCAACCATGCAACCATAGTGCTCTCTTCCTGGATCAATACCAAAAAGCTTCTTCATTGATCGAAAGTAATATTGCCCATTGTCCACTAGTCCTGCATGGCTGCAAGCGAACAGAACCCCAAGAACTGTAATGTAGTTTGGTCTGGTGCCTGAGACTTTCATTGCCTCAAACAACTTCAGTGCTTGCTGGCTGAAACCATTTTGGGCCATACCTATGATCATGGTGCTCCAAGAGATGACATCCTTGTCCAGAATCCGAGTAAAAGCAGAGTTGGCATCTTTCAAACTGCCACACTTGCAATACATGTCGAGGAGTGCATTGTTAAGGATTAGATCTTGACGGAACTTGAGTACATGAACATGCAATTGTCTACCCAATTCTAACAGAGCTAAACCAGTGCAAGCTCTCAATGCACTCGTTAGTGTTGACTGGTCGGCCAGAAACCCAGCTCTCTTCATTCTTCTGAAAAGATTCAGAGCTTCGTCCCCGTCGCTGTTTTGAGCAAATCCACCAATAATGGAATTCCAAACAACCAAATCTGCAGTCACCATCTCATTGAAGACACAGAGAGCATTTTGCAATTCACCCCATTTCGAGTAATTATCAATTAGAGCACTCCTGACAAAGACATCAGAGTCCAACCCAGTCTTGATAATGCCACAATGGAGCTGTCTGAGGTTGGGTAAACCAGCGCAGGCTCTCAAAACAGAAGAGTAAGTGAACATGTTGGGCCTGGCGCCTTCCCTAAGCATTAGAATTAAGAACTCCAAGGCCTTGTCATTGAGGTCAGCATCAGAGAAAGCAGCTATCATTGTTGTCCAGGATACAAAATTTCTTTGGGGCATTTGAACAAACAACATTTGGGCTTCGTTTAAGAGGTTAAATTTAACGTACATGTTAAGAAGAACATTGAGCAGGAACGTCTTGGGCTGGTACCCATCAGAGAAAATGTGTTTGTGGATAAATTTACCTTGTTCGATGGCGCCGTGAGCCAAGCAGCACTTGATAAGCTCGGAATAGGTGATGGAATCAGCCCATATTTTGTGGTTTTGCATAGAATGCAATGCTGTCATGGCTCTGGGGAGGTCTCTTTGATAACAGAATCTTGTGAAATCATTGATTAGAGTGGATGGATCAGGTTCATGTCCGTTGCCCAACTCGATGGCATTGAGGGAATATGGACGTAGTAGGTGAAGTAGTAGCAGTGGAGGACAAGGGTCCATGGATGCTGTGACGACGCATTTCTTCAACCTGGAAATGGATTTCATGGTTCGACAGATCGAAGATGACTACCGTTTGGGAGTGGGAGTTATCTTTGTCCATTGTGAGAATAAACATTCATTCATGCATCATCGGCGAACGTTGGCAACCTTCACCTACATGCAGGACGCCGATCGTAGAGAAAACATTAATATAAGGAAAAATTTCTTCCACACCCCCGTTTTAAATACCTTATCTTTCACTACCCCTCATATTACTTGAAATTTCACTAACACCCCTGTCAGTAAATGAGAATAACGGAACTTGTTATCTTGCCTAATTAATCCTGTCAATCTCAAATATTATCCGTTTCTTGTATAATACACACACGTATATAGAGTAAATGTATATCTCCTATATTATCAACTTACTATATAATATTTTACTTACCGAAAAAGACTTACTATATAATATTTGAGTAACAATAATGCTATGCTAATCAAAATTAGAAAAAAAAAAAAAAAAAGAGTGATCAAATGACATAAAGGCTGATGTGGAAGGTTGAGACGGCAGCCGCTATGTCATTTGGTCAATCTTTTTGGATTTTAATTTTGGTTAGTGTAACATTATTGTTTGAGTAATACTATTTAAACCTAAAAAATTAATTTAATTTGTTGACATAATGATGTGGCTTCAATAGAATTATTGGATTAACACCAAGTTTTAATGTTTGATGATACCTACAGTCAATTCAAAAGTTATAGTGAATTAGGTCAATAAATTATGTCCAAATAACATTGCTAAAAAAAAATTAAGTAATGAACATTGATATGCACTAAACTAAAAACCTAACCTTTTTTTTTTTGGGCTATTTATGAAAGTCTAAACTAAGTTAAAAGCCTAAACTATATCCTTAATGACACACTCGTACTTTTTATCCATGCTCAACAAAATATTACTGATATGAAGATTCTAGTTCAAACAAATTTTAATGAAGAGATAGAGAAAACTCAACTTTAATAATTAGAGTCTTACAAAATTTAATTTGAAAATCCATAAATTTCAAATGCTTGAGATTACATACGTAATTAGAATTTACAGTAGCACCCATAAATTTTTACTCAAAATCAACTTACAAAGATTTGCAAGGTTATGCAATTAGAAAAAATGTTTGTGTCGAAAGACACTATATTATGTAAAACAAAAAAATTGTCAATATTTAATCCAAATAATTTTTATTTATTCTTTTAAAAAATTTGGCAATAATTTTTCCTAAAAATAGGATCTCGAGAAAATATCAACTTGACAATCTATAAAACACTAATTACACAATCGACCCTTTATAAAATACTAATTAAATAAATAAACTATGAACCCCACGTGACATTCCTCAAGTTTAATTGCACAAATCTAATCAATATGTGTTAACTATTCTAAATCAACCCCCACAAATCATTATGTGTTGCTTATATAAAGGACTAAATAAAATGGATGTGGTTAACAAATAAACAACATGCCCCTTTTATGCATCTAAAGTAACTAAAACCTAATATTCCTACATGAATAACTAACCACACAACTGCACCATATAAATACTTGAAAAATGATAGGTCAAGCATAAAATTGTGTAGTATAATCATTTTCTTAAAAATTTAATAATCCATAAAAATTTTCAATCCCAAACAACTTCAATCACATAACAAAATGAAATAAACTACTTCTAAATCTATCTCTCCTTCAATAAATCACCAAAAATCACATTACAATTATGTAGAACATACCACAAGTGAGAAGATTTTTATTCTCCAAAATCTCTGTAATAATCTTTGGCAACTCCGAATTTATGTAACATTAACCGAATCAGTAATTTTTTCAATTTTAATTATTCCAAAAAATATGGTCAATCCCAAATCTCAAAATGTGTGAAGGATATGAAATTCATGAATTTTTCATGCAAATTAATTAGAGGGAATGAATGAGTTGATATAGATTTCAATTGTCAAAAAATTTATGAGGGAGATGCCCAAGGGTTATTAATGGGGACAAATTGAACAAATTGGGTGCAAGTCCTAGGAATGTTTGGGGGTGGCGAGGGTTGGTTGTCTATGTGTGTATGTGTGTGCGCGCACACGTGTATGCTCTGAGTAGGGTTTGTGTGTGGTGTGAGCGTGTGTATGCATTTGATCTGTGTGTTGGGTCTGTGTATAGTTGAAGGGTGCAAAAATTTACCAATGAACGCATGTCTTCAACCAGAGGACATATTAGATGTCATACAATCATATGAAGTTGATGCAAGGCAATGCATATGCTTGAGGAAAAGGAACACCCTAATAGAAAATTAAGTCACAGTGAATGCTAAACTAATTAAAGATCAAACTACGTAAATAAACACACATAAAAGAACTAATTAAAGATTAAACTAATCAAATATTAATCAACTAACAAACAATCAAATAACATGGTAGTGATTGGCGTTAAAAACAGTCACCATGAATGTCCCATAGACTAGTTTAAGTGTGGGGAGGTGAGGTGCTACAGGTGCCATGTGTGCCGTCCCACGTCAATTGGATATGAAAAGTTCCTGAGCTATTTAAGTGGTTTCCCTGCCTTAATTATTAAGAGGTATTTTCTAGGGCGAAGACCTAGATGAACAAAATCGTGAGTGTGTATACGCACCTAAAGCGGACAATATCTTGAGAGTTGGGACTGGTCGATATAAAAAAAGTTTATAGGAGAGAGAAAATGAAAGAAAACAAATTATTTTTTCCATCAGCCAAGTAGGCTATTAAGCTTATGTGATATTTTCTGACACTGCCTGCCAATTTAATGAACTGGCTAGTTCTGATTGGTGATGAGTAGGTGTGTCAAATGTGTCAGGTTAAACGGTTACGTATCGGTTTAAACTGGTGACGGGTGAAAAATATGTGAACTCGTACACGACATGTTTAATAAACGGGTGAAAAATATCAATACGAACACGACACGTTTAATAAATGAGTAACACGACTCGTTTAACCCATTTAATATTAAAAAAAATTATCAACAAATTTTAATACTCCATTTTTTTTACTACCAATTGTACTTACCTAAAAAAAAATAGTCAAATCTTATGAAAATGAGACTTGAAGACTTAAAAACAAAAGGCAAGAGATCATTGTCTTTTATAGGTAACTGAACCCTCTCCCATCTCCCCTTATTTGTCAATGTGAGACAAAAATAAAAGACATTGGTTTACCTTTTTCTTTAAAGTGCCCTCCATCTTTCTCCCTTTGTCTTTGAACTACTACTTTACTTTTTTTTTTTTGTATTGATTTCTTTACTTCTTTTTTCTTGCTAATTTTTTAAAATAATTATTAACAGGTAAACATGTGATAAATGGTTTTATAAGTCTCACCCGAACACAATCCGTTTATTAAACGTGTTTAGCGTGTCAACCCGTTTATCACTCAAACCCCTTAATTCATGTCGATTCGTGTTAGTTAATCGTGTCTTGTCGGATTTTGACAACCCTAGTGATGAGCACCAAATATGTGTGCCAACATTGTAATCAGTGAGCACAGTAAATTTTCTCTTTTTTTGTTGGTTTGTTTGAACGGTATGATTGATGAGACAACTTCCAAGCTATCCTATTATTATTATTATTAGAAGCAAAAATATATAGCTATTAGCCCTAGCCTCAATATATAGGAATGGAAAAAAAAACCATACCTTGATTCTGTGAATAATTACTCCTAAGGTATTTTGTGTAATTGTCTACTTGTTGATCCCTTCAAGATCTAGACCGATCTATTATTTTTCTCCTTTTCTTCTCTCCAAGGCTCTCCTAGACTCCTTGTGGGTTGAAAAACACATATAAAACCCTAAAACGCGTCTCTAGGATATTTATAATATAAAAAATGGAGGAAACTTTAATTAGGTTCACTTTAGTAAGGTGTCCAAACGGTGGATTGGCGTCCGAACGGTGCCAACTTACAGTATCTTGTTTCTAATGCTGCAAGAATCAGGTCAATCAGACATCGGAATAAAAAGTTATAGTCGGGGGGAGGGGTAATTATGGAAATTAAATGATAATTGACCATTAGATCAAGTTGGATTAATCTAGACCATTCTTTATGTGGTATATTTTCTTGATTCAACTTTCAAGTTGTATTATTATTATTATCTATATATATATATGAATTAGAAGCAAAGTATATAGTTGTTAACCCTATGAATGGGAAAGAAACCATACCTTGATTTTGTCTATAATTACTCGTAAGATATTTTGTGTGATTATCTACTCGTTGATCCCTTCAAGATCCAGTTCAATCTATTCTTTTTCTCCTCTCCTCTCTAAGGCTCTCCTAGACTCTTTTGGGGGGTTGAAAAGCATATATAGAAACCCTAAAACACGTCTCTATGGCATTTATAGTATCAAAAACGGGAGAAACCTTAATCGGGTTGTCTTTAGCGAGGTGTCTGAACGGTGGATTGGCGTCTAAACGGTGCCAACTTACAATATCTTATTTCTAATGTCGTAAGAATCAAATCAATCAGACATTGGGATAAAAAGTTTTGGCTAAAATACTGAGGTAGTATCAAATTCATTCCTACTTGAATTTTCTCTTCATGCATTTTAGCCCCCAAAACACCCTCAAACTTCTAATACACCCTATATCACCTATCCCAAGATTTTTCGACCTTTCAGATTCAATGGTAATGTTGTTTTAGCCCAAAAATATTTAGAACTTAGCTAGCTACCTTTCTCAAATTTAAATGCCTCTTAAACTAAATTTGATCCGAAAGTCAATACGCGCAAAACTCAAACTTCATGTTTATTCTTTCAACAATAATTCAAAGTTTCTATTATCATTTTGGTTATATCAGAAGAACACTTAAAATAATAATCTCCTTATTTAATTATAGCACAAGATCTTACATCTTGAAACCTCTCGAGATAACAAACAAATCTACACACTCTACGATATATGCTAGGTGCATTTGAGTTTATCAAATTAATAATTCAAGAAATCAAATCATGCTTTCAAAATCAGATCAAGTAATGCATCAAATGATATTTTGATAGTCATAAATCAGCCATAAAACATGAAAGCATGTATGAGATTGTAAATAAACATTCTCGAGTATTTATCACTCAAACACATACAATTTGTGAACTCAAAATATACATAGAATGAAAATCAGGTACTTTTTGAACAAATCACATCATAAAAGAGATTTTTTTTTTGGGTTGTAGTTTTAAAGAGATCTAAACCAATCCTGTAACGCCCCAAAAATCACCTTGGATGGTATTACTATCTAAAATCATTTACATCATGAGAGCAACTAAATAAATTTCATTAAAAAAAAATATTGTTCATCATATATCATATCTACAACATTATCCCAAAAGAATATGCAAAACCATGACAATTACATCCCAAAAGAATCAACTATTATATTGCAGCAGAATAACAAAAGAGATCTAGGCTTCACAATATTTTAAAATGAATTTCCTAATCTAGAACAAAAGATAATGTCACTCTAAGCATCCACCTCGGGATCCACGCTCCCTTTTATCTGTGTCTCCCAGTGTGCCGGTTCGTCAACTTTCAGCTCCTCCTCTAGTACATAATCTGAAAATGATTTGGATGTAGGGGTGAGCACGAAGCTCTGTAGAAAAATTCTTTCAAACTCGAACAAGGTTTAGAAAAGCATATAAAAACGGTCGGTCCCATTTTTCAAAATATCATATATAATTTTGAAATAAAATAGTGATATTTAAACAGATCTCAAATTTCCGTCGTAACAATAAATTAAAGGAAGAGTAATTCAAGTTACAAATAATAAGTCATTTCCAATGACAAACCAGTTCTGAGGAAATCACATACTTCCAACAAATTATTGTAGAAATCATTTACCATTAGCCACAATAAACTATTTTAAACAATGAACCCATCCCCCCACCATTTGTACCAATAGCCTCACGATATATCAAACCACACCATGTATCTTTCACAACATAATATACATGTATCTCTGTATCTCAAGCATGATGTATAGCAATCACATGAATCAACTCATTTAGAATATCCTGGCCCACACATGATATAATATTATTCTATTTGGCATGAACATCCTTATAATGAACTTCTCACCCTCAAGGTTTTGTTCCTCAAACATTCTTATAAGGAACCTCCTGAGAAGGCCTTATATCAGAGTGACGCCGACAGAAACCCAACTTGCCCACCCATGGTCATCCAAACAATCATACAAGAGATACAATTCAAACCAAGTTTCACAAATCACAAACAAAGTTCCAAAATCCCCAAAATTTTCACCAATATTATTTCGGTAACACAATTTCAAGAAAAACATGCAAGAAATCATCAACCACATTATTTATTGTTCAATACAAACACTAAAGTTTTGAGTTCAAGAACAAGTGAAGATTAAGAGGAAAAATCTATATTTCTCAAAACTAGGGTTTTAAAGCAAGGAAAGATATTTAATGGCTATTTCACCATATATTTGTTTAAAACAAGGTAATCTTTGCTAGAATACCAAGATAGGATGATTTTATAGCATACATTGGAGATTTAGAGTTAAAAGAATATATATAGACATAATCCCTAGCCTCAATGTAAGAGAATGAGAAGAAACCCCTACCTAAATCAAGAATCTCAAGCAAGAACCCAAGCTCTATAGATTTCCTTCCTCCCTTTTCTTTCTCCTTTAATCTTCTTCTAGAGTCCTAAGAGGTGTGGGGTGAGAGTGGAATGGAAGAATGAGACAAATGGGGTTTAGAATGGTGTTTTAAAACACAAAAATTCTGAATTTTTTTTTACTGTTCAGCAAACTTTAACTAAAGCATACCGCTACTAGAGTTCGGTGTACCGGTATGGTTTGACTGACAAATTTTTACCGCAACTTCCAGTGTAGTTTTGACCCAATTAAAAGTTGAATTAAAAAAA
>CM042188.1:6456696-6472206 GCA_023539305.1 Ilex asprella | reverse complement strand
AATTTCATATAAAAATTTAATAATAAAATATGTATTTATATATATATTTTTAAAAAAATAACAATTAAAAAAATTATATTTTTCATCTTAACTAGGGGTGAAAATTTTCGATTCAACACGATAACACGACTCGAACTCGACATTAATTTTATGACACGAACTTGATTAAATTTTTTATTCAAAGTTTATGTGGGTGAATACGAATACAAACACGAACATAACGCGAAAATAAATATGTTAATTCGCAACTCGACACGACACAATTAATTAAATTAGTTGAAATAGGTTTAACTAATGTTCGACACAAATTCATAATGATTCAACACAAATCTGACAAGACATGACTCGATTGTCACCCCTAATTTTAGCTAGCACCAAAAAAAAATTTAATCATTTTTATTTTCATCCATCCAACCAAACACAAAGGAAAAAAAATATATCATTCCTATTTTCCTTCTTTGAAGGATAGAAAATATATTCCTCATACTTTTTATTATTTCTACCAAACAGAACATAAGTATCGACTATCGTCCCGTGTAATTCACTAAATTTATTGGTAGTGTAAAACATTCGGGGAAGTGTTAGGTGGATAAGCTGACGAGTTTTAAGTGACAGTAAGGTGTTTTGTGTGTGCGTTAAAGCAACCAAAGAAAAGGAAGTCGCAAGAATTTATAATTGGTCACTCAATCGAAGAATTGAGTTAGTCCACTTTAATGAAAATTCTTGCTCCTTGACGATATATTTCTTGAGAAAGGAAATAAGTATAGTAGGGTGCGCTCAAGGATCCTATCTCATAGTTGGGGATTTGTCTTATGGTCTTTTTTTTTCTCTTCTTGTCCAATCCTCCTCGAGGTCGTGCATATGCTGCCTTTTATACACAAATAATTATTGCTATCCTAACGAAAATTAATATTTGGCCATTAGAAACTCTTATTAGCTAATGTAACGTGACCTTCTAGAAGTAATGATGTGGCTTTTGAGAGGCGGTGACTTGATGCCCAAGGTATGCTTTTACAGGGAAAATCCTCTTCTACCTCTTCCGACATCTTTTATGATGTTTGTCGTCTTTTGAGGTCAGACCGCCAATCTAGTTAGTTGGTGACGACCTAGCATAGGCTGAGTTTCCTTCTAGCTTGAACTATGTATTTTTTTGGTATTAACATTTATAATCTCTCTATATCACTATTTTTATCCCCACCTCATCTTCATCTTGATATTATTAAAATATTCTTCATTAATATACTAAACTAATGCTTTGAAAAAAATAAAATGTGAGTAGTTGACAAATATAGTAAAAAATTTAAATATGAATAGCTTCATCCAGGTGATTATGGGTAGTTAAATGCAATTGATCATGAGTTTAAAAAAAAATTATGTAGGATTAAGTAAAAAAAGAAAGGGTATTCTAGAAATTTCATTGGTGGATACGACAACCTCATTCTTTCTTTATTAACAATAAAGATAACCCAAAATTAAAATAATTAAGTGATTAAGGTAGACTTTTCAAGTTCTTGCTCCTAACAATGATTGTTTTCTATATATATTTACATCAAACCCGTGCAATGCATAATATTTACATCTCCATCCTTCCTAATATTTTTATACCTCCTCTTTTCCCATCCTCCTTAAAGAGAAGAGAAGAGAATATAAAAAAAATTAAAAATTAGAGGATAAGTCAAAAAAAAGAGTGAGAAGTTGAACAAACAGTGGGTAGTTGATGAGAGTAATGAGGGAGGTTATGTATGCATAAGAACATGATTGGGTGAAAGATTGTTTTTTTATTAAAAAAATCTAAATTTTAACAATATAATTAGAAATGAAAAAGTAAAGTTTCTCAACCCATTTCTCCTTTAACTTGTTTATTATAATATACACAACACTTTGTGTGTATATCATAGTTCAATTTCTATGAAATCATGGGGAAACTGGAATGATACAGAGAAGATTAACATGACTCATGCGCAAGGATGACATGGACAAATTGAGAAATGGTATTACAAAATAAATTTTAGGTATCTATAATTATCTACTAACCACATGTTTGAGTAAAATTTAAAAATCATCAATAAAAGTCGAATCCAAAATGTCCAAGTTTATAATTCGCTCTAACCTAATTCTATACCACAACTTAGACTATCCATATGGGTTAGGAATACACTCTACCTAAAAGAAGTTGCAAACAAGTTTACTAACCAAAAGTCATGCTCTACTTGATTTTGCAAGGGTTAAATTTGAAAACATATGCATTTGTTCTTCAATTTACATCAACTCTTACTAGACTAAGTACTATGAATTTTTGTAGAACCCACTCTATTAAAGTAAGTCCGCAATTCATTAAAAATAAGTGATTTACCAAATGCAAAACATGAAACTTAACTTGGAAAGGCCGACAGAAGCAATGTTTCTTAGCGCGCTTTTCATTTGCTTAGCTTCTGTTAGCAGCGGGGCGGCAAGGTCATAAAGTAAGTTCAGTTAGTTAGAAGCCTAAGCCAAGAAGATGCGAACAAAGTGACTGACCCCTTTAGAGTAAAGATAGGGGCGGCTTTCTTGTGGTAGTAATTGTGAACATCTCTCCTTTTTTCATAGTGTGCACGGTTTGCTTACATGCTGCCTTAAACACATCTCTCTTTCTTAGTTTCACATTGGCCTAATAAATGAAAGTCAGTCTTTTAGTAAGCATATATAAGCAATTGTTTAGTGTACAAGCAATTCTTTAGTGGTCGCACCAAAAGGTATGTACATT
The DNA here is from genome assembly GCA_023539305.1 of Ilex asprella. Classification (NCBI taxonomy): domain Eukaryota; kingdom Viridiplantae; phylum Streptophyta; class Magnoliopsida; order Aquifoliales; family Aquifoliaceae; genus Ilex; species Ilex asprella. Next base: position 6,469,463 of record CM042188.1, on the reverse strand, counting down.
GGAGATTGGTTAAAAATGATGTTATGCAGCATTCAGAACCAATCTTGAAGTGAATGAAATAGAAAGAACAGAATCCTTGTTGGATATTCAGAATCTTTTGAAATTATCACCCTTGGCTCTTTGTTGACTAACATACTTCCTTTTCTTGTTGGTTTTATGTCCCTCTCCAATCACATGTGTCTTTGACTCCGTGGAATGATTATCAACTTTCTTTTTGGAGACTTTATTATCCTCCTTAATCATCAATTTCACGATCAAGTCTTCAAGTTTTATTTCTTTGCGTTTGTGCTTCAAATAATTTTTTAAGTTCTTCCAATTTGACGGTAATTTCTTAATAATTGCAGCTATTTGGAAAGATTCACTCAACACTATTCCTCGGCATGAATCTCATGTAGGATCACTTGAAGATCTTGAACTTGACTTATGATAGTTTTGAAATCTACCATTTTGTAGTCAAGGAATCTGCCCACAATGAATTTCTTCATTCCGACATCCTTCATCTTGTATTTTCTTTCCAAGGATTCTCACAACTCTCTAGTCATCTTGATTGGACTATACATATTATATAATGTGTTATTCAATTCATTGAATACATTAATATTATATAATGTATACATTAATTTCATATAAAAATTTAATAATAAAATATGTATTTATATATATATATTTAAAAAAATTAAAAATAAATTTAACAATTAAAAAAATAATAAATTAAAATTTTAAATTAAAAAAATATTTTTTCCATCTTAGCTAGGGGTGAAATTTTTTAACTCAACACGATAACACGACTCGAACTCGACATTAATTTTATGACACGAACTTGATTAAATTTTTTATACAAAGTTTATGTGGGTCAATACGAATACAAACACGAACACGAAGCGAAAATAAAGAGGTTAACTCGTAACTCGACATGACACAATTAATTAAATGAGTTAAAGTAGGTTTAACTAATGTTCGACACAAAACTGTAATGACTCAACACAAATCTGACACGACATGACTCGATTGTCACCCCTAATTTTAGCCAGCACCAAAAAAAAAATTAGTCATTTTTATTTTTCATCCATCTAACCAAACACAAAAGAAAGAAAGTGTATCATTCCTACTTTTCATCCTTCCAACCAAACAGAGCATAAGTATCGACTATCGTCCCATGTGATTCACTATAGGGGTGTCAATTTTTTACTTGAACACGAACCCGACTCGAACCGAACTCAACACGAACCTGAAAAAAATACGATTAGTTGACACGGGTAATAAATTGGTCAAATTAAAGTTCGGCACAAATAACACGATTAATGGGTACAGTAAATAAAAAATAATTATTTAACGAGTATTGTAGATAAAAAATAAGAATTTTATAATTTTTTAAATAATATTATATTAGTTGTTGTCAAATTAAATAATTTTTTATTAATACGAATATTGACACGAACCCGACACGTACCAAAAGTGATACAACATAATTTCAACTAACACTAGCACTAGCATGTCTCTTGCATGTCTCACATAATTTCTAATTTCACTTATGGGTCAAAAGTAATTCAATAATAAATCTTGAATTGGGTAAGGTTCTGATATGGATTTACCTTAAATAACATTTCAACTGACACTAGCATGTCTCTTGCTTTGATTTAAGTTTAATGTTCAATATGGATTTTTTTTTTTGTTGTAATATTAAAGTGCATGCCCCTTTTAAATTCTAGAAACCCACTTAATCTATGGTTAAAATGTTGTTTTTTACAGTGATGTGGTCAAATACCAATTGTTTTTTTAAAGATCTAAAACAATAAAAATCGTATAATCTACATAACAAAAATATGCTACCCTATGTGATATTCAAAATAGTTCACGTACAACGCATGTGTGTTTTAACTAGTAGTATAAAAAATTGGAGAAACCTTAATCGGGTTGTCTTTAGCGAGGTGTCTAAATGGTGGATTGGCGTCTGGACGGTGCCAACTTACAATATCTTATTTCTAATGTCGTAAGAATCAGATCAATCAGACATTGAGAAAAAAGTTTTGGCCAAAATACTAAGGTAGTATCAAATTCATTCCTACTCGAATTCTCTCTTAAATGCATTTTAACTCCAAAACACTCTCAAACTTCTGATACACCCTATATCACATATCCCAAGAATTTTTGACCTTTCGGATTCAACGGTAATGTTGTTTTAGCCTAAAAATATTTAGAACTTGCCCAGCTACCTTTCTCAAGTTTAAATGCCTCTTAAACTAAATTTGATCTGAAAGTTAATATGCGCAAAACTCAAACTTCATGTTCATTCTTTCAACAAATAATTCAAAGTTTTTATCATCATTTTGGTTATATTAGAAGAACACTTAAGATAATAATCTCCTTATTTAATTATTGCACGAGATCTTACATCTTGAAACCTCTCGAGGTAACAAACACATCTACACACTCCACGATATATGATAATTTTATTCGAGTTTATCAAACTAATAATTCAAGAAATCAAAGTATGATTTCAAAATCAAATCAAGTAATGCATCAAACGATATTTTGATAGTCATAAATCAGCCAGAAAACATGAAAACATGTATGAGATTGTAAATAAACATTTTCGAGCATTTATCACTCAAACATCTCCAGTTTGTGAACTCAAAATATACATAGAATGAAAATCAGGTACTTTTTTATCAAATCACATCATAAAAGAGATTTTTTTTGGTCATAGTTTCAAAGAGATCTAAACCAATCCAGATCTATAATATTTTATACAAATACAAGTAAAAAATTAGATATGTAATAAAAATGGTCAGTCAAAATTGGTGAAAATGTGATGGACTTATTTCAGAATAAGGACAATTCACTAGATACGGTTCAATAAGTTGAGACTCTTGGAACAACTGGAGTAAGAAGTCCCTAAGTGAGCGTATTATGGGGAACCGCCAAGCAATTTCGACAAGGATTAAGGGGGGGATATCGCCTTTGCATAGCTAAGGTCGGAGCAAGGTGACATCGGACAGTCTCACAATCGGGCATGAGTATTCGGAAGTTGTCATTGTATACTCCTGCGGGTTGGAAGGCAGTGCGGATAAGTGTCAAAAACAAGAATACAAAACATATGTGTTGTGAAAGTCTTGAATAATTTTCATTAGACTTTGTCCATGTTAAATACACAATACAAAGAGAAAAAAAAATAGGAAATGATAAATACAAGCAAAACGTAAATAAGAGAAAATCTAATCCTACTCAATTACTATACAATTACAACTCATAAATAAACTATATTGGAAACTGTCAACACTCGCCCTCAAGTTGGAGCATGAAGATCATGAATGCCTAACTTGCTGAGAAGAATTAGAATTGAACTTTACCCAAAGCCTTGGTGAATAGATCAGCTAACTGAAGAGAGCTTGAAACATGTTTGGTCTGTAATAGACCTGACAGGATTTTTTCTCTAATCAAATGACAGTCACATGAGTTCTATGTGCTTAGTTCGGTCACGAAATACCGGATTTGCTGCTATATGTAAAGCTACTTGATTATCACAATATAAAATAGCAGGACGTATATAAGGAACACGTAACTCATGTAACAGATAAAACAACCATGTCTCCTCACATGATGCACTCACCATTGCTCTGTATTCTGTCTCGGTATATGACCGCGAAATGGTTGTTTGTTTCTTGGTTTTCCAAGAAATAAGAGAACTTCCCAACTTAATGCAAAAACCTACAGTGGATCGTTGCACCATCGGACAACTAGCCCAATTTGAATCACTATAAGCTTGAAATGTAAACGAGCTCGAACTTGAAAACATAATTCTTTGTCTTGGCGAACCCTTGAGATATTTCAGAATCTTTAGTGCAGCTTCATAGTGCGGTCATTGTGGAGCTTGCATGAATTGGCTTAAAACTGTGAATAGCAAAAGTGATATCTGGCCGCGTAATCGTCAAATAAATTAAACTTCCAATTAGACGGCGGTATGAGGGCGGATCATTAATGAGATCACCTGTATCATTTGATAATTTTAAGTTTTGCTCCATAGGAAAATTACTTGGCTTGGCCCCCAATAATCTTGCATCAGCTAGAATATCAAAAGTGTATTTTCTTTGGGAGATAGACATACCTTGGCGAGAACGGGCCACTTCAATACCCAAAAAATACTTGAGAATACCAAGATCTTTAATTTTAATTTTTCTTGAAGGTAAGTTTTGAACTTATCCATCGCCTTGGGGTCATTGCCTGCCACAATTATATCATCACCATATACTAGAACTACAATAAAGGAATTACCATGTTGGCGAGTGAACAAGGAATAATCAGCTTTACAATTTTTGAAACCTGCAAATTTCATAGTAGAGGACAATTTGGAAAACCAATTATGAGAAGCTTGCTTAAGGCTGTAAATGGATTTTTTTAGACAACAACCCCGAGTCTCCCCCTGTTTGCCAAATCCAAGTGGTAGAGCCATATAAATATCTTTGTCAAGGTTGCCATGAAGAAAGGCATTGTGCACATAAAGTAGGTAAAGGACCCAATTATTAATCACAGCCACAACAAGAAGGCAACAAACAGTAGTTAATTTAGCAACTGGAGCAAAGGTCTCAATGTAATCAATACTCTCTCGTTGAGTAAATCCTTGGGCAACTAACCGAGCTTTGTAACATTCAATGGTACCATCAGATATATGCTTGATTTTGTAGACCCATTTACAACCGATAGGCTTCTTATGAGGAGGTAAAGGGGATAGAGTCCAAGTTTAATTAGCATCCAAAGCAGCAAGTTTAGCAGCCATGGCAACCTACCAATGAGGGTCCTGTACTGCCTGTTCAAAGGAAGTAGGTTCTGTGGTAGCAGTTGTGTGTGCAACAAATGAACGATGGACGGAAGAAAAACGATTGTAAGAGACAAAATTAGATAAAGGATAACGAGTACTTGAGAATGAGAGAGGACCCGACAACAAGGCAGACGAGTGATGAGGTGGAGAACCCAATGCGGTGAAGCAGTGATAGTCTAGCAAATGAGCTGGAAGCTGTCGCGGCCAGGTGGAATGGCGAGTGGGTTGGACTGGAGAAGTATTGGGCGCAATGGGTTGTTGAAAGTGGGTCGGGCTAGTCGTGGTTGATGGTCATGCATTAGTAATGGGACTGGATGGTGGAACGTTGTCATCTAGTGGAGACGACGTTGCTTACTATGGCATGTTAATGGTTAGTATGGGCGGTAATAGAGAAGTGGAAGATATGGCTTGTTCGTCAAATTGATTGGACAAAATAGGGTGATTTGGGAAAGGAAATTGTGGTCCAATGTCCGCTAAAGTTTGCGAAGCCATGGGAAATTCCATATCATGGAATATAACATCTCAACTGACAAAAACTCAATGTGACTCGACGTAAAAAAGGCGGTATCCTTTTTTACCAAAGGGATAGCCAATAAAAATACAACGACAAGCGAATGTCAAACTTATTTGTGTGTGATAGCTTTGTTGCGTAACAAAGACAACCAAAAACACGTAGATTGGCATAAATAGGATGATTTTGGTAAAAAAATTTCATAAGGGGATTTCCCATGCAAAAGTTTAGTGGACATGCAGTTAATGAGATATGCAGCGGTAAGGACACAGTCTCCCCAAAATCGTAGAGGCAAAGAGGCATGGAATCGAAGCGCACAAGCAACCTCAAGGAGGTGACAGAGCTTGCGTTCAACGATCCCATTTTGTTGAGGGGTACCAACACAGCTATGTTGTTGAACAACCCCTCTCCCACGAAGAAAAGCGATAAATTCATTGGAAAAAAATTCACTGCCATTGTCACTAAGAAATTGTTTAATCTTGCATTCATATTGGGTTTCGACCATCAAAAAAAAGGATTGGAGTAAGGCATTAGCATTTGATTTAGTGTCATGAGAAAGACCCAAGTTCAGCGAGAAAAATCATCAGCAATAGTTAAAAAATAATGAGCACCATTTATAGAAGCAACCAATTGATGACCCCAAATATCATAGTGAACCAAATCAAATATTTTATTAGAAGAAATAACACTATTATTGAAACATAGATGAGACTGTTTCGCCAGTGGACAAATGGGACAAACTAAAGACGAATTAAAAGACATATGAGGTATGAATTGAGCTACAACTTGAGACCTAGAATGAGACAGATGTCCAAGGCGTTGATGACAAACTTCAGCAGAAACGGTAGAACAAGTAGCAAGAGCACGAGCAGGTGGCTGAAAAATATAAAGTCCATCGACCTCTCTACCCAAACCAATCGTCCTCCTCGTGACTAGGCCCTGAAACACAAAAAAATTAGGAAAAAATGTCACGGAACAATTAAGATCTCTAGTAAGGAAACTCACTAACAAGAGATTCACATTAAAACATGGTCCATAAAGAAAATTATGTAATAAATATTTGATGCTATAGTGACATAACCACTAGAATGAATGGGAACAGTAGTTCCATTGGGAAGTTTGATGGGATTTTTTTAAAGGGTGGACAAGGCTGAAAATTGTACATTCGAGGAAACCATGTGATCTTTGGCATCGGTGTCTATTATCCCAGAATGAGACGGTAAAGATAAAGAGGCGGTAGAAACAAGAGGAGTAAGAAGTTTACCTGCAGCATTTGCAAAGGAATTAGCAATACTAGTACCCTCATTGAGAAGCGTCATAATTTGTTGACATTGCTCTGGGATAAAATTAGGAAATTTGTCAGACTCGGACATGGAATTGGTGGTATTTGCAGATAATTGAGGACTAGAAGACTTGTTGGTGTCGGGTTTTTGTACAATTTGTTGTTGGGCTATTGTGGGGCCTAGTTTTTGTGTGTGATCCGAATGGTGACCCGACCCGAAATAATGTTGCGTGGTTTTTAATGGAAAATTTTATGAGACTTAGTCCATGGAGTAAAGGCTTGGGCCGATAGACCCAAGCCGCAACGCTCATTCACAAGCCTCATGGGGTCCGGGGGCAACGCTCCTGGAAGAATTTTTTTGGGCCTATTTTGTGGCTCGGTGTGTAGGACATATAAAACCCGTTATTTTAGTGATTAGGGTTGATGGTGGATTGTACAGCCGTTCTTGTAACTCTCTCTCTGAATAGTGAAATTCCTGCAACTACGTGGATGTAGGCAAATTGTCGAACCACGTAAAAATCTTTGTGTCTTGTTCTTCCTTGTTTCTCATTGTTTTATGTTTTTGATTTGTTCTTCGATTGTGTGTATTAGTCTGTGGGTTTGAAGTGCGTTCAATTCCAACACTTGTGACCCTCGGGAAAACTAATAATTTTCCAACATGTATTAACAGTGTGCCCAATTCCAAATTGACCGAGACTTCAACAATGAGAGCAAATAAGCCGTGTTCCCCGTTGACCAAAATTTGTTTGGCTCACTTTTTTGGACATGAGTGAAGGGTGGGTGACGGCACTGGTGTGAGTGAAACAATTTGGTTGCTTTTGACTATTATTGTTGCTAGAGAAGGGTTCAACGGATTTGGCAGAAGTTTGGAGAGCAATCATGGCGGCGGTATCCAAAGGATTATTGGTATCGGCGATTTCGCGTTGTTTTTCCTCTTGTAAAACCATGGCATAAGCTTGATTTACAGAAGACATAGGTTTCATAAGTAAAATATGTCCTCGAATCGCTGAATATGTAGAATTCAACCCCATTAAAAATTTCGTGACTTGTTCATCTATTTCTCTTTTAGCAAGGGTTTTAGCCACTTCACAAGTACAAGGCAAAGGAGGTAGATATGTTCTCAATTCATCCCAATATCCCTTCAATTTGTTGAAATAAATTGTAACGGAATTTTGATTTTGACGAAGCTCATATATATTCTGACGGACCTGATAAATAGAAGTCTTGCTACTTTGTGAATATCGCTCGCGAAGATCTTCCCAAGCGTCGGAAGCATAATCTTTGTGAAGAACTAAATCTTGATTTTCTTCAACAACTGAACTGACAATCCATGAATGAACAATGTCATTATAACGTTGCCACAAAGCGCGTTTGTTTGCATGTGCATTTTCATCGGGCTGTTCTAGGGTACCAACAATAAACCCTAGTTTATTCTTGCCGCTCAATGCAAGTTTCATGGCACGACTCCATGTGGCATAATTGTCTCCGATAAAAATCTTGGGCACAATAGAAACACCAAGATTGTCTGAGTTGTTGAGATAATAAGGGCTATTAGGGTTTGTGGCAGAAGTCGCTTGTTTGACTGGGGTGTTTTCACCCATGATTGGAGAAGATTAAGTTATGGCCAAAAGTCGGGAAACACAACAATAAAATTATGAGACAACCCTAAAATTTCCAGGATTGCTCTGATACCATGTCAAAAACAAGAACACAAAACATCTGTGTTGTGAAAGTCTTGAATAATTTTCATTAGACTTTATCCATGTTAAATACACAATACAAAGAGAAGAAAAAATAGGAAAGAATAAATACAAGGCAAGCGTAAATAAGAGAAAGTCTAATCCTACTCAATTACTATACAATTACAACTCCTAAATAAACTATATTGATAATTGTCAGCAGTAAGAGTGCAATATTGGGTTCTCTATTTGTAGCCTTAACCTTAATGATTAGGAAAGGAAAAAAAACTTTACTTTGATTCAAAAAAAAAAAATTGATCCATACGTGTCTTTCGTTTGTTTCCTACATGCTCAACCCAAGATCCTCGACCTAGTCTCCTCTTTTTTCTCATCTCTATTTTCTTTCTTCAAGTCACTTTTAGGCTGCTTAGGGTTGAAAAATGTGCAAGATAACACTAAAATATGATACCTTAGGGTTTAAATAGGCCCAGAGTCGATGACATTGACATACTGAAACATGTCAGTCATAAAAATGCGCGTCCAAACTCAGATCACGCGTTAAAACAAACTAAATTCATTATGCAAAATCTCAAACGCGCTTTTCAGATGAAAATATTACATCTAGAGGAACCTAACTTTTTGCCAAAACTTCTAGATGTGCATTTGAATGCAAATCTCATGTCTAGACGAACTTATTTTTCTATCCAAGTCGTGTTTGTGGTATACAATAGTTCAAAAATTGAAATTTTGCCTCTTTATCTTTTAATTCACCTCATATCACCTTCTTAAAGTTTTTCAATTCTCCGCATCCGTTTTTAATGCTATTTCACCCAAAGACCTTTAGAAAATCACCTAATTGGTATCTCCTAAGCAAGGTCACTCCAAACATGACAATTAACCCAAAAGCCAAAATCATTCATGCCACTACAAATTACACGGTTTACTTCATAGCAATAATTCAACTATTTTAACATTGTGAGAAATATTCTATTACATAAAATAAATATACGGGACCTTACATGATGACTAGCGATCTTTAAGCATTCTATTGTGCCATAATTTTTGGGTTGTCGTCATCATCAATTGCGGAGAAGGAGAATGGAAATGGTCAAGAGAGAAGTTTAATTAAGTTGAATTTTTTATTTCATTCACACCCCCTATAATTAGGTTTAAATTCAATGACACCCTCTCCCAATTATGAAACTTCTCTACCACCCCTTGTCAGTGTTTGTCGAATTACGGGGTTAACGAAATTGTTAATTTACAGAAATACCTCTAAATATTTTATAGGATAAATTTTATCTACACCCCTTATAAATAGACATAACTTCAACGACAGCCTCTATAAATAGACTTATCATTGATAATACCTCTTCTCGATTCTAAAATTTCAATGCACTCTATTTTAGTTCTATTATATTAACTTTTAGGTTCATCAATTTAATATTTAATTTTATCAAATTAATGTCATTTATTTAATTTAAACTAAATTAACATTCCATCAAATCAAATCAACACAAATTGATATTTAATTTTATCAATTTAGCATTTATTTATATTAATTTAATATTTATTTCATCAAATAATATTATTTATTTAATTTAACATTAAATTATTATTTAATTTCATCAAATCAACACCAAATTATCATTTAATTTTATTAAATTAAAAATTAATATATTAAATAGAATAGTCAATTTCATTAAACAATATTTAAATTTATTCAATTAATATTAAATTTTATCAACACTGAATATAAATATCAAATTAACACCAAATTAATATTTAAATTTATCAAATTAAGACCAAATTTATTCAATTATTATTAAATTTTATCAAATAATATTTAAATTTTATGTATGAATGGTGATGTGTGAAAAGTGGTCCGGTGATGTTATGGAGGACAGATGATAGCAGAGAAGTTAGAAATAGATGAGATTTTGTCATAGACTTTATCGATTGTAATTTTTATTATAGGAAAATTATTTTTAACTATAAAAATTATAAAATCTCGATTATGTAACCAAATAAGTGATAATATGATTACTAATATTATAACAAAGTTATCATGTAACGCTTTAAAATGATAAAAATTCATTGGGCTAATATAATGATAGAAATTACGCTTATGTGTCAAACTTCTCTCCCCCTTATGTCTTTGCCTCCACCAACAGTTGAAGAAGACATCAATCCTACAATAATACATCACAACATATTGACATAACAAAATGGAAGAAAAAAAATTAAAAAAATGTGCATGCACAAAATTTAAAAAAATTGCATGAAAATTTTTAAAAATCTCTACAAGAATTTTTTTTAAAATATCTACATGAAAAATAAAAATAAAAACTACATGAAAGAATTTTAAAAAAATTGCACTAAAAAAATTAAAACTATCTGCATGAAAAAATTAAAAAAAAAACTACATGTAAAAATTAAAAATATCTGTATGAATTTTTTTAAAAAAAAACTACATGAAATTTTTTTTAAAATTTTGCGTGAAAAATATTTACAAATCTGCAAGAACTTTTTTTTTTTTTGCCAACATAGGTAGTGATCGATTACTGTGGAGAACAAGTTGAAGAAGAATGACTAGCTTCAATTCTCTGTCTTCCAGCAACACCAGATCATTTTTTACTTTAGCAACAACAAAATGTATGATTTATATAAAGGGAAAAGGATTGATGACATTTTAGTATATTTATAGAAAAAATGGTGGTTTTGACATTTTTAGAAATTTTGAAATCAAACCGTTACTTTTTATACTAACAGAGTTAAAAATTATCGTTAATGGGGTGTCTTTAATTTAAAAGTATAATCCAAAAATGGATGCAGTAAAGTTTCAAAATTGGAAAGGGTGTCATTGAATTTAAACCTAACTAGAGGACAGTGTGAATGAAATTTTCCCTAATTTTTGGGTTGTCATCGTCAATTGTGGAGGAGGAAAATTGAATTGGTCAAGAGAGAAGTTTAATTAAGTGGAATTTTTTATTTTACGAAATAATCTGATTTAATAAAACTACCCCTAAATGTTTTGCAAAACTTTTTTGGCTGGGGTAAGTGGGGGAAAATTTTAATATGCTTCGAATTTCGAACAATTTGAAGTCTATCTGTTGACAAGCCTACGCGCAACAGATGCACTAAAATGGCTTATTTGTTCCGTACAGCTGCCCTTCACCTTAGTCTCTTATTTTGCTTGCTGACCATAGGATGTTCAACTCCCCAGACTTCTCACACACAAAAACAACTGGTACTGTAATATATCAAATCATTTACTAGTGTTCACCCATCCAAGGATACATTGCAAAAATACGATTAAGACTCTTACGCTCCTGGATTATTTTTCCCCCTATATGAAATAGTAAATACGAACATAAGTAATGTAAAAGAAAAGAATGCAATCGAGGGTGAACACATTTAGAGATTACTAGCCCCAAAACTAAAATGCAAAAACAGTGCTGTTACATTCAAGTTGTCCAACTGAATTTGGGCAACACACACAGACGCTCCCATGCTTATCTGCAAAAAGACACACCTCGTGTGTTTCCTCTTGATCATAGATTTCAATATCAACAAACCATAATAAGAAGAACAGCCCCCACAGTCACAAGAGTGGTTACAAGCGGAAAATTCACAATACTCGTCCGATCAAGACATGCAGTCAGATAAAAGATCCAGACCAGTATGCCTCCTCAATATAAAAAATTAATAAATACCACCTAGTGTAGTTCCCATAAATACCACTGAAAATCCTCATACAGATAATATATCATCTGTTGGCTCCATATCACCAAGTCCAACTGAAATACATATCTTTAATCTTTGAACATCTTTTGCCCAAATTCCCATTAAGGTTGATGTTGAGACATTGTTCCAAAACAAGTGAATCAAGGTGAGGGCAACCATCAAGAAGTGCTTGCAAGCCAATATTTGTCATTCTATTTCCTTCGAGTTGAAGATGGTGCAATCCAGGGATGTTCTTTGCAATAGCTTGTGCCTCAACATTCTCGTTTAGGGTATCATTAGGAGTAGGTGAGTGTGGAACCCATTTCTGGTTATATGTGAATGATTTCAAAAGTGGGCAACAGCAACCAATGGTTTCGATGGCTTCTTTGTCAATGTAGGTGTAGTAAAGATGAAACTCCTCCAGTAATGGTAGTTTTTCGACTACTACATTCAATCTTTCAGTTGATAACTTACCGCAACTCACCAATCTAAGACGTCTCGGCTGGCTGGATCTGTTAACAAGGTCCAAAAGTGACAGGAAAATGTCAGTAACTACATATCGAAGATGCCACAACAAACACAGAGCTCAAATGAAAGCTTGGGTGTCAGTTAGAGACCAATCCAAAGTTCAACCAAGTCAAGCTCAAACGTCAAAACACACCTCTTGACTCTGAAGTCCTCAGACCCAAATGCAGGAGACATACTTGGTCATGTGTCAGCTTAAGATTATTTGCATAGATAAGTTAGGAAATC
>CM042188.1:6424259-6441696 GCA_023539305.1 Ilex asprella | reverse complement strand
TTTAATGGAGGCATCGTTTAGTATATATAGACTAATTCCTACTTCTAAGGGATCTACAGCGAGATCCTTGTCTTGCATCCGTGGGATCTTCCTTAACTTTAGGAGAGGATCTCGGTTGGTAAAAAGTTTAATGCCTTGAATTCAACTAGGCTATTGCTCTGGAGGTGTTCACGATTGTTTAGCAGTCCTTGGATTATTATCGCTGCTATCTCATCTGAGGGAGAGTTCTGATGCGCATCTTTGAGCTCCGCATCTTTCGGCTGAGCTCCTGACCTGACCTCATTTCCTGAGTTCGTTCTTGGACATTTATTCGAGGTATCATCAATTTCCCCCCAGTCCTTGGTTCAAGAGAGCTTGGGCAAGGGCTGAGCTGTACTAATCTGAGCTGGATCTACACGTGACTTTAGTTTGCACGTGGGTAGCGTCTTTTGACGGTTTTCAGTGATCATGACTTCCTCGATTCTTGCGCACGCTTCAGCCCACGTCCATCAAGCTTTAAATGTCTCAAACGACTACGAGGACCGTCTTCTTCTACTGTTCATCTTCTCCTCTATTTTTCTACTCTTCTTCTCCTACGATTTCCTGGTTTTTTGGCTCGAAACTTTCTGACTCCTTGTTCAAGACCAAGTTTTATGGGTTCAATTTTGAGGATTCGCTTTCTTTCCTTCCTTCAATCTGGTTCTGAGCCGCCGTTCGTTGGTCTTCCTGTGTTAGGTACGCCTTTTTGCCCCTTTCTTTCTTTTTCACGTTATGGATCCCTCGAATTCAATGTGGTTGTTACGTTTCTGAGCCTATCAGTTCTTTTACTTCTGGAATTGCGACTGCTATTTATCTCCTCTTCCCTACTTCGTAGACTGGGGTTCCATTGTGAGAATCCTTGGCGTCGGTAGCTACTGTGCTAATTCTAGAGTTATTAGGGGGTGCTTAACTAGTGTCCCTCCTCTTTATCGCTTTTTTAGTCTTCTTTTTTCTTGCCCCCTCATGTCTATCTCTCCTAGAGCCACACGCTCCTCTGTTTCTCTTTTAGGAAGTAGGTCTACCGAGGAGGAGACAGACTTACGTGAAGTGGGTGACGAAATTAACAATTTCCCTAGCGTCGATGCCATTGATGCCGAGGTGGGTGCCGAGGGGCTCCCTTCATCGTCTTCTTCTATACCTCTCAAGCCTGACAAAGGCAAAGGCAAAGTTAGCGGGGTTGGAGCCTCCGATGATACATCATACCTAGGAGCTGCCTTTGGACATGCTGAGCTCATGGGTCCTAGTAAGGTCGATCCTTCCTTCATCAAATTTTTCAGTGTTCATTATGGGTTTCCTGTCGGTGTCCAACCTTGGTGCCCAGACACATCCCCCAATGTTGCTCAAGTTCATAAGAGGGTCTGTTTCTTTGAGGCCGCCTTTGAGAATGGTCTGCGCTTCCCTCTACACCCCTTCATTAAAAACGTTTTACAGCATTTTAATGTCTGCCCCTCTTAGCTTTCTCCCAACTTTTGGGGTGTTCTGACGGGTCTCCTAGTCTTTTTTAAGGATCAAGGTCTCAGGGTTTCCCGCATCCCTTTACTTTTGGATTTTTTCAATGTCAAGCTGACCTCCTCTGAGGGTTTCTTGTATATCTCCAAATAAACTAACGCTAGGCAGGTCATATCTAATATTCCATCCTCCCATAAACACTGGAAAGAAACATTTCTTCTTCGTTGGGGGCACCAATTGGGAGTACAACCCTGTTGATAAGACGGATACTCTTGGTATCCCTAAGGCCTAGTCTCGTCTAGAAAACTTAGGTAAGTCCTTTCTTGAGTTGATTGAGTCTTGCTTCGATAACTACGAGTTCCTAATTCTGCTCTGCTTGCTTTGTTTCTAGGCATTCGACTTAAACTTAGTGCTGAGGATGAGAAGGTGAAGCTAAAATTGACGAAGTGTGGCCCGAGAAGATACGCTGAGCTTATTCATCCCTGTAGAGAGAGGATTTAGTCCTCCTAGAGAAAGAATAGAATCCCCTCATCCTCTCTCCGTTGTCGGACCCGAAGAAGTATCAGGTAACCTTTTTTTTTCAATTAGTTCCTTTGCCTCCCTCTCCGTCCGTCTGTTAGCTCAATTGATTCAATATAAGTTGTCCAGGATCTTCCACATTGAGGTCTACTCCTGAGGAACTCCAAGCTAAGGTTGACCTGCTAAGGAGGAGTGGGAAAAGTGACAAACGCAAGGCTCAGGTTAGCTCTAGAAGTGGTCCCACTACTCGAGCTAAAATTCCCAGATCGGGTGTGCCCTCTTCTCTTGTAGCCACTCAGGAGCATGCTCCTTCATCCAGTACTCCTCAAGTTGTGATGACCTCCCCTCCTTCAGAGACTCAGCCTACCTCTGTGCATGCCCCCATGGAGGGACAAGCTTCCCCTTTCTTCATCTGAGGTCGAGAAGGCGCTGGTATTGGTTCCCCACCTGCAACCCGATCCTGTGGCATACAACACTTTCAGGAAGACTATAGAGCCACCTCAGATAAGAATTGGGATTGAGGGAGGAAAATATCCTGAAGTAAAGGAGGATGGGAATTCTTTCTTTGAGAACATGGAGCCTATTGCAGGGGTTGTGTGATCGATCCTCCCTGATTCCGACATCCGGAGGGCCACCTCTATGCACGTTGAGGAGTCCATCTCGTTGGTTCTTCAGGGAGCAGCTACTGTAAGTCCGAGCTCCTTGGTGCGTCTTTTTAATCTTATGTCATAGCTCCATACAACTTACTTGCTTTCCTTTGTGTCCTAAGATGGCTATCCATGTGAAGGGCTTACTGAGGAGGATTCAGTCTTTTGAACTTTCCACTAAAGTTCTGAAGGCTTATGAGATCAAGGTTGTCGAGCTGTCTTTAGAGAATGAGGGTCTTAAGGCTCAAGTGTAAGGCCTCAACGAACAGATGCAAGGCCTTAACGAACAAGTGCAGAAGTAGGCCTCTGACCTCAAAGGTTCTCTAGCAGCCAAAGGCAGAGCTGAAGAGGGAGAGAAGAAAGCTCGTGATGAGCTAAAGTTAGCCAGGGAGGAATTGGAGCTCAAGGTTGAGGCCTGGACCAAAGCCAGCTAGGAAACCTTTGACACCAAGAGCTCTCTTGAGCAAGCAAGGGAGGACTATCTCACCCTTAATGAGGTGAATGGTAAGCTTTGCGAGGATCTAGAGAAACAGAAGGCTCTGATCCACAGAGGGACAGTGAGATCGCCGAGCTGAAGGATGAAGCCACCACCTTGTGGGCCTCTAGATGGCTAGCCTTTCAGCGCAAAGCTTCAAAGGCCTTCTCAGACTTGGACTTTAACTTTGCCATTCCCACTGAGGAGGAATTGGAGGAGTCTGAGTCTGACATGGAGGAAAATACCTTGGCTCTTCCAACAGAATGCTTAAACTTGAAGTTCCTGCTCCCCCAGCTATTCCACCTGCGACTGTTTTTTCTATTGACCTCGTGACTAAAGCTCTTGCTTAAGATTTTCCACTGGACAGGGTAGAGGCTCCTAGTGTTAGTGTTCCCTAGGATTCTACTGCTCCGACTTCTGGATCCTTGCCCATTGAGCTGCCGGGCTCTTCTTCTGCTGCTGATTCCTTCTGTTGAGCCTCAAGATCCTTCTTTAGAGACTTAGGATTTTTTTTTCTTTTTCTTTTCTTTTTTTTTTTTGTAATTCTGGACTTGTACTTATTGTACTTCTGACTTCATAATTTGAAATGCAACTTTTTAACTTGGGAAAGTTACTGTATGTTGTATGGTATTTCACCTGTCCCCTTTGTTTTGAGGAACACCTTAGTTATTCTCAAAGCAAAATTGCTGAAACTTGCCTGTTTAGCAGAATGCGAAAGGTTGTACTGCATTTAATCAACTGCTTTTTAAAATCGTAACTGTAATCATTAATTAGGGAACCCAAGGAACAGCCGACTTTGTTTTTCCTCCGGCTTTCGATTCTTTGAATTTTACTGTTGCCTTTTTATATTCTCTAACTTTCTTGGGCATCATCCTCTTTGCCATTATTCTTGAAGATTCTTATCTCTGAATTCCCCTTTGGCTTCTCTTTTTGGGTTATCCTTCCGTTTTTTGCTTGAAAATTCTAATAGTTGTTCCAACTTCGTCTCTCTTTCAAGACCGCTCTTCTTTCAAAGTAGACTGGAAATTTCAATCTTGTTTCTTGGTTCCTTCTTTGCTTACCTCCTCTGGTCTGAAAGGGATCAAGAAACGATTCTTTTGAGAACTAGAATTGCCTCTCCGAGTTCCTACTCCAGATGAACCTCCTAACTATCTTCCCCAGGGTGAAGTTTTCTTTTTTGAAGGTGTCTTCAAAATGGGCCTTCGTCCCCCTATCCATCCCTCTGTCGGGTGTATTTTAGCGTATTATGGTCTGCCCCCTCCCGTTTATCTCCTCGTGGGTGTGCTGCGCTAATCAGCTTCTTTTTGTTCTAGGGCCTTTAGGGCAATGACCAGTTTCCCATAACTACCGAGTTTCTGTACTTTCATTATATTGAAGATGACGATGTTTCTTGTTTTAGCTGTTTCAGTTGGAGACACTTCTCCGAACGCCGACTGGTGTTTGACATTCTTTCACTATCCCAATGGTGGCTCAGTCATTTTTTCTTTGCTTCTAGGGATTCTTGGAGGTCTGTTGAGGACCGCCAATGGGAAAATAGAATCCCACGCTCTTGGAAAAAATTTGATCACATAAGTAAGGGCGTCGACGATTTTTTTGATCATTCTTCTTTTCTAGCGTTCTGTTCTGACTTTTGCTTTATTGTGCAGTCGCGCCTGACCCAGATTTTCTGGAGGCTATAAGGATTGAGCAAGTGAAGCAATTCACTCTTATGCCCTTCTCAGAACTGATGACGTCTAGTAACCTTTTCCTGTTCAGTATAGTGGCAACTTCCATGGACTTTCATTTCTATTGCAGCTTGCCAGATTTTTCTCCCTCTGACTCTGAGGAAGATGAGGGGGTTGGACCGTCCTCCAAAAGATGCAAGTTGTACGAGTTTCCTTCATCCTCTGATTCCTCTCTTAGCGCAATATTTCTTTCTTCTGCTAGAGCTAAGCTTCTCAAGGCACTTTCAAAGGCCGAGAATGAGAGGGGAGAGTTGAGGGAGGAGAATGTCCGTCTGAAAGAGGGGGTGGTTGAGTTGAAAAAACGCTTGGGAGAGAACTAGTAGTTCTGCCTAGAAACTTCAGAGGTCTTCTTTATGTAATTTCTTTTCAACAGTTGATTTTGCCCTTCGATGTAATCCAAATAACTTTTTTTTCTTTGTTTGTTGCTTATCTGCTATATTTTAGACACTTCACGACATACCATTTGTTCATCCTGGACCATTTCTCTGAATCTCAAGTTCTGGATAGCTAATCTTGATCCCTAAGGCCTGGTGGGCTCCTCTCACCTTATAGGGCTCATCGGGATCTGCATAATTTACCTTCTCTTTATGAACTGAATAGTCCGTCCCGAATCGCTGAGCTCCTTCCACGAACTATATAGCTCATGATTAGCTGCAGAGCTTCTCTCCGCTTTTATGAGCTAAATGGGTCATCGTGAGCTTATAGAGCTCTACTCTAAGTTATGAACTGAATAGTCCAACATGAGCTACGAAGCTCTTCTTTATTTTTATGAACTGAATAGTTCATCGTGAGCTGTGGAGCTCTCCTTTATTTTTATGAACTGAATAGTTCATCGTGAGTTGTGGAGCTCTCCTTTATTTTTATGAACTGAATAGTTCATCGTGAGCTGTGGAGCTCTTCTTTATTTTCATAGACTGAATAGTTCATCGTGAGCTGTGAAGCTCTTTTTTGATTTATAAACTGAAAAGTTTATCTTGAGCTACTAAGCTCTTCATGGTCTTTTAAAGAGTTTATCGTGAGCTATGGAGCTCCACTCCGTCTATAAACTGTAAAGTTTATAGTGAGCTATGAAGCTCTACTCTGTCTATAAACTGTAAAGTTTATCGTGAGCTATAGAGCTCTTCTCTGCCTACAAACTGCAAATTTTATCGTGAGCTATGGAGCTCTTCTCTGTCTATGAACTGCAAAGACTATCGTGAGCTATGGAGCTCTTCTCGACGGTTTGTTCACGGTTAAATAAAAAACTGATCATTTTATTGATAAACTGTTTCATTACAAAATAGGGTTATTGGAAGAACCTTTTAAGGTGCTCTGCGTTCCAAGAGTGAGGCAGAGTTTTTCCTTCCTCCGTTTGCAACTCGTAATTCCCAGGTCTGACCACTCTTGATATAATATAGGGTCCTTCCCACTTAGGTCCTAACTTCCCATGAGTTAAGTCCTTCCTTGCAAGCAGAAGTTTCCTGAGCACTAGGTCCACAGCCTTAAAGCTTCTGTGTTTAACTCTTCGGTCGTAATACCTTGTTGTTTTTCTCTGGTAACCCCGGATGCGGTGCAAAGCCTCATCCCTTTTCTCGTCCAAGAGATCCAGATTCACAAGAAGTGATTCGTCATTGTGATCCGCACCTGCAAACTTAATTTTGGGTGACAAAAGCCCAACCTCGACTGGTGCTACTGTTTTAGTACCCAAGGCCAGGACAAACGGGGTTTCCTGAGTTGCAGACCTAGCTGTGGTCCTGTAGGCCCATAGAACCTCAGAGAGGTATTCCACCCATTTGCACTTCAAGTTTCCAGCTTAGTTTTCAGAGTTGTTTTTATGGTCCTGATGGTGACTTCTGTCTGTCCATTGGACTAAGGATGAGCTGGAGCCGAGAAATAGTTCTTTATCCCGAGCTCGGTACATAAGTTTTTAAACTTTGGGTTGTCAAACTGTTTCTTGTTATCGGATACAATAACTCTTGGAACTCCAAAACTGCAAACTATTGATTTCCAAACAAAGTTATGTACCTTTTGCTCGGTGATCGTTGTCAATGGTTCGACGTCTGCCCATTTGGTGTAGTAATTCACCCCAACTATGGCAAACTTGCACTATCCCACACCTGGGGGGAGGGGTCCAAGTATATCCAAACCCCATTGTTGGAATGGCCAGGGACTCACCACCGAGGTTAACAACTCAGGTGGTCTGCGAGAGATATTGGCGTGTTCTTGGCAGATCTTACATTTTTTAATCAAGTCTGTGGCATCCTTGAGCATGGTGGGCTAGTAGTATCCCTGCCTTAGCGCCTTTCCTGCTAAGGTCTGAGCACCGATATGATTACCACAGATTCCCTCATGAACCTCTTTGAGTATATAGTTAGCATCTTCATCTCCCACACATTTAAGGAGAGGTGTTGAAAAACCATGTTTGTACAATTCTCCCTGCAAAATAGAAAACTTAGCTGACCTAATTCTTAGTTTAGTGGCTTCCTTGGAATCTTCTGGCAAGACTCTGTTCAGTAGGTATCCCATGATGGGATCCATCCAGCTCGACTGAGCTAAGATTGGGAACACTTCTCATCCCTCGATTGTGACTATAGGCTCTGCTAAGCACTTCACTAGTATCAGTCTATCCAAGTTTTCTTGCGAGGCAGTTGCCAGCCTCGCCAAAGCATCTGCTCGTGAATTTTCTGATCTGAGGACGTGTTTGATCTTAACTGCACAAACTTCTTGATTAATTCTTGTACTTTCTAAGGTATAGGACTATCTTCTCGCCTCTCACTTCATAAGACTCCTTTATTTGCTTCTTCAACAGTTGAGAGTCATTGTAGATCTCCAACTATTCTGCCTCTATAGAGTGAGCAAGGTTGAGCCCGACAATAACAACCTCATATTTGGCCTCATTGTTTGAAGTCTTAAACCCAAATCTAAGGGCGTATTCAATGTCTATTCCATTTGGAGAGGTCAGAATTAAACCTGCACCGCTCCCTTGAGCATTAGCAGCTTCGTCTATAGAAAGTTTCTAGATAGGGAGGTCAGGTACTAGCAACATGGCCTCCGTGGTCGTTGTTGTCGAGAATTCTTCGATGAAATCTGCCAAGATCTGTCTGTTGATGGCTGTCCTTGGCTTTTACTTGATATCGAATTCGCTGAGCTCAATAGCCCACTTAACAAATCTTCCTAAAGACTCCGGTTTGTGCAGCACCTGCTTCATTGCCTGTTCTGTCGGTATTTCTATAGTGTGAGCTTGGAAGTACGGTCTGAGTCTCCTGGTTGTTGTCACCAAAGCTAAAATAAGCTTCTCCATTTTTGAATATCTTTCCTCTGCTCCCCTTAGAGCTCTGCTACAATAATTGACTGGTTGCTGAGCTCTGTCTCATTCCCTAACCAGTGTTGCACTAGTTGAGAAATTCGAGATGGCCAGGTAAAGGGTAAGCACCTCACCTTCTAAGGGGCTCACTAGTATAGGAAGGGAGCTCAGATACACCTTCAAAGCTGCGAATGCTTCTTCACACTTAGCATCCCATTGGAACGCTTTCTTCAAAACTTGAAAGAAAGGCTGACATTTATCACTCGATTTGGACATAAAGCGACTCAAGGCAGCTATCCTTCCAGTCAAACGCTGGATTTTCCTCGTATTTGAATGGGGTTGCATATCTAGTACAGCTCTTACCTTCTCTGGATTAGCCTCTATTCTTCTGTTATTAACTATGAAGCCCAGAAAATTTCCTGCAGAGACTCCAAAGGCACACTTGGCGGGGTTAAGCTTCATCTTGTATTCCTTCAGAATCTGGAAAGATTCATCTAGGTGTTCTATGTGGAGCTCCGCTTTGAGCGACTTGACTAACATGTCATCAATATAAACTTCCATAGATGTCACAATCTGCCTTTGGAATATCCTATTTACCAACCACTGATAAGTGGCTCCCGCATTTTTCAACCCCAAAGGCATGACTTGGTAGCAGTATATTCCCTGTTCAATCACAAAAGAGGTCTTCTCCTGGTCGTTTGGGTCCATCTTGATCTGATTATAGCCTAAGAAGGCATCCATGAAGTTAAGTAGCTCATGTCCAGCTGTGGCATCTACTATGAGGTCGATCCGAGGTAGGGGAAAACTATTATTGGGGCATGCTCGATTAAGGTCAGTGATGTCAATACAAAGCCGCCATTTGCCATTGGTCTTCTTGACGAGGACCACATTGGCTAACCAGACAGGATAGTCTACTTCCCTAATGTCTTTTGCATGGAGGAGTTTGCTGACCTCCTCATTGATAGCCTTTTGTCTTTCTAGGGCGAAGCTCCTCCTCTTCTGCTTGATCGGCTTGTAAGATGGATTTATGCTGAGCTTGTGTGTGATGATTGCGGGGTCGATGCCTGTCATGTCTTCTTGCTTCCAGATGAAGACCTCCACCTTTTTTTTTGAGGAACTGGATGAGGAGATCTTGAATTTCACCACTTAGCTTAGATCCTACGTAAACGAGGTGCTCCGGCTTTTCGTCAAGCTGTACGGGCTCCAGTTCCTCTAATGGTGTTGGTCTGGTATTAAGCTCGTCCCTTATGTCAAGTTCATCTAATTGGATGTTTTTCACCTCTTTTTTCTTTACCAATGCCATATAGCACTCTCGTGCTATACGTTGGTCTCCACGGACCACTCCAATCCCATTCTCAGCTGGGAACTTCACTACAAGGTGATAAGCATAAGGGATGGGCCTTATAGAATTGAGTGATGGTCTACCTAGTAACATGTTATAGGCAGAGGGTGCATCGACTACTAGGAACTTGATGGTTGTTATGGCTTGGCAAGGTGGGTCACCTAAGGTGAGTACGAGCTGGATTACTCCAAGGGGTAACACTCTTTTCCCTGCAAACCCTAGCAAGTGAGCACTCACTGGTTCCAGTTTCTCCCTTCCTATGTCCATCTTATCGAATGCAGATGCGAAAATGAAGTATGTTGAACTTTCGTTATCAATCAGAACTCGACGGACGGTTCTGTTTTTCACCACAGCCCTTACCACTAAAGGATCGTCATGGGGATGCTGACAACTTTCTAAATTAGAATTCGAAAAAGTGATGGTCGTGTCGAGGAGCGGAACCTTAGATACAGTGTTGACCTCTAGAGCTTTTCCGGATTTTATTCTTCTGAGGTGGGCTTTCTTTGCAGAACTGGATTCTCCTCATCCCGTAAATCCTCTTGATATGACCCTGATCTCCCCCAAAGGGTGTCGATGTTGTGCTGGGGCTTGCTGCTGAATGCAATCATCGGTGTGATGACCATGGTCCCTGTGGTAATCACAGTATTTTGTAGGGTCTCTCTTTGCTAGATCTGCCTTCATTCGAGGTGGACATCTTAAGAACTTCTCGTGTTGCACCTCATAAAGGATCTGCGATATTGCTGCAGTGAGGGGAGGGAGCTCCCGAGGTGCGTACCTTGGTTGTAACCCTAGATGCAGAGGTCCTAGGCTATCTCTAACGTCTCCTCTTTTCTTGGGGGAGGGGTCTTTGTCTCTCCTTGGAGATCTATCCCATCTTCTTTCCTTCTCCCTTTTGGGACTTTGATCCCTCTTATTTTCTTCTTTCCCTTTATCCTTCTGGGTAAAGAAGCTCCCCACCTTAGAGAGGAGAGCTTCCTCACCATTTATGTACTTTTCGGTTTTGGCAAGCACCTCTGCCATGTTTGCTTATGGATTCTTTGAGATGGAAAATATCAAATCTTTGGATTGCACTCCCCAACCAGCTATGAAAGTAGTGATGACAAACTTTTCATCTGGAACATCCACCTTCAATGACTCCGAGTTGAACCTTTGGACATAAGACCTCAGGTTCTCTTCGGGTCCCTGCTTTACACTCAACAAATGGTAGCTTGGCTTCTTGAAGATCCGAGCCCCTATAAAATGGGACACAAAAGCCACTGAGAGTTCTTTAAAGGATGAGATCGAGGCTGGTGGGAGTCTATTAAACCACGTCAGAGCAGAGTTCTTTAACGTGATGGCAAAGGTTCTGTAGTGCACAGGGTCATGATACCCATGCAACTCTATTTGATTCTTTTTGGTATTAAGGTGGTCTACGGGGTCTTTTGTTCCGTCGAAGGGATCTATTTGTGGTATTCTGAATTTTGATGGGAGAGGAAAGTGCAATACCCCGGTGGTGAATGAGGATTCAGTCTGTTGTACCAGGGCGTCCATTGTAACCTGTGCCTTGCCTTTTACAACCTCCTTTATGTGGCTGAGCTCTTGTTGGATGTCCCTAAAGCTCTGTTCCTAATGCTACTCGTTCTTTTCCAGCTGGTAAGGAAAGAAATCACTTCTCTCCATCCCCTCGTTCTGGCTCTGTACTTTTTCATTGTGGGCGTTCCTAGGAAGTATGCGGCGTGCCTAGCTTATGGTTTGACTATTTTCTCCTTCCTCATTGACCTCTCTAAGAGGGTCGAGGTACCGCGGCTCCTTATGTTGGGGATCGTCCTGGCCTTCTTGGGCCGCTGGTCGCTCTCGTGGGCACCCCAAGAGCTTCATAAGTTTCTCATTTTGTTGCAGCAAACGTTGCTTTGCCAAGCGTAAGACCTCCAATTCGTTGTTTGCTGGGGGATTCCCCATAGATGGATTGGCTTCTGGGATGTCTTCTACTTGTCTACCGTTGGCAACGTCTGGTTGATCCTGCACTTGTGGGGGAGGATTTGCTTGACTTCTACTCATGTTGCGGGTTGAGACCATCAGTCACTGAAAAATCAACTTATTTGTTACAGGAACAGTCGTTCTCACAGACGGCGCCAAACTGATGGTATAAAATCTCGTGGATGAGCAAAAGACGTGAGTGGTGCTATTTGATATGGAACTGAGCTACAAGGCTCGTGAGAATGATCGTGAAAGGACCCAGAGGATAAAAAAGGGGTTACACAGTAAAAATATAGTGGTTTACCAGCCCTGAGAGCTCGGCTAGTCCACTCGTCAATGGAGGCTCTTTCTCCTTTTCTCTTTATTGATGACTTGAGTGATTGACAGTATATTCGATGCGATGCTAGGGTTCCTCCTCCCTCAAGGGAGGCACCCTTTAGTATATATAGACTGATTCCTACTTCTAAGGGAACTACACCGAGATCCTTGTCTTGCATCCGTAGGATCTTCCTTAACTTAAGGAGAGGATCTCGATTGATAGAGAGTTTATTGCCTTGAATTTGGCTAGGCTATTGCTTGCTCTGGGGGTGTTCGGTTGTTTAGTAGTCCCTGGATTATTATCGCTGCTATCTCATTTGAGGGAGAGCTCTGATGCGCATCTTTGAGCTCCGCATCTTTCAGCTAAGCTCTTGACTTGACCTCCTTTCCTAAGTTCGCTCTTAGACATTTATTCGAGGTATCATCAGAATACATTTTTTAAGTAGCGACTATCTCTTTTCGTGTGATGCATTTTGTATTTATTAAAGATGTAAAAAATTCAGGAAGCGTGAGGTGGATGAGCTGATGAGTTCTAAGTGACAATGAGGTGTTTTACGTGTGTGTTAAAGCAAGTAAAAAAATCACAAGAATTTATAGTTGTTCATCAGATCAAAAAACTGAGTTAGTCCACTCTAATTGAACTTCTTGCTCCTTTATGGTGTGTGTTCTTGAAGATGAGTACAGTGGGGGTGCTTCTCAAGGGTCCTTTCTCATAGTTAGCGTTTCGTCTTATGGTCTTTTTTTTCTCTTGTTGTCCAATCCTCTTGAGGCCGTGTATATGCTGCCTTTTATACATAGATAATTATAGTCATACTAAAAAAGATGTCAGAGAATATTTTGAAAATATTTTGTCATTAAAAACTCTTAGCCACTAGTGTGATGTGACTTTCTATAAGTGATAACGTAATCTTTGAGATGCGGTGACTTATAATGCCCAATGCAGAATTTTACGGGAAAAGTCTTCTTCTATTTCTTTTGGTATCTTCAATAATGTTTGTCATTGTCTGGGGTCAGGTTGCCAGTTTGGTTAGTTGGTGTCGACCTAGCATTAGTTGAGTTGTCTTCAAATCTGAGTTACATGGTTTTCTCTCTATGTCGCTATTTTATACCAAATATCATCTTCATCTTGATATTATTAAAATATTATTCATTAATATACTAAATTAATATTTCAAAAAAAAAATATGAGTACTTGACAAAGTCAAAAATTTAAATGTGTAATAGTTACCAAAAATTTGGAAGTAGTTACTTAAAATGGAGAAAAAATGGGAGAGATTAGAATAGATTCATCTAGGTGGTTATGGGTAGTTAAATGCAATTGATCATGAGTTAAAAAAAAAAAAAGTTAGGTGGACACCGCAACCTCATTCTTTCTTTATTAACAATACAAATAACCCAAAATTAAAATAATTAAGTGATTAAGGTTAGACTTTTCAAGTTCTTGCTCCTAAAAATAATTATTTTATATATAGAAAAATTTGGAGGCCGATCCCCCTATATGGACTTATTTGGACTTAAATCCGTCAAAAAAATTTATTTATTATGAAGTTTATTTTTTATCAATTTTACCATACTTTTCATTTCCTTTATAAGTAAAATAGAACTAAAAATTAAAAACTCCTCAATTTGAGGATTTTGACTAACATTAAATTTTTTTCTCTCTTATATCTATCTATATCCATATATAGGTTAGGAGTATATCTCTCATATATATATTAAAATAAAAAATAATAACATTCAAATAAAAAATGTTATCATTTAAACATAAAAAAATAATAACATTTAATATTAATATTTTTTAAAAAATAGCAATAGTAATATATTCAACAAAAACAATAATATGTTTAACAAAAACAGTAGCATGCTAAAAAAATAAAAATATTAAATATTAAACAAAATTAAAATTAAAAATAAAAATAGTATCATTCAAACTCATAACCAAATGAAGAAGTCTTTAATTCTTCAGCATCCAAAAAAATAACACTGAAAAAAATAATAACATATTCAATAAAAAATAGTAACATAAAAAAAATAGTAACATAGTCAATTAGAAAAAATAGTAACATGGTCAACAAAAAATATAGTAACATGAAACATTAAAAAAAATTAGAGATTATTTATCAAAAAAATAAAAATAAAATTAGGTATCAAACTAATAACACATTGAACAAGTTTTTCAACAATTTTTTTTTTCTAAAAACCAACAACATAGAAGTTCGTGATGACTAGAACGCAGTAGAAGATATAGTAGTTGTTGATAATATTTCAAACCCTATTGATTTTAATGCTATGGAGGAAGAAATGATATATAAGGAGAAAGATTTGTTGTAGTGGGGTGATAATCTTCTTCTAATGAGAGAGAATATAATTTTTAATTTTAATTTCAATTTATGAGTGAATTAAGGGATAATAATTTATAATTTAAGAAATTAATTTAAATCTATTTTCCAGGTCTATAAGGTTTCTATAATTAAACAGAACAACACTGTTAAGTGTAATTTTGGGATTTTAAAAAAATAGACTTAAGTATTTATTAGTAAGATAAAAAATAAACTTTTCACCAAATCAATTTTTTTACGGACTCAAATCATTATAAGTCCATTTAAGAGAACTAAATCTCAATTTTCACTTATATATATTAACATTGGACCCATGCAATGCATAATATTTACATCTCCATCCTTCCAAATATTTTTATACCTCATCTTTCCCATCCTCCGGGAAGAGAAGAAGATAAAAAAAAAATTAAAAATTAAAGGATAAGTTAAAAAAAGAGTGAGAAGTTGAACAAGCCGTAGGTAGTTGATGTTAGTAATGAGAGAAGTTACGTATGCCTAAGAACATGATTCGGTAAAAGATTGTTTTTTATTAAAAAATATAAATTTTAACAAATATAATTAGAAATGAAAAAGAAAAGTTTCTCACGCCATTTCTCCTAACTTTTTTATTATAATATGTATAGCACTTTGCGTGTATATCATCTTTTAATTTCTATGAAATCATGGGAAAGGTATATCCTCTCTAATCTAATCCACTCCTACTAAATAAATTTCAAATATCTATATTTACCTATTAACCACATGTATGAGTAAAATCTAAGAGTTATCAATAAAAGTTGAATTTAAGACATCCAAATTTATGATTCGCTCTAACCTAATCCTATACCACAACTAGACTATCCATATGGGTTAGAACATTCTCTTTTAACAAAACACACCATTTCATATATCCTCACAAACTAAAAATACTCTAAAACAATATGTAGCAAAGGCAGGTAAGCATTGTCTGTGTTTTACATTAACCTGTTCCATTTTCGTATTAACAGATCGTGTCAAGAATTAATCAACTTTAACTACTAATTTCACATGTCTTATCACATCAAAAATTAGCTCTCTTACTAACAAACATACACAAACATGCCTATTCACATAATACCCACACATTCTAGGTTTCCTCATCGTTATGGATTTCAAGTTCAACGAACCTTCATAAGGAAAACAGCTACAAATGGTCAAAAGAGTTGCTGCCACCAGAGAATTCACAATACTCATCTACTAAGACATTTTTTTTTGGGGAGGGGAGGGGAGAGGAAAGGGAGCTTAAACCCTTGACCTCGAGAAAACAAAGTTTTCACAAGGCAATGAGTACTATTAGACCAAAGACGCGTTGGTAAACATCTACTAAGACATGCAGTCACTTAAAAGATCCAGACCAATATGCCTCGTCAAACCACAAAACATCGTAGAATTTTGGCATCTTCCATAGTTTCCGGTAGTCAGAAACACAACCCCTAACACCCAGTTTAGTCCCCATTAATGGAAGTCTGATAGTCACCACCAAAAACCCTCAGATGTTTCATCATCTGGTAGATCCATATCATCGCCAAGTGAAGTATCAAATTTATAGCCTTCAGTGGAGTCGAAAGGACACTTCAGATCTCTTATCTTTGAACATCTTTCGCCTAAATCCCTATTAAACTTGATGTTGAAACACTGTCGCAAATCAAGTGAATCAAGGTGAGGGCAACCATCAAGAATGGCTTGCAGGCCAATATCTGTCATATTATTTCCAAGGAGTTGAAGGTTCTGTAATCCAGGCATGTTTTTTGCAATAGCTAGCATCTCATCATCATCGTTTAGCACTTCATCAGCATCATCATCGTCGTCATCCATGGGCGACTGTGGAATCCATTTCTGGTTCAATGTGAATGACTTCAAAAGTGGGCAACTGCGACCAATGGTTTCAATAGCTTCTTTGTGAATGTAGGTGTAGTAAAGATGAAACTCCTCCAATAATGGTAGTTTTTTTACTACTTAATTCAAACTTTCAGTTGATAAATAATGGCAAATCACCACTCGAAGGTATCTCAACTGACTTGATCTGTTAACATGGTTCAAAAGTTACAGGAAAAAGACGGTAACTATATAGAAAAAAAATGATGCATGCACAAACATTCAAAAGGCAGCAGATGAAAAGGGCAAAAACATTTTAATATCCAGATATCTTCTAAAGGTGCAGTAACTACTAGTTCCCATTGACTAAATCAAAGTGTGTTGCTACTGAAGAAGAGCCATTAGGCAGGAAAACATGCTCAAACCATATCAGAAATAAGCTACCACAGGTCCACAGCACACACTGAGTTCAAGTCAAGCTTGTCCAACAAAGCCAAGCTCAAACGTTAAAACACACCTCTTGGCTCCGCATTCCATAGACCCAAATGCATGAGACATACATTTTCCATGTGTTAGCTCAAGACGATTTGCATAGGCTGTCTAACCTAAAAATGTGAGTAAAACCAAAGAACAACTGACTACAAATTTACCTTTAAAATTTCCGTGATTCCATCAACTTAACGGTTGAAATTTATAGAAGCTCCAGAGAATCACAGTCCACATACTTTTCATGGACAACAAAGCAAACACAAAGTTTGATAACATAATTTCAAGATCACAACAGCCCATGGGTTAAATTTTTCACAACTACATGAATCATGAGAGTTTATCTTAACAAAGGGCAATAAAAAAACAAAACAAAGAGCTCATTAGAAAGTCCAAAACATGGTAAATGATTCAGTTATGATTTTGTTCTCTTTTTCTTTACTTTACAGGTAACCAAACATTGGTAAAAGGAAACTAATTTTGGTCCTACCAATAATTGAACGATATAGCGACATCTCTATAAGCTTACCACTACAAACTAATCACATTCCTCAAAATGAAGTGAACTTTCATTCATTTGAAACCAAGAAGACAAACGACAAAATTTGAAACCATTTTCCTCAGTTTCATGCTAACCAGATGAGTCTACTCACTTCTATTAAGACCATCTCCACTGGTGACTCAAACCCTTATTCAAATTTGAGTAAGAAACTTTGATTTGATGTTAGGTCTCTTGATTC
The DNA here is from genome assembly GCA_023539305.1 of Ilex asprella. Taxonomy (NCBI): domain Eukaryota; kingdom Viridiplantae; phylum Streptophyta; class Magnoliopsida; order Aquifoliales; family Aquifoliaceae; genus Ilex; species Ilex asprella. The sequence continues at coordinate 6,424,567 of CM042188.1, read as the reverse complement.
AATCCATACGTCGTTTACGGAAAGACAAATTTAAGGACGTGACAAACTATGGAATTTGGCTTGCAACCAAAACAGAGACCCCATGGAATCTTGGAAAATTTCCCGAAACCTCTCTAGTTGGATTCTTTTTAAGGCTTTTAAGGCATCGTATTGAGGTTGAAGAGGGATTTGAATGAAAACTAGATTTTAGGGTCAAAGGAATAACTCCACTCCTCCGTCAAGGCTTGTTCCGAATCGGGCTTCATTCAACTCATCAATTTGGTTGGTTGGTGGGTGGGTGGGGGGGGTATTGGTGGTGTTGGCCTAGC
>CM042188.1:6396211-6424159 GCA_023539305.1 Ilex asprella | reverse complement strand
TTTTTGTAATTTCTAGATTTTTTGGAATGAATCATAGTCTAACCCGTTGGATGTTCTAGAATTTAGAGTCCTAGTTCTAATTTATGTTTGTCTCCAAATTTTAAGTAATTTAGAGTCTTTGGAGTCCTTTGGAATCCTTATCTTTTAGGATTAGGAATATTTGGAGGTCAACATAGAGATGTAATGGTTTAATTAACTGAAAAGCTAATGGTGCAAAGTTGAATTGTAGAAAACCATCGACAAATAATTGCTTCATTCAAGGTTGCTTTAAGTGCCAATATATGGGCAGAATTACAATGACAGCCACTATATAGTGTGGAGCATGTATTCGAAGTGGCACTTGATTTAGAGATGTATCTAAATTTCTTTACTTAAGTAAATGCATTGACATTTTTTTCTTCCCAGAGGTCTAAGCTCAAAGGTGTTTGCACTCTCATAATGAGCTAGAGCAGGTTCATCAAAGGCAACCCAAAGCAACAACCAATCCTATAATTCAAGGTGGAGGAGACCAAGTAGAAGAACCTATATAACCCCAAACAACTTTCATACTTGTCCAGATGCTAAAAAATGAATATTCATACAATATTCATTATGTGGAGCCTAAGAAGATGGAAAAACCAACAACTGGTACATCAAATTGGATTTGTCCTTAAAGATGACTAAGTTACAATCTGAGTGCTCTGGAATAATGCCAAAAGAGCTGCCTAATGAAATTCCACGCATTAATGACTTTTAATCTGCAGCATCGGTGTCTCAAGGGTTTGATTTTTTTGCATGTAAGTATAAAAAACCACCAATGCTATCATATTCTACCAACGATTAACAAAAGTTCAAGGTAATAGCAAAATAAGATATCATCATGAACAAAGAGAAGGCTTCAATTGAAAGGCACAGTACAAGTCCTACAATTCAAATGCAATTTAAGGATGTTATCTCCATCCACTTTACTCCCACAATTGATTGTCATTCCAAAAAAATTTAACGACGACCGAATTGAGAAAATCGATCTTCAAATTCCTTCTTCTGCCTCCTCAATTCATGAAGAAAATGAGACATCATATTACGACTTTTCGAAGACAATTACAGATGCAATTTCAAAGCTTTTGTACTTTAATTCTGCAATACTTTAAAACTCAAGGTCAATTTTTTCTGGTCTGGGGAAAATGATGCAATTCATAAGTTGTTCACAGAATAACAATTCAAGGGCGCAACAAACTACGAAATTTGGTTTGCAACCAAGACAAAGACACCATGAGACCTCGCATACTTATCGTTGAGTCTTATTCTTTAATTATCTTAGGTTAGGTTGTTGGTATTATTATTTTTGTGTCTATTTTATATTTTAAAAGTTAGGGTTACTTTTGTAATTTATAGATTTGTTGAAACAGGTCATAGTCTGACCCGTGGGTCATCTTTTGGGTCAAATTCTAGTGTTGAATGTTTTAGAATTTAGAGTCCTAATTCTAGTTTATGTTAATTTCCTAACGTTAAGTAATTTAATGTCTTTGGAGTCCTAGAGACTTTGAAATCCTAATCTTTTAGAATTAGGAATACTTTGAAGTCTATATATAGACATGGTTTAATTCATAGAGATAAATATCTTTGAGAACTTTTCAGCAAATATGTGCTATGGGAATTGTGAGATGCAATTCAAACTCCTAGGTGTGATGCCTATGGAATCCTAGGAGTGATTCCTAGGTCTTTTTCTTATTTTTCTTCTTCTTTCTTTGATTTTCTGCAATTATTCAAGTTCTAAACCCACGACCAGATTTGAAATTGTAATATTTATATCCTTAAAAATAGTCTACAATATTCTACACCTTTTCCAAACAATTCATCAAACCATAACCCACAAAGTAGCATCTAACCCCAAAAAAAATTGTACATAGGAACTGTTCACAACCTTGAACAATGTTGATTTTTTGGGTTCACCCCTATCCTATATCACCTTTCCAATGTATATAGAGGTGGTTTAAAAAAAAATTCATATTGTCCCAAAAGCTATTTTCTTCAAAAAAATATTTCATGTATTTCAATATCTCCATCTCTAGCTCTCTCCTACACCTATGGTAACTGAGGCTATACCTATCCTACACGTGTAGATGAAAGAACCTGGGAGATCCAAAAATTTGAAAGGAAAGCAAAACACGTTTGGTGAGAAGGAAGACACAGAGAAGCAAAGAGCAGAAATTAGTGAAGACCAGCGAAGACACCGATATAGTTGCAGCAGTTGACGATGATGACCGACAAGAAGCCAAAAAACAGAAACACGAGAGTTGTGGGTGATGTTACGTTTTTCTTTGATTTGGCTAGTATTTTACCATTAGATGTTTGGGTAAAGGGTTTGAATCTTCCTTGATTTTTGGGTTTAGATTTGAGTTTCCTTCATTTGATATGGGTTTGGGTAAGGATTGGAGATGATCTTAAAGTCCTTATGACTCAAATTTAAATTTGAGTTTAAAATAGGGTAAGGGTTAGAGATGCTCTAAGTAAGCATTATCTAGAATTAGTAAACAATAATTTACTTTCCTCTTGCTCCTTGCAACCAGATGAATAGCATCAATTCAAAGAAAACCAAAAAATTCAATAAGTCCAATCACATGGAGTCACTCATCCTAGCCAATGACGTACAAGTATTCACATTAAGTTGGTCTTCAATATTTTCCATGCAATCATTTCATTTTCACGACAAAAATAACACTTGAAATCAATGTCTCCTCCGCTCACCCACATCAATGAGTACCTTTTGGTATTGACAATATATTGCACTGACATTATAGTGGCTTGGACCCCTTTACAAATTTATGCAGTCTGTGAAAGCCATTTGCATGAACTTTGAGCAAAGAAATTTGACTTTACATATTAGAAAAATAACACAAACCCCTTGTGGTTTCATGAAATTTCAGATGATACCCTCATAGTTTCTAAAGCCTATCTGGGTTGGCATTCTATTCCACAGAATGCCTCTTTATTAGTCAACTGGCAGACCAACAAAATCTGCTTATATCACACCATAATTTTTTTTCACAAACACCCTGAGTATGATCTACAAGCACAGAACCCAACCCCACCTAGGACAAACGCGAAACCCGGACCACTATTGTTCTAACATGACCTTCATTGATGTAAAATGCACCCTTAAAATGTTCTTGTGTTTTTTTTATTTTTTTATCTTCACCTTAAAAAATTACTGTTCCTACCTCACTTTTTATAATTGTTTATATAACTTCTTAAGTAATTGGGTGAGAGACAATAAATTATGTGGAAGGAAAATGAAAAAGGAGATGATGGGTTATACATCCCATGCATTGCACGGTGTTGACTGCTTATTCCACATAGAAAAAACGAGCTAAAACAAGGGCAACATACAGAGTATTTATGTTTTCTATACTACACCATCACCTCTTACTGATGTTAAAATTTAAATAAGCCGTTATTATGTGTGTATTTCTATCTTACAATCAAATTATTTACAAGTCTACCAAACCACAAGTACATAATCAATGTAACGGTTACACCATACCGCCACCGCCACTTGGTATCACCGACCAATAATAATAAACAAAGCCCCACTAATCCCAAATAAAAGTTATTGAATGGGGAAGTTATTGGTGATTATAGAATTTGGTATCATCTACTAGTCTTACATGTATATTCATAATTTATTGGTGAAACCTCCTGAAAGTGAGGAAATGATATCATCGTTACATTGAAAATTTTCTCTCAAACCACGTAGTGTTTGGTCTACCTGTAATGTATTAAAAAAAAAAAACCCAGATAAGCATGCTTATCTATGAAATTCAAGCAGGGTCCAATACCTATCAGCAATGTACTCGAGCAATTCTTCGTTGCCGAAGTACTCGATATTAATATCGAGTAATTGACCTTGGCTCCGATCAACGGCATGCCTACACATCGTCTCGAGATTATAGGGCATGCACCCCAAATTGGGCATGTCTATGACTCTCCACATCGCCGGGTCTTTGCATATCCTCCGCCAGGTAGTACACCTTCTGTACAATCGTCAATATGTCTATCGCCCCCACCCTGTGAAGTATTGAGGCCGTCACGTCCGGTGGGAGTTCTAGCCAGTTAGGGGTTTGTTTTGGCCGACGTCGGCTTCAAGAATGAGAGGGTTTTCTCTTCATTTTTTTGGGTAAAAGGGTACGAGAAGTTGGTGCCATTTTTGTTTGGATTATATTTTTGGGAATGTTTGATGTTTTTTCTCGTAAATTAAACCATACTTAATAACTACATGGTAAAACGATTTATCATTAGAACACAAACTCAAATGATATGTATTACCTATTCACTAATTATAATTAATAAAGTTAATAAATGATGTCAACATTTGAAATTTAAATAATATTTCTTAGAGCAACTCTAAAGGGTTATCTAAAACACTTTTTTTAACTATTTTACATAGGCAATCAGTAAATACACTCTACAAGAGACTAGCTATTAAAATAGTTATTTTCCATTAGCAGTAGTTGGCTATCTACTCCTGACGAGGGCAAAGGAAGTCGCTACTCTATTTTTGGCGCCAACAGGCTTCGCAAAAGGGTTCATCGTCTTCGTCGTCCAGAAGGCTTCATTGTCTGAGCTCTGGGCTTCATCGCAAATCTGGCTTCATTGCAGAAGGCACCAATCTCAGGCACAAAAATATATTTTTGCTAGTTGTTGGAGTTATAGCCTAGTTTACTAGGGTTTTATTTTTATCTTTGTTTTACTCTTTTATCCTTATTGTACCTTTATTATTTGACTATATATACGGGGGCTCTACAATTAGTTTGTATCCCTTTTACTTACATCTATTTTAAGTTGGTATCAGAGCCTAACCCTAACCTTAACCCTAACCATAGCCTTCGCCGAGACTGCCTCACCGGCGACCTATTTTCATGAAAACCCAACCACTGCCCATCGGCAAAACCAATTGTTGTACCTCAGCCACGGCTCATTGACAAACCAGCCGTTGTCCACCAACAAAACATACTCAACCGAAACAGCCATAAAATCCAAACTAGCCACACCGACTGACTACACCGACTCACCAGCTGACTACACCGACTGCCCAGCCCACCTCAAATTGACTGTCCAGTCCACCTCAACTGACTGCACCTATAATATACTCAACTGACACCGACTGCTAAAACCAAAAGTCACACATCGAATCGAAGGCCTTCCTTACCAGCCTGAGAAAGCCACACAACGGACCTCCCAACATATACCCTATACCAAACCTCCCAACATATAATCCCAGACTACTAAAACCAGCAGCTGTCAACCAAACCCAAGACGTATTAAACTAAACCCAACACGCCTACTCAACCAAGCTCAACTCAGACATATTAAACCAAACCCAACACGCCCACTCCTCACCTTAGACCAGCATAAGCCCAGACCAGCCCACTGCTGGGTTCTCTCTGTTGGGTTGCATTTTTTGGTTGTGGCTTCGTCCTTTGTATTATTTGTCACAGTGCTGCTAGGTTGCAGTATCTAGACTTTTTTAAGAGGGGTTAAATCCTATTCTCCGTTGACCTACTCTTGATGCAGTAGATCATCTATTTATATTTATTAGATTTATGGGCACCATGACTTGATTATTTGGGAGCTTTCTGTTGGACCTTCTTTATCTGTCATTACTATTCGACTGAAGGTATATTGTTTTCCCTTATTTTATCCCTCTATTTATCTTAGAGTTATTTTTCTGTCACGGGTGCCCTAATATTGTTATGGCTACTACTGAAGGACTTGAAACCTCTACTGTTGACACCTCTACCGTTGAGACATCCTTTGGTACTTCTCCTTTTATGTTTGACCAGTATACAGTACCTACTGGCACATTTGCATTACCAGCACTGCCGGGCATGACCTCTCAGAAAGTTACGGCACAGTTGTTAAATGGTCGTAACTTCGCTGAGTGGTCTCGATCATTACAGCTTTTCTTAGGCCGAGTAGGGAAGCTTGGTTGGCTGACGGGATCTAACCCAAAGCCAGCTGATGACGACCTTGGATATTCTGTGTGGTTCTCTGAGAACTGTGCCATTCTTGGATGGTTATTTGGCTCGATAGAGTCATCTGTTTGCAGGATTCATCAGTTTCATAGCTCTGTTCTGAAGTTATGGAGCGCATTATCTGAGATGTATTCCCAGTCCGGACGGGGAGTTCGTGTTTATGAGCTTTCTCAGGAGCTTTCATATGCTCGGCAGGGAGATATGACCGTTCAGGATTATTATGGTTTTTTGACCCAGCGATGGCTTGAGTATGAGACTCTACGTCCTCTGGCTGCTATTCCGAGGATAGAGCCCGAGGGAACAACATTCTTACATACTCGAGAGCATGAGGATAGGATTCACAAGTTCCTTATGGGGCTTCGTGATGAGTTTGAGGGACCTCGTTCTCAGATATTGTCGATGTTCAGGCTTCTGTCTCTTTATGAGGTGTATGCGATGATTGAGCAGCATGAGCGCCGCATCCGTATTACATCACTTCCAGTTGTAGCCTTGAATTTTTTGGCCGATCAAATGGCCCTTGCAGCTACTACTGGGTCTCGTTCAGGATCCTCAGCTAGAGGTGGACAGCACTCGAACCAGCTCCGTCAGGGCGCCCCAGATCAGCGCAGACAGGGAGATTCTCGTCAGTGTGATTATTGTGGTCGATCGGGACATCTCAGGGCTGCTTGTTGGAAGCTTCATCCGAAGCTTAAGCCGCCTCCTCGCGACCGTACTGCTGCTATTGCTGAGATACCACCACCTACTGTCACTGCTCCTACTACTGCTCTTGCTGCTGCTCCTACTGTTCCTCTTTGGCAGAGTGATATGGATGCTATCACTTCCCGATTAGATATCCTTATGTCCGCCCTGACTTCTCAGGGTCTGACTTCTGCTACTGCCACCATTACAGGTATACCCCGTGTCTTTTATGCTCGCACCAGTCCGTCTCCTCTTTGGATGCTGGACTCGGGTGCGAATAGTCATATGACAGGTGAGGCCCGTCACTTCACCACTTTTGATAAGCAGTAACATACACAAGTTCAGCTAGCTGATGGGACACATGCCCCTATTGTTAGTAGGGGTACAGTCCGCCTCCCAGATGGCTTTACATTACATTCAGTTTTTCATGCGCCAAAGTTGGCCATGAATCTTTTATCTGTACATTAGTTAGTCAGAGATTTTTATTGTGCGGTTGTGTTCTTATCTGATTCGTGTTATTTGCAGGACCTGAGTACCAAGAGGATTATTATCAGGGGACATGAGAGAGATGACTTGTATTATCTAGGCGATTCACCTCCAATTTCTCCAATTCTTTCACCTGCACCTACTTTATCTATTCCTAGCTTGTATGCTAGTATTTTACCAAATACTTGTCGTTATGATTTTTCGTCACAAACTGTTCAGTTGTGGCATGACCGTTTTGGACATACAAATTTTAAATATTTATGTATGTTGTTTCCTACTTTGAACAATGCTTGTGTTGATGGTAAACTTGACTGTGTTATATGTTCTCTTTCGAAACATGTTAGGACCAGTTATATTCCTCGCATGCATTAGTCACCTAAGCCATTTGACCTAATACACTCTGATATTTGGGGACCTTCTCCTGTTACTGCTCTGTCAGGTGCTCGATACTATGTGACATTTATAGATGATCATACACGTTGTACTTGGGTCTACTTTTTGCATAGGAAGTCCGATATACTCCTTATAATCATTCAGTTTCTCCAGATGATTAAGACACAATTTGATGTCATTGTTCGTGCTCTTCGATCAGATAATGCCATAGAATATGTGTCTGATGCCTTAGTGTCTCACCTTTCTTCTCAGGGTATCCTTCAGCAACTTACTTGTCCATATACTCCTGAGCAAAATGGAGTTGCTGAAAGGAAAAATAGGAGTCTTATAGGGATGGTAAGTTGTATGCTTAGAGGTATGGGGGTACCAAAATCTTATTAGCATTTTGCTGTTTTGACTTCTACCTTTTTGTGCAATCGTACACCGAGTCGTGTTCTTCAGCATAGGGCTCCCTTACAGGTCTTATTTCCTGAACGGACACTTTTTTCGGTCCCCCCTCGTATTTTTGGCCCAATATACTTTGTTCAGGATCGGTCTCTTACTCGTCATAAGCTTGATAATAAAGTAATTCGTTGTATTTTTGTAGGCTATTGTCATCAGTCTAAGAGGTATCGGTGTTATGATCCTGTCAGCCGACGTATGTATCACAGTCTAGATGTGACTTTTCTTGAGCATATTCCTTATTTTTCTTCTAGTCCTGTGTCTGCCCCTCCGGCTGATAATACTCCCTTTGATTTTCCGTTACCACGAGAGCCAGAGCCATTGGTCACAATCACTACAGAGTCTTCAGTCTCTCTTTCTCTAGAACCACTCATTCCTGTCCATACAGAGTCACCAGTCTCTCCTCCTTTGCAGATTTATGTTCGTCGCCCTCGCTTTCCTCCCCCTGTTGATGTCTCCTCTACCTCGGGCGATGCAGGTAATACTTCTCAGTCCGTTGACCATATTGATGCACCTGTTGTTAGTACTGATGAGATTGCAGGGATTGAGCCTGTTAATTTATATGATGAGACATTGTTAGTAGTGGATGATGATTTAGGGCATCGTTATTCGCGGCGTGATCACCATCCAGTTGATCGTTATGGTTGGACCGTTAGGGTTTTATATTCGATCTCTGCTTATGTTTCTTATAGTGATATGTCTCCTACATTTCGAGCTTATAGCATGGCCTTATCAGATACGCCAGTTCCTCGTTCTATTTCAGAGGCTATGAGGGAGCCCCAGTGGGTTCTTGTCATGCAAACGGAGATGGACGCTCTTCAGTGTAATCATACATGGGATCTTGTCTCTTTACCTTCAGGGGTGAAGCCTGTTGGCTGTCGCTGGGTTTACACCCTGAAGTTTCTTGCGGATGGTACTATTGATCGTCACAAGACTAGGCTTGTGGCGAAGGGCTTTACTCAGGTACCATGTCGTAATTTTGGTGCTACATTTGTCCCCGTGGCAAAATTGACTGCTGTTCGGTTGATTATTTCTCTAGCTGCAGAGTACTCTTGGCCTCTTCATCAATTAGATGTGAAGAATGTGTTTCTTCACGGTGATCTGGATGAGATTATTTATATGAATGCACCACCGGACTTTCGTGGTGAGGGGGAGTATGCTGGAAAGGTATGTCGACTGCGTAAGTCCCTTTATGGACTGAAACAGTCACCACGAGCCTGGTTTTCTCGCTTTAGTGATGTAGTCGTACATTTAGGGTTCACCAGATGTCATTCTGATCATACCTGCTTTATTCGACAGAATATTTCTGGACAGTGTGTCATCCTTTTGGTATATGTTGATGATATTATTATTATTAGAGATGATATTTCTGGGACTGCGCAGGTCAAGGTAGACCTTGGGAAGTCTTTCGATGTGAAAAATCTTGGATTTCTACGATACTTTCTTAGGATTGAAGTTGCCCGTAGCAGCAGGGGTGTTGTTCTTTCTCAGAGAAAGTATGTTATGGATCTTCTCTCAGACACTAGGATGCTGAGGTGCAAACCAGCATCATCACCCATGATTCCAAATCTGAAGCTTACTGCTGAAGGTGAGGAGTTGAGAGATTCGACTGTCTATCAGAGATTGGTAGGTAGACTTATTTATCTAGCCAACACTAGGCCAGACATTTCATTTGCTGTTAGCCGAGTTAGTCAGTTCATGCACAAGCCATGTCAACCTCATCTTGATGCAGTTTATCATATTTTTCGGTACCTCAAGTCTTGTCTTGGACTTGGGTTGTTCTTTACATCAGGATCTCAAACTGGTTTTCTAGTCTGTTATTCAGATTCAGATTATAGGGGAGCGTGTGATGGTCGATCTACTACGGGCTTCTGTGCTTTTCGAGGGACTCATCTCATCTCTTGGAAGAGCAAGAAATAGACAGTTGTCTCCCGCTCGTCAGCAGAGGCAGAGTATCGGGCACTGGCACTTAGCACATGTGAGATTATCTGGCTACGCTCTATTCTTAGCGAGTTGGGATTTTCAGTGACTTCTCCATCCACGTTATATTGTGATAATCGATCTACTATTCAGCTCGCTTCTGACTCTGTATTACACGAGATGACGAAGCATATAGAGATTGATGTTCACTTTTTTCGGGAGAAGGTTAGCTGTGGTATTGTTACTCCATTGTTTGTGAGGACTAGTGATCAGGTTGCAGATATTTTCACCAAACCAGTCACTCTATCCATTCTCCAGGACTCTGTTGTCAAGCTTGACTTAGTTGATATTTTTGCGCCCAGCTTGAGGGGGAGTATTGGAGTTATAGCCTAGTTTACTAGGGTTTTATTTTTATCTTTGTTTTACCCTTTGATCCTTATTATACCTTTATTATTTGACTATATATACGGAGGCTTTATAATTAATTTGTATCCCTTTTAATACATCTATTTCAAGTCTAGTTAATTTACGTAAGAGTCTTGGAGTTGCTCTTAGTCTTTTGGCCACAATAGTTAACTTCGACTCGCTTAAATGGGAGATAAGAAGAGGTCAAAATCTTGCTAAACACAAGGATTGATCTTGTTTCTCACTCTGTAGATGCTCTACTCATATCTCTCTCTAGCTGCTCTTTGAATGTTTCATTCTCCAATCATACTGTAGATTGATTGTAATATTACTAACCCATGTTTTGGACATTTGTTCCTCTTATCATAGTGTAGATTAATTGAATTGTACTATTATTGATGAGATTGTAATATTGGTACATCTTTACATATAACACATTATGACGAGCAAAGGAGATTCTACATAGATGATTCATTTTTTTTCCTTTTTTTATACTTTTTGTTACAATACCAACTCCAAGTGAACGTAACGACACGCAACAAACAAACCAAAGCAAAAGTCGAACTTGAGATATCACCATACTAAACTCTACATTCTTAGGGTTCAATAGACAACTTCGTTGTCAAACAAATAGTTTTATCTAACTTCTTAGTTGGAATAAATATATATCTATATCTATGTCTACACTGTACTTAAATGTAAGGGTATTGAATTTTTTTTGATTAAGTATATTACCCCTGGCAAAATGCATACGCACAACACTACCCTTTTACATTTTTAAATGACTATATTAGTATTATGAAGAATTTCATACGCACCCTTTGTTCGGTAGATCCCCATAACCTAAAGATATCTCTCACATTCTTTCAAATTTCACTGACACCTACTGTCATCATTTTTTAGTGAATCAATGTAACGCCAAAGTATGCTTTATTTAATTAATTGTACATATTTATCTAAAATTTGATTGACGTCTCAAGTCAATATTTGTTGGTTATCAAATGAGCATCTGGATAATATTCAAAAAATAATTGCTTTTTATGGAATAGTTCTTGGAATATTAAACAAAACATGAAAACTACGACATCATCATTCTAGAGGATTATTACAAAAATTGGGAAAACTAATAATGATTCTATTAAAACATTAGAAACAGGGACTACTCAAGCTAATAGTAGAAGCAAAACCACTTTCCATCCAAGCAAAACCACTGTCACAATCATAAAAGAACAAAGTCTTGGTTGAAGCTCAACCTTCTCTTGTAATCCAGATTCCGCAATTGTAATTATTTTATATATCCAATTCGACTACATATTATAATCCTAGAACGACGATTAGTGTTCATTTGTCTACCTCTAAAATTCGAATGTGAGAATCAAAAAGGAATACAATTCAACACACCATAATAAGAAGGGTTTTTTTCACATTTTGTACTCCAAAAGATACCTCGATTCCCACTTTGCACCCTAAAAAATTATTTTTTTCACATTTCACCCTTAAAGTCATAAATTAGTTCCAATGTGACCCTCGGACTAACATCTGTTTTAGATTCCGTTAAAAAATGATACACATGTCATCCACGTGTGTTGCTTTTAGATAAAAATATAAACTCAAAATTCATATCATTGGGTAACATGTATATTAATTTTTAGCGAAATCTGAAATAAATGTTATTTTGAGGGTCACATTTGAAACTAATTTATGACATGCATGGTGCAATGTGGAAAAAATTTTGGTGTGCAAAATGGAAACCTAGACATCTTTCGGGGTGCAAAGTGCAAAAAGCCCTAATAAAAAAAACAGCTCAAATAGGCAAAAGAGATGCTGCCAACAGAGAATGCACAGTACCCATCCTATTAATAAATGTAGTGAACTAAAGGATCCAGAACAGTATGATTCTTCAAACCACCGAACATTGTGAATTTTGGCATCTTCCCCAGCTTCCGGCAGTCACAAAAAAAGATGGAGAAAATAGCACCGAGTTTAATCCCTCAATAACAAGAGTCCGGTACTCACCAAAAATCCTCAAATATTCCATTTGCTGAGTACATCATGTTCTGAGGTGAAGTAACAAATCCATAGCCTTCGGTGGAGTCGAAAGGACGCTTCAGATCTTTTATCTTTGAACATCTTTTGCCTAAATCACCTTCAAGCTTGACGTGGAAACATTGTCGCAAATCAAGAGAATCAAGGTGAGGGCAACCATCAAGAATGGCTTGCAGGCCAATATTTGTCATCTTATTTCCAAAGAGATGAAGTTGACGTAATCCAGGCATGTTTTTTGCGATAGCTAAAGCCTCCTCATCGTTCTCTACTTGTGAGAATGTATGCCCTTCCTGGTTGTATATGAATGACTTCAAGAGTGGGCAACAACGACCGATGTTTTCAATAGCTTCAAAGTCAATGTAGGTGTAGTAAAGATGAAATTCCTCCAACAACGGTAGTTTTTTGACTACTATATTCAAACTCTCAGTTGATAACTCGTTGCAAATCACCACTCTAAGACGTCTCAGCTGACTTGCTCTGTTAACACGGTCCAAAAGTGTCAGGAATAAGGTCAGTGTAACTATGTATAAAGATAGATGTGTACCCAAATATACAAAAGGCAGCAGACAAAAATATGAGGGCAAAAACATTACAGTATCCAGATATACTTAGAAGAGTAATGCTATTTACACCTAAAAAATCTGACATAATCTGTTGACCAAATGATGTAATTTTATTGTAACTGTTGGATTAACACCTAGATTCCAAGTATGTTGGTTACTGAAGAAGCACTATTATACAGGAAAGGAAGCTCAAACCATATAAGAACGAACCTTCCACAATGTCTACTGAGCTCAAGTGAAGCTTGGGTTTCCGTCAGAGATAAATCCAAGTCCAACCAAGCCAAGCTCAAATACAGAAACACCCATCTTGACTCCCAATACCTTGGGACCCAAATGCAGGAGACATCCGTCTGCCATGCATCAGCTCAAGATGATTAGCATAGGCTAGCAAGGTTTGAAACCAGTGCAGTATGTATCATAGTGCATTTCTGAATGTGAAGCAAAACTAAACGCATTCACATTGTATCACATTTTGAATGGCAAAAAAATGCTGCTTCACATAAACAAAACTGTTGTTCCAAATCAAGGGAGAGTAAATATCTGCCTACTACAAATATTAATCATCAAATGGGTACAATCTACCTGTAAAAAGTCCAATGGGAATTGAAATCCAAATCCTTTCTAACCTAAATATTTGGGTAAAATCGAAGGGAACATAGACTACAAATTAACCTAGACAATTTCCATCAACTTTAGCTTTGAAATTTAAAGAAGCTCCCAAGAGAATTACGATCCACATACTTGTAACAAAGATTAATAACATGCTCAAGATCACCACAACCAGATTATTGTGTTTGTTAAATTGCAGAGAACAATTTCTCTCTCCCTATTACTTTGGTATTGTTAGGAATCAACAAAGCCATTGAAGAGCTTTTCACTCGGTATTACTGGAGATAATCAACTGGTCAAGCTATTGTGTTAATTTGATTATTCATAAAGCCCAAATGAAACACGTGCACCCATTGCATGGGGAAGGAGGCATTATTTGACCCGGCCAGACATGCCAACCCGGTAACCCAACAAACTGGTGCCTTTACTGGTCTGCTTTAGTAGTTGGAAATAATTTTTCAAACCTTAATCAGGATGTGTAACATATAAACCTCAAGGATATTTTGCACAATTGTCCTAAAGTTTAAACTAAAAAAGGATAAATAAAATTACCTCTATTCCTTAAATAATAACCGACCCTCTTCATTAAAATCTATCTTCATTAGAAGATCAAAATATCGTTTCAAAACATCCGAAACGTTTCCGTTTCCACCAAGGCCAAAATGAATTAATGATGAAATCGAAATTCTAATACTTCGAACTGTTCCATAATGTTTCGAAATATTTTGTTATATTTTAATACATTTGTACAATTATTTTAAAATATTTCAAGGTATTTCAAGATATTTTGATATATTTCAATCAATGTTTTGAAAAAATAATTCTTAATTTTTTATTTTTTTTTATTCTCTTTTCGAAACAGATCGAAACGTTTCCGAAAAATGTCGAAACGTATCTGTTTCCTAAATGACCGAAACAAAATTCCGATCCTTGTACACACAGAGATAAAAACATTCTGAATAGAAAATGGGAGCAAAAGCAAAAGACGTGCTAAAGAGTATTTATGTCTTTTTATGTTATACCATCACCTTTTATAAATGTTGCACTTTAATAAGAGGTTCCTATGCTCATTCTATCATACATTTAAATTATTAACAAGTCAATGACATGTTCACGATTTTGGGAACATATAAAATGAATGAAAATAGAATAGAGCAAAAGAAAAAACACTTGGAGAGGGGGAAACCTCAGGTAGTTCATTTCTAGGGGAACCCGACCTCCACAATAAGTTCAATACAAAATCCGAAAATCCATTTGCAATGATAATAAGGTCTATATATACAAGATAGAAATAACTAATACAACCCATAACTCCATAAGCCAATTTTTTTTGATCAAACCATAAGCCAATTAACTGCCTAAAAAACTACTCACTAGTCTCACACAACTAAACCAATCAAGGGTAGTTTGGTTGCAATATTAATGGTGGATTAAGAAGTCATAAAAGCTATAAAGTATTGATACTCTCAAGAAGGTGACATATCCATGTCGGACACTGACACTTCTCAAACAGTATCTGGTAGTATTTTATTCGTGTCCATAATTAAATGATAAAATTTTAATTTCAAACCCGTGTCGACATTTCTTGAGTGACATGTCTGACACTTTTTTAAAATTGTGTCTACTACTAAATAATAAACATGTAACAAACTTAAAAATTTGATTATTAAGTATCTTTATACTATAAGAGCACATATAATTGCCAAGACTAATCATGTTAAAGTTATATTAAAAATTTAATAACAAAAACAAAAGATATTTAGAAAAGAATAGTTGAGAATAATCATTTAAATTGTATATGTATAGTACATATCTACGAAAAAAAATTGATAGTTATTAATTATTATGATGTTAGTCTAAATATCCACACTAAATGACTAGAGATAACACTTACTTATCATAAAATACTGAATAATATATCATTATCATAAATTATATAATTTCATATATAAAACAGGGTGTTATACCTATCGGCAATGTACTCAACCAATTCGTCGGTGCCGAAGTACTCGATATTAATATCAACTAATTGACCTTGGCTTCGATCAACGGCGTGTCTACACATCTTCTCAAGATCATAAGGCATGTCGAACAAATCCCCCAAATTACGCATATCTATGACTCTCCACATCGCCGGATCTTTGCATATTCTTCGCCAGGTAGTACACCTTCTGTACATTCTCCAGTATGTCTATTGCCCCAACCCTGTGGAGTATTGAGGCCGTCACGTCCGGTGGGAGCTCTAGCCAGTTAGGGGTGTGTTTGTGCCAACCTCTTTTAGATTGAGAGGGTTTTCTCTTCATTTTTTTTTTTCTGTAAATGTGTACCGATGATTCTCTGAGAATGTGTAGGTGCTTTTTCTAGGGTTTTTTTTTCCTCGAAAACGAGAGGGTACGCCGAGGTGGAGGTGGAGGTGGAGGTGGAGCACCAGTGTTTGCGTGTAGAAAAGAAGAGGGGTGTCGGCGACGAAATTCAATGTAAGATTAAAATTTCTTTTCGGTCCATCAGATACCGACGAAATGATTTTTTGACCTGTTTAAAAAATATTTTGATCAATTTCGAAAATATAATAAAAACTAACAATTATTTTTTTTAAATATTGATTGAAATATTATGAAACACTTTAAAACAATATTAACCATCTCAAAGAATTAAAATTTATATTTTATTACTAATTTGATTTAATTTCCTTAAAAATAAAAATATTTCGACTATTTCGAAACAAAATTTTGACGCCAAGAACCATAGGATATAACTATTTAATAGAAAGTTTAATGAATAAATCAAATAAATCACATTTTTACATAAAATAGTTTTAATATTTTATATATGAACTAATAACTATCTCATGTCTAAAAACACTCTATAATATAAAAAATCAAAAATTTGATTGTGCTATTTTTATATTTTAAATAATATTTTTTTAATTAGGTAATTTAATACTAATGTGAAAAAAAAGAGAAATACGAGCGTGTGTTAATTAACAAGACTGTTTAACATTAAAGAATATGTTAGTTGAATTGTTTGTCATCTAGGGTTGAGTAAAGAATATGATTTTTTGTTAGCAATAATTTTTTTTTTAGAATAAATTTTATATCATTATATTAAAATAAATAAAAATTAAATCAATTTTAACTGTTATTACATTTTTTTAAGTTAAATTCAACTCTCTAACTATAGTTCTTCTAACCTTAACCTCAACTAATCGACGTTCTTGCTTTAGATACATACAACATTTTCACTAATGTTCTTACTTTTAATAAAAGTCTAACGGATGGAAACTCACCAACCCCTTCAAACACTTTCCTATGCCAATTTGCCAAAATTTTTGAGTTTTTTTTTTAGTAATACTTTGTATTCTAAATTTGTATCTCAAATGTGCATCCAAAATTAATGAAAATCATTAGATAAGTGAATCCCAATACAAAAAATTAATGAAGCCCATTCATCCAATGGTTCCCATTAATTTAGAATGCATATTTGAGATACAAATTTAGAATATGTAGTATTGCTCTTTTTTTTTTTTTTTTGTGAGTTTGAAGTCGTTACCTTGTGGAACCCACCTGAACGAAATCCTATAATATTGGATAGATAATTATTAAATTTTATTGCGTTTAACTGTCTACTGGTTCACTTTATAGTTTCATCAGAGCTTCAGAGAGGAAAACTGGCATAATGTACATAATCCAAGCATTCGCAAACTCAAAGAAAGAGATCAGAGGTGTCTGCCAAACCCAAAGCAATACTCATGTTTTGTATAACGAAACTCAAGTTCCAATGGTGTCTCAGCAACCCAAATTGCTACCCAGTGTGCGCATAACTTACCTGCATCAATGAGAAGAAAACTGTAGTCAAAATAATCTAATCACAAAATAGAGCAAAAGTTATATCAATGAGACTTGAGAATTTTAAAACAAACCAAGCGTCATTTCTGGCAGTTGAACTATGGATTGTCTTTGATACTGGGCTCAGATTCTTAATTAATCCCCCCCCCCCCACTTGATGTTGTGGTGCTACCAAGGGCATAGACTAAAAACTTCGAAGATGGGATCACGAAGTATGTAAGCCAAGATGCATAAAATGCAACACATCATGTAGTTGTGCTGACTCGTATAAAATACTCCATTGAAACTGGAGGAGGCAATCAGGTCGGGTCAAATCATGTCAAAATTGAACTTGTCAAATTGGGTTAACCCGAATGTGACAAGATTGACCAATCGTACAAAATCTCTTAAACACTAACATGATTCCTTTATCAACCGAGTGACAGCACACGACCCGTGTACCACAAATAGTTAATGAGCAGTGTCAGGTTAGTGTCCATGAATGCTAGAAAAGAAAAAAATTGAAAATGAAAGTCAGAACAGATAAAAAGATGAAAATCGGCATCGTTATGGCACCTAATTTGACAACTCTATAGAATGGATAAGCATCATCTTTATCTTTTATTACTCTTCTATGAACCAGCTGACAAGTGAAGTGGGGCGGACAATTTGTACCTCAAAACTTTGACCGCACAGAGAAATCCAACTAAGCCAATTCAAAGTTTTCTGAGTTCCATCTTCAACGCACCCATTTGATGGACCTTTGAGTTCTTCTGCTGACAGATTCCGTAAGAAAAATCAGGCTACACCAAGTCAGATACGTAATAAAAGCTGAAAAGTTTTCATAATTTTGAAGAGCAGAGAGTTGAACGTGGAATTAGATAACAAGGAAAGAATTCATACAAAACAAGTAGACTAGTCTAGCTTCATCGGCTTTAACTCGCTGCTCTGAGATCTCACTCAGAGCAGAGTCTTACTAGATAGGGCGGCAGAATAGAAATATCACTACCAGCTTTTAGTCTTAAACAGGCAATGGCGGTAAGGAATGAATGTTCTACTATACTATCCACCATTTCATTAGGACAGCACTTGCTTAGTCTTTTTCTAGCTTGATTGCAAAGCATGGTTTGGAAAGGTCAACTGAAAGACAGTATATATCTTAATTCAAGCCTATTCCTTTGTGGCTGGCCCCAATGCTTAACGTCAGGTTGCCTCCACATATGAAAAGTAAGCCAACCGCATTAACTCATCAATTTGCCTTAACGCACCCTCACTATATAGTTCCGGACTTGCGTACGCTATCACTTGCCTAACAGCTGCCAAAAGCGCGGAAGCTTCAATATTGACAGGCTTATCATCTCCTTTCTAGAATGAAGAGAATTTCATTTCACAAACAGAACCATAATATTACTCAAATCAAAGGGGTGAGACAGCATGAGTCAATCCGATGTAGTAATCTTGATTTCATAACTCGAGCATATTGCATATGCTGTCTCTAAATACGAATCACATCTAAACCACTATAATTTTATTTTTCGAGAAAATAAATAGTGAAAATATTTACAGTCCTAAAGGTAATGGCTAATGGGAAATTTGAACCAAGGTATGACGGGTTGATTTTTCTACAATCTTGTCGAGAACATAACGACAAGATGGCAAAAACTCAAAAGTTCTTCCTAACCTTGTCTTGCTGTTTCTGCAAGTAATCAGGACCAATATGATGATGCCCATTACCAATTTTCTCATTATTATCATCCCTCCTACTGTCCTTGGGATGGTGATTACTCTTCTCACGATCCTTATCCTTCTCCTTGTGCCCCTGTTTGCACTTTTTATGCTTTCTCTGATCTTCAGACACACCCTTCGACATCAACACTGCCTTATGTATCCCTTTCTCTGCCTGAAGATGAAAGAATAAATGGTTGAATACACAATGTTGTGTAACCATGAAATCATTAGCACAACACATTAGGAAAGGTGGCAAACACTATCAACAGAGAAAATTAGAGCAATGTGCAGGGTAACAAATGCGACTAAAAGAGCCAAAGATACGTAAATACAGAGATAGCAGATATCTTACGGGTGGCGGCTCAATGGGAGTTATTTCTCTCATCTGAAAAGCTTCTCTAAGAATATTCAAGTCAAAAGGATGAAAATGCTCCTGTCGATCTCCAACATAGGAGGTGTTTGGGAAGAGTTGATCCAATTCCATTCCTTCTCCTTTCCTGATTTCCGTGTCTCCCACAACATTGTGAAAATAGCGACTCTGAGAAATGGACAAAGGCAGGGATCTCTTACAGAAAAATTCGCGATGAGGCCAAAGTTTATAATGTTTTATAAGATCCCTCGTACCACCAAGTTCTCTTGGGCCTGGAGTCAGAAAAGAACTTCAGTTGAACAGAGTGGACACCTTTTCAACCTAATAGGAGAAAAGACGAAAGGAAAATAAACATCCAAGGGAAACAAAGGCGAATACACCATTACATACTTTATTCTGAAAATAATTAAATAAGTTTCACTGCATGAAATCTAGGCTCATATTATCAGGGTCGCAGATTGACAATGACTCTGGCCATAAGAACACTCAGAAACTACAAGGGATGCCCAAAGAAAAGCGGGCTCCTAGACAAACTCTGAGAGTGAAACTAAGGATCCTTGCTGAATTGTAAGGACATTATCAGTAACTATGGGTGGCAACTGAAGAGAATGGGTTACCAGATAAACTATAGGAGTCTGAAACGAAGAATCCTCGGTTCCTTAAATATACCATGAATTTTAGAACTAAATCTTTTAATATATTCCAAGTACCCAACTTGCTTGATACTTGGGTTTCTAAGAACTGCCTCACTCATCATAATTGAGCACATTTTGAACATATGTTTGGAAACAAGCTAAACCCTATGCCGATCAGCTGAAACCAATATGATGACATAAACCATTCAAAAAGTCTGCCATGACTCCCTTAAACAACAAGTCGCTGGCAAGCACACTGTATAAGCTGATGCTGAAGTCCAGAAAAGTCTTCTTTGTGCAGAGGGGTCCCCAAGCCTGAAATGAACAACTGGCCGACATAAGTCCCCAAGTCATTGGACAATTAATCCTATGTACACTTCAACCAACAGGCAAATAAGCAATTTAGACACTTAAGGCCAACTTAGTGGTTTGGCATTCCTATCATTACAAGATCAGCTCTTTGATTATATAAACCTTCATCAGTGCTGTTCCATCTCCTCCAACCCATCTTAAGTCAATCTTTTAATATCTAACAAACTACAAGAAACTCACAGACCCCTCCATTGCTTTTCCCGTAATTTTAAAGGTAATAAGCACTCACATCATCTACTCTCGCTCTGACACAAAACAGGGGACCTAGCCTGGCTCTTACAAGCTTGAAATTTATTAGCAGTTATCCATCAGCAAAAGAAAACAATATCCCCCAAGCTTGAAACCTGCCAACATACCTAAAAGTATCCCAGTGGTCACTGCAGAACATTGTGAAAAAAAAGTGTCATGAGAAATTAAAATTGAAGAGGCAAATCCTGAGGCATTCAACATCCTTGTGATTTGATCATTAACTTTTAACCAGTCTTTCTACAAGCCCAGGCACAGAAAGGATCACATAAATTCTCATGAACAATTTTTAGCACTCTTATGTCTCCAATATGAGCACCAAAACTGAGATTTTTCCTTCCATTCATCAACTCCCAGCAAAAATGGCTTGGTCACTTCTAGCAGTAGGATAAATATATTTGCGGTCAGTAGGAACTTCTCTCATATTCTACCTTGCCTGAATCTGAAACAACAGTGTCAATGAAAAGTGCCCCATGAGTCCATGACATCCATCTAAAAATCAAATGCAACTGCTTCAGCCTTATAATAAATCGATAATTCAAAAACAGAAAAATGTACCTTTTGCCAGAACTCAACTTGCCAATATTATAGAAAAAATATGATGCACAAACGAAATTGAGTTTAAATTTCAGAAGTATTACACAAACTTATTTATGTAGAATGCTTGTGTGTATCTAGATATAGTGGAGTGTTTCACTTCTCACATCAAAGTTATATAATGAAAGAATGAAAAAAAAATTCTAAGAAGGGGTTTCAATCAACTAAATTGATGATCATCATAACAAAATAAATTTTAGTAGATGAAAACAATTAGCCATCAATGGTCGTTCTTCTCCAACAAAGAAGACAAAAATATATTGTTAATGGCAGATAGGGGTGTTCACCCAACCCTACGGGTAGGAAATGTAGTCTTCTGTCTTCCTACCCGATACTTTGTGAAAAAATTATTTCTTGACCTACCCTACCTGATCAAGTGTGGTATTGCTACCCGACTTCCTACCCGATTCGGGTAAATACTTTTGTAGCTAATAATCTTTGGATCATTTTAACAATTCAATTAAATAACATCCACCAATTTAACAACACAATAAATCAATACCACTAAAACCTAAAACAACTACAAAAATAATTACAATAAAACACAAGAAAACATGAACATCAATCTATTATAACTGTTACACAAATACAATAACAATTATTTTAAGTTTAAGCCATGTGAAATACATTAAAATCATAACTACTTCAATAGATCACCAGTTCACCACAAATCCTGTAACTTACACAAAACAAGTCTATGTTTTAATAACTCAAACATTCACAACAATAACAATGTTATAATATAAATTATGCCACACATATACTCTTACAATTACTAAAAAATATAAAAAAGTTAAATATATTTTTTGCGAATAGGATAGGGTAGGAATGTGAAAATTGATGGATATTCCACATCTCTACCCGATTTAATCAGAAGACCAAAAACTCTTCCGCATTCCTACCCAATTTTTGCAGCTAACTGTTCAATAGGGTCGGGTAGTGTAGAAAATTGCAGCCAATCGAAAATTTAAACACCCCTAATGGCAGAATGGCCATCGACGAAAACGATTCAGTAGTCCAACATTTAATGATCTAAAAGCACCGATAACCAAAAAAATGTCATATATATAAATGATTTGTACTTCATATATGCTCGAACTGTTGTCATCTGAAGACTTTCCAAATGACAACTTCCTAGAAGCATTTTATGAAGCTCTTAAATTGCTTTACCACTGCTTTAAACCTCACGAGCAAACCTTACCATCATGAAGCTCTTACAGACAGTGAGAGGAGAAATAGAAAGGCTGAGCAAAAGAATCACCACCCGACGAAAAAATATTTATGATCACAATAGTAATAACTATGACAAAAATAATAAAACCCCTCCCACTGGTACACATCAACTCAGTCATATACAAGTATGAAAGAGTTAATACTTAATAGGATTAGTAGATAAGCTGTAGGAGCAAAATCAGTCGATGGAATCCAAAACTAAAAATTCAAAGAAGGAATAAACACAACATTGAACAATAATGATAGATGACAAGAAATACTAGAAAAGTCAACAGAAATGGCGGTATAAGATTGCAGGTATTTCAATTTTCAGTTAGCAAAAATTAATTAATCCAATTCTAACACTTATACGATGCGTAGAAATTTAATCAGATAGAGAGGGAGAGGTTCGTCAACTTCACTCTCCACCATTTTGGCAACCCTACAGCTTATATCAATAATAGATTAATTCCCATTGTCAGACTTCATCTCACCTCTACATGCATAAACACCATGTCTTAATTCGCCCTTTCGTGCCATGTGCAAAACAAACAATCTGATTTTTTCCATGACTACAAACAAAACAAGCAATCAAAATAACATGCTTCTATTTCAAACACCTTACCTCTTCCAAACTTTTTGCTTTCACGATCCATAAGGTCAATGACACCTTTCTGGATTCTATTGTGCTTTTCTTTTGGGCTTCTCCTCACCCCCTCTCTAGTGCTTTCGCCAATCCTACAGTTGCATTTGTTATTCATTATAATAGATGACTGTTCATCAACATAGTTATATACCGACGAACATCACAAAAAGAGTGAAAATGTTACAAAGTAAAAATTAAAGATCAACAAGTAAGCAGCTATTAAACATCAATTGCACAACTTAGGCCCGCTAGTTCGAGATATAAAACTAAAGATTGTAGTACAGAAAAAAAAATGAATATCAGTAGATCAGACATGAAAAACTACAACATGAATTCCGTGGACTTTGACTCAACCTCAATAGCATTTATACAAGAGATAAGTGTGTGTGTGTGTGTGTGTGTGTGTGTGTGTGTGTGTGTGAGAGAGAGAGAGAGAGAGAGAGAGCTTACCAGGTAACCAGGGGTAGGGTTAGAGAAGGAACTGTCTTGCCCCTCAGCGTACGACTACGGCAACCATTTAGATAGAAAACCAGAGGCCCAGGCCCAAGCTCAAGCTCAGGCCTAGCCCGAACCACCCGAACCCGTTTTCAACAAAAACAGAATTAGATCAAGGGTGTACCTCTTTGGTCGGGTTGGGCGAATTGAAACATCTATTAGGCTCCATATATAAAGGTTTCAATATGAATTCAATCCAAACCATTTAGGGGAAGGCCGGTGGTATCGTACCAAAAATTATAAATTTTTAAAATTAAATTATAATTATTTTGATGTGTAAATTACAATTTATAAAGAGTATGGTTAATCATGAAAGATTAGGATCGAAACCAAAGATTACAACTTTTATAAGTCAACTTTTAAGGGTGAAGTTATAATTGCTAAAAGGAAACCAACGATTGATCATAAGTGTTTGTAATTGATCATGATCTTCCCGTCAGCAATTTTAATTTTTCCTTTCAAAAATGTAACTTTACCATAAAAAATTATAATTGGCAGTACGATATCAATTTTTTTTTTCGGGGTGCTGTAGACTTTCCCAACCATTTAACTTGATTATTTGTGGATGCTTAAATTTTTAAATTTGAATTACACATCTCCAATCAAAAATCAAGTCCAATTTCATTAATTCAAATTAAACTTTGATTGGATCCTGATAACCCAACATTCTGACACAAATGCTGTTAAAAATTAAGTCGGGTTGAGATTTTTTTCCCCATACTCCTACCATATAAAATTTGGGTTTTTTGATAGTCGGTTTTGTGTAGAGTACTTTTATGTCATAAACTCCAAACACTACCTATATGAAAAAATGTTACATAATTTAAATAAAATTCAAAAAATATAACCAAAATGCATGTAAATGATTCATTGCATTGGGTTGATCCTTCACCTTGCTCATAGGAGTGAACTTCGTCGGCCACTAATTGATTAAAATAAGTGTTCATGATCAGAAACAACTTTTGTTTCTGCTTCGTCATCTTTTCTTGTCCAACATTTGGTGAATGAACTTTCGATTCAAGTCGACCAACTCGCTTGACTATGATATCAGTTATTATGTGCCGAGGGATTTAGAAAATAAAAGAAAAATAAAATTAGGGAAAAGAGAGACCTGTTTTGAGGGAGATAAAAACATCTGGTGGTTCACTTCGAAGGGAACCTAACTTTCCAAGTCTTTCACAAAAAAATTTATCACAAATATTTGTTACTTTTTTCATTAACTAGCTCTTTAAATATAATGTACAAGATAACTACTAAACTCCATGACTCCATTATCAGGGGCGGATCCACAGTGGGGGCAGTGGGGGCAGCTGCTCCCACTGGAATTTTAAAAAAATTTGGAGACTAAGTATAATTTTAAAAAATTTAGAATTTATTAGAGATTTGCCCCCACTGAATTTTTTTTAAAAGATTTAAGGGTAGTTATGTTATTTTGACAAATATATGAGTCTCACTTGTAAATATCAATGGAAGATGATATCAAAAATTTGGGCATTTAAATAGTAACTAATATGCTACAAAATAGGTTAGTCATCTCATTAGTTTTATGTTTATACGTTGAACTAAATTTGGAGCTTGTAGTCATCTTCTTTGTTTTATATTTATATGTTAGAATTGAAAATTAAAGTTTGTAATTCTCTTTTGTGATTTATTTTTTAAATGTTGAATTAAAATTAGCGTCTGTAGCTCTCTGTTGTATTTTATTTGTTACATGTTGAATTGAAAATATAAAATTGGGGCTTGTAATCATCTCTTATGTTTTATTTTTTATGTATTGAATTGAAACTAGAATGTGTTCAAAAAAAATTAAAATTAGGATTTGTAGTCCTGCATTTATTTTTCTATATTAAAATAAAATTAGGACTTGTATTCTATGATTTATTTTTTTATATATTTTATTGATATTTGAGTTTGTAGTCCTCTCTATTATTTTATTTTTATATGTTAAATTGGAATTAAGACTTGCAGTCGTCTCATTTGTTTTATTTTTATTTGTGGAATTAGAATTGGGACTTGCAGTCCTCCATTATAATTACACTAAATTATTTTGATTTGGTAGTTTGAATAGTTTTATTGTGATAAGTTAAGTACTTCATATACCTAGGTTTAATTTACTAGAATAATTATAGTTTAAGTTAGTTTCGATTGTTTGTTAAAATTTAATGATGAATATTACGTTTCGTTTGTGATTGAAAATTTTAATTTTTGAATTAGTTATGAATTTTTTTTAAAAAAATTTAATATATGATTGAGCCCAATTTTGTGGTTCAAATTTTTTTTGTTACGTCTTATAGATAAATTTATAATGAGTTTTTTTTGTTGGCTTTTTTTGTATATCACTCATGTATATGAACTTTAATTGGTATTCTATTAATAAAACCAAGGACGGAGCCATTGGTTGGCTCAGGTGGGCTGCAGCCCAGGTAAAAAAAAAAAAATTATCACTAAGTACTAATCCACCCTCCTCCCCTCTCCAAAAAAAAATTAGACGGTCTCTTTCTCAAAATCAGTCTCTTCTCTCTCTCAGACGAGTTCGAATCTCTAGTGTGCCCAGTCCCAACAGGTACGATTCATCACCTCCTCCTCTCCCCTCTTTGTTTAGTTTTGCTCTTCGTTTCCGTATGTCTGTCTCCCTGCCTCTATTTGTTTGGTTTTGGTCTTCGTTCAAATGTCCACAAGTTGTTTGATCAAATGCCTCTGAAGCACACACACATCTATTTTTCAGGTAGCTGTTCGAATCAAATGCTCAGGTTCATACTGTTATCAAGTTGAGTAGGCTGAGGTTCAGTTGAATCAAATGCCTGTATGGTAATAGAGTAGGCTGAGGTGAGGATTTCTCAATACTGGTCGGCATCGCTGGTCCCTGAAACTTGGATGGTAACTATCTCTCACTCTCTCTATATGTTTGTATATGTATGATGTTTATGTTTTCTATTATAATGAACTGGTTGTAATGAACGACCCATGTAAGATTTTTATACCAATTTCTTGCCAATTTTTTATAATTTTTCTTTTTAACTTCAACTTATTTAGCACCTTACAAGTTTGTTGTCCATTTTTTCGTTTAAGTACCATACAAGATTAGTAATTATTGTTTTCTAATCTCTCTCACACATGCGCACACACACATACAAAGAGCGAGAGAGAGTGGATGTCCATAAGCTTTTGTTTTTTTGCCCCTATTTCACGTTGAATGAAATACAGTCACTAGAATTTTCTCCAATTCTTAAACAAAGATGCAAGATTCTAAATTTAAGAATCATAATTAACAAAAAATATATTATTTGATAACTCAACAAATACTTCTGGATAGAACCAAATTCAAGTACAATTACATGCAAATTTTTGAAAAACCTGATTAGTGTAGTGTAGTGTAGTGTTGGGTCCTTCAATCTTGTTGTTCCACAAACCTGATTTGTATTATTATATATATGTTTATGAGTTTATTTTTGTATTTTGTTAGTCGTATGAATGTTTAGTTTAGCCGGGAATAAACAAAAATCTTGGCTCCGCCCTTGAATAAAACTATACTTTTGTGAATATTTTAAATTTTAATATTAATATAGTATAAATTGCCCCCACTGGAGATAATGTCTGGCTCCGCCCCTGTCCATTACCAAGATAACGAAATAAGAAACCTAATAATACTATACCACTGACCCATTAACTAATTCAAACTCCTATTACTAACTTAAAAAAAATATAAAAAATATAATCATCCGCTATAATACCAATTGTTACGAACACTTTTCTGAGAAATTTGTAAAACAAATTAAAAATAGAATTGAGAAATAAAACCCACTTCAAGAGGTAAAAACCTCCGGTGATTCACTTGACATTTGTAGAAAGAAAAGTTCTAGATAATTCATTCATGGATCAATCCTAAATTTATACAAAGACACTTGCCAAAAAAATTGCTAAAAACAAAGACACACAATATCGCTCCTTCCGACAAAACAGCAACCGTCCAACATAACAGGAGCACAACAAACCAGATAACTTTCTACCAGGACTCAAAGTATTATTTGCCCTTTCTCAGCACTTATTCACATAACCCACACCCAAACTTCGGACATGTAACATTCCATTTTCCTTTTAAACTTTATCCCCAAAGTTTAATTTGTCATGTAGGGAAGGAAGAGGCCAACCCCCTTCTATATCCTCGTAACAGTCTACTCGACTCCAATTTTCGCCACTAATAAGCATACAACAATTTTTTATCCATTGGATTGCAGCGACAATCTTCAAGAGGACCGGAGTGGAAGCTT
>CM042188.1:6365117-6386211 GCA_023539305.1 Ilex asprella | reverse complement strand
TATGCCATATAGATATTTTTAGTTGCCTCAGTGCATGGAAAGTACAATGAAGAGAACTCACACACCATCTTATCACTCTCTTTTTCTCTCCATTGTTTATTTACCAAAAGTACATATCAATTTTGTGATTTTGTACATGTAATTGAAATTTAAGTTTCGATTGTACAAAGTTATCTCAGATTAACCCGAAAGGAGGGAGAATTAGTTTGGTGGTTTCATTTATATAACACAATCGTCTCTAGTCATAGTACACACTGTATTCGTGGAAAAGTCGAGTTTATAATGCCAATATGAAAGGGTAAGCTTGGTAATTTTAAACCTGACCTACAAATCTAATATAAAGATTTTCATTAAATTAGAGAGTTTAGGCTTAATCTTAACAGTTCGGATAGTAGACAAGTTTAGCCCATCAAATAAATATTCAACACAAGTTCAACTAAATTCGATACAAATTTCTTAACTTATATCCACTATGCTATTGAATATAATACAAATTTAATTATACGTGATACAAATTTAACAATACACCTTGTATTGCAAGTGCTAGACATCGGTGGGCTTCAAGTTTTGTTTGTTTGGTGATTTGGGTTTGTCCCTTTCAGCAGGGGTGCAATTTGGACTGGTCAGCTCGAATTCAACCCGAGGTTAGCTTGAAAAAAACAAAGCTTGAGTTAGAATTTTTAATACTTGAGTTGGGCCTGAGCAAAAAAACTCCAATCCGAATTAAATTTGGGCAAAACTCTGGTTGTCGGGTTCAACCCGAATATTAAAATCGGGTTGACCTTGAATATACATAAATATATAAATATATTTAACTAGGATTAGTATTTATTTTTACTTTTTAGAATCCAAACACACTTCACTTCAAATCTTCACCTCTGCGCCTTCATCACTCTCAGATTTCCCTCTCACTCGTCACTCCTCCCTTTTTCAATCATCACTCATCTTAGACTCTCAACCTCCATCTCTTACTCAAACCAAATTGAGTAACTCAAATACAACATGATTTTTAATCCGAAATTAGCTTGAATTAAGTAATTCGAATTCAACAAGAGCTCACCCAAAGTAAACTTGGGCGGTACTCAGGTTGAGGAAGAGTAAGGGTTAGGGTTGAAGATTATATACATAAGGTTGGACTAGAGTTGACCTTTCAACCCGCTTAACCCGCTCGAGTTGCACCCCTACCCCTCAAGGGGGAGGAGAAGGAGGAGGAGGAATAGAAATTTTCTCTTTCTATTCTCTATCTATTATTGGTGGATTAGAAGAGTGGATTTTAATTCTATGAGTAGCTCAAATGATAATAGAGATGAATAATAAATTTTGATATTTTAAATTCAAAATTTGGTAATTTCTTGAATTTAGGTCATGAGAGATTTATTTGTTATGAATACCCTAACTTTGACGTGAATAATTTGTCTTTGACTAAATCAATGAGAAAATTAATTGAAGTACGCATTAAATTAGTTCGAATCTTTTCGTCAAAAAAAAGAATGAATCTCTAACTGATGTGACAAGCATGACATGCTCTGATATGTCACTTCTACCTGCCAGCATGGCAATCCATTATGTGATGATAAATGAACACTAGTTTTCATCAAGTGGATCTTAGGACATCTCCAACAATAATTTGTATTTTAGCTATTTAAAAAGTCACTTTTTTTATTTTAATTGCTCATTTTTTCAATACACATTTCAACAGATTCTCTATATTTTTAACTACTCATTTTAAATATTATTTCTCATTCTTTTTATATTATTTTTTTTGGGAATAATAAAAGAAAGAAAAAGAGAGAATAAAAGAAATGAGAGGAAGAGAGAGAAAATAATTTATATTTATGTTTACCTATTACTACAGTGGTTCTCTATATTTAGAGAATCACTGTAAGAGAAATGCATTTTAATTATTATGAAGAGCATATCTTAAAACATGAATAATGATTTTGATTAGTTAATTATATATATTTTGATGGTTCAGAGCATTTGTTAAAGATTCTCTTATAGAGCTTTAAAGGCTACTTTGTCTCTTTCCATCAATCAAAGCCAGACATTTCTTTTGGACAACTCAAGGGTGGCCCTACCTCATTTTTTCCCGCCAAAACTAAGAACGTGGCAATCATACACCAAAGCCTGTCTGCCATCCAACATGCAATTTAACATTAAAATTGGAATAGGAGTAATAGTATTTGAACTTAAAAATTTGATACAATTTGTTGATTTAATAATGTGATTTTATTAAAATTATTAGATTAACACTAAGTTCCATTGTTTGATGGAGTCCACATTCAATTTAAATGTCATAATGAATTAAGTCAGTAAATTAGGCCCCAATAACATTACTCTTAAAATAAAGCTATGCTCGAAAAAATGATTTTCAACTAATAATTTTAGTATGAATTATTCATTGCCATTGATCTAAAAAAGAATAAGATAAAGTGGTTTATTAATAATACTATATTTAACAGGTATAGTTGGGACGAGACGGGACGGGACAAGACAGGGGGTAGAGATAAGGTTAAGTCTAGTTCCACCTTCATTTTTGCACAGATTTATACAAGTATCTCTATATACGTCCACCATTCAATACGTATAGTTCATCTTCGATCCAAACAGAACGAATTTGGACAAATTTTCCTTTTTCTTAGATTCTCTGTCATCCCTATCTAGAGTCTAAAAGTGACAAGCTAATCAATGTCATCCCATCAAAGGAAGAGTTGTTTTTAATCGTCAAAGGTGGAGTATGACTTGACTATGTTAAAAAGCACTCGGGACGTATTCTTAAATGTTCAAACATAGTCTATGGGTATTTTACAATAGAAGGGCCAAAGCGATGAATGCTTGGGAGGAGTCAAGTACGTTCATCACTCAACATTAATGTGGTGTGACAGCCTAAAGTTTATACTTGAATGACTATCACATCGTCATATTTGAAGGTATAAATACCGCCTCAAACCATTAAACAAGTATGTGAAAAAACATGAACTAAACATTTTACACTTTCCTCACACTTATTTCACCGATTGACTTAAGGTTTACAGGGGAGAAGTCAGGTGCTTATTCGGCTTTTTTTAACTCTTCTTCTCTATTGGGAATCAAAGATCGTTCCTCATCCACCATATCTAGGTTATCTCAATTTATTGTAGAATCACACCCATGCAATTGGTATCCAATTGAACCATAATAATTACTATCTTAAGCGAATGGCATAACAATTGACTTTGTCATAATTTTCTAATGAGTTGAGCACAGAAGACTGTTGGCTTATTGAAACCGTTACCAATTGCACCTAAGAGGTCAAGTAAAATCCATGGTAAGATTTCTATGGAAGTCTTGGGGTTGTTGAAGCCTTTGCCATCAAGCATAGGAAGCAAGTATCACATATAATAACTTAATGCATTCCTTAAATGGGTTCCAACATTCAAATAAAAGACTTCAAGTTTTTTCCCTTAGACCTTAGTTAAGAGAGAAAGAGAGAGAGAGAGAGAGACTAATAATATGCTGGCTATGTAGCTAGAATGGAGGTAACGACTTACCTGAAAATATTAAAACACCTAACTTAAAACCGATTAGCAATAAATAAAAAATCTAGCATTAATTCTTATGTTAGCTTGGGAGCGTTCTTACATCGATATAAGATAAATTTTAAATCCGACTTGAATATTTAAATTGGGTTTTGATATTTTTTTCAAATCCAACCTGAATATTAAAAACTTCTTACATATTAAATATTTCAAAATGAGTTCAAGTTGAATTCAATTGACATGTAGGAGTTATACTTTATAAAACATGAAGTATTGCTATCTGGTATAGTGTAACGTAGTTCAACCAACATGTCATGAATCATCACCAAACCTACTATTAGGAATAAGTCGCGATCAATTAAATTAAAGATGCTAACTGAAAAGTTAGAGCTATGTGATTGTCAATATTTTCTTGCAACGGCAGCAAACTAATGTTCCTTAAACATTGAAAGTATCCGACAATTACTCCAAGTCAATCCATTCATCCCCGTTTAGGGCTTTGACGAGGACATTTGACTCAACTCGTACTTACCCCGTCTACCTATTATTACATCGGAGAAGTTGAATATTTAACTTGTAAAAATATATTAGTGATCAAAATTGATCTAATTTTTATTTATTTTGATTTAATATTTAAAAAAAAAATATTTTATCAGACACAAGATTATTGCTAGTTTGATATACTTCTGCTTATTAGTGGATCCCATCTCCCTACAACGTGTGACCATTTTGCTTTCCAAACAAATTAAAGAACTTTCCATCCAATAAGGGTAGTTGAGCAAAGCCAATCCCAAATTTACCCATACCAAACCTAACCAACCAAACCTCAGTCACAAAACCTCTTACCCCTTCTGGATATTTTTGGCTAATTCTCAACACTGTTCATCAAATTTAATCAGAAACCCACTCAAGATTTCTTAAGTGAAGATTTACCCCTTAACGAGTTTGAATTATAAGGGCTAATCTCATTTTGCATTTCAAAAAATACTTCGAATCTTAATTTGTACCTTCAAACATTAAAAAATAACAATTTATATCCTCAAATGTTATGAATTTGTAGCAATGTGGACCTGACCTTGTTGTTCAGTTTTTTGTTATAAATTGAAGTGCATGAAATACAAGTGCTTCATGCATTAGAATTAGGTATGTCCATCGTTGCAGATCGTTGTCAACGATTAATTTGACATTGTTTTGTGTATCAAAAATAGAGTTTCATTAATCAAATAGAGGCTAATCCTATTATGTGGAACTCACATGAGGCGCCAGCGATCTGTGAATTTACACATAAGCTTATGCCCGAAGTACTTACAATTCACATGTTTCAATCTATGATGAAAAATTGAATGGTTGTCTAAATAAGGTCCACATTACTACAAATTCATTACATTGAGTGTGCAAATTGAGATTTTTAATATTTAAAGATGCAATTAAGAATCAAAACATCTTTTGGGACAAAAAAAAAAATTATCCTGAATTATAATGGGATTAGATGACAAGACCTAGTCAAGAAAAAGTGTTCACATAAATCTGATTGTGAACAACACAAACTCAACTACATATAACCATAGATCTGTCCACATAGGCCAATTATTTTTTAGTTGAAGCGATATACATGACATGAATCTGACGTGACATTATCTACTATCAATTATATCCTTAAGAACTTTATTATTTTGGATTAACTATGTTTGCGGCGGTAATACCAAACATCAATAATCTACAGTACACATAAATGTCAACATCTTGAAAATAATTTTCTGGACGATATTGTCTCTAGACAAATATGTAAAAATGGCATTATATCTTTTTCATTAAAATGTTTCAAAAAACCTTCAAAAACTTCATTAATACACATTAATCTTTAAAATGAAAAGATAATATTTCTTCTTTTTCCAAAATCCCAATCTTTCCATTTCTTTTCTTTTCAAAGTGAAAACTATCTTATAAGCATTTTTAAACAACATAAATAAGTCACTTCACAACAATTCTCTACCCATATTAGGTCTTTTAAATTATACTAGAAGTTCGTATAAGTGGATTATAATTTATTTTTTTTAGTAAAATTTAGATGTCTTTTAGACATTCACCATTATGTACAATGTGTATACAAAAATAGAATATTGTATTATATCATAATTAATTCCAACTGAGCTTGCTAATTCCTAATTAAAGCACGGTTTGAGTGTGAATAGGATTATACAAATATTTTTTATACATACTTCAATGGTTTACAAAATTAATCCTAATCACTCGAATTTTAATTACCTACTACAAACAATCAATCTCAGTCACAAAATTTGTAAAATATCGAATAAGACTTAACTACTCTTTTCTTTTCTTTTTTCTCCTACATAGTCAAGTTTGAACTGCATAGCGTTTTATAAATATATAACACATTATGGATTCTACAAATAAAGTATTTACATATTTAGTAAAGATATATAAACTATATTCGTTATACATAGTATTAACCAAGGTTTTTTTTTTAAAGCAATAACATTAACTTGCAATGCACACTAGTATGTGATAAAAGGAACGTTTTAACAAAATCTCACCTGTGTAGTGTATACATCTCCATTGTCTATTAACCTCTCTTTAAGCAATTAGTGAATGATTTTGAATAAGTTGGTGAGATGTATAACTATAAACTACAAGAAATGTTGTACATATATAATTTAGGAATCTAATTTGAGAATTTAATTCATTAGAACCGTCAAAATGAGAATTTTGTTTTATATGACTTTGAAACTTTTTTTTTCTTGGGTTGATGTAGAGAGAAAAAGAGATGAAGTTAAAAACTCGCAACTGTAAGCAGATGAGATTACGCCCTAACCATTGAGTCATTCCGTCTCTTTAATCTAATTTTAAACAGAGCTGATCTAGTAATTATAATAGTAGTTACATCCTCAAATTAAATTTTCAAAGTTCGAGTATGGTTGGTATACCTACAAATATAAGACCCTGTTATTAGATGGTGATGGATTGAATATTTATTCCACATTTTTATTACACAAAGTAAAATAATTCCAGTTGGGCCAATGAAACTCTTACTCAAAAGTAAAACACCTATCCTTCCATTGGATGTTTCTTGGAGTATCCGGCAATGTCTGCCAAGCTGTCACCACATAAACAAGAAGTAGACAGAAACCCCCTACACACATTGGTACTTACTTTTATCAGATTCCAATTCAAATGAAAACTACTGACTGGCATACCATACAAATAAACCAACACACATTGGTTTTTATTATATTAATTTTATTTATTTAATCCTTAAAATTTTAATTTATATCACTTTGACCCCCTAATCAAATAATTTATTAATTTTTTTGACTAAAGTGATCATATTTCATTTTTTTAGACGATATCACATAAATAAAACGTAATTATTCTGGCAAAAATTTAACGGTTTATCTATGTAGAGACTATTTAAACATAAATTAAATATTTTAAGAATAAAATTGATATTTTAGGGATTAAACTTATAAAATATACATATTTTAAAGACTAAAAGTGTTAGGGAGAACTACACTCAGACTCCTTGAAATTTGTCGCTTAATCACATAGGCTTCTGACATTTAAAATATTACACATAAACCCCCTGAGGTTTGTACGTGCATAATACTTAGACTCATGTTGTAAATATATCTGTTAATAAATTATATTTAGACTCCCTGAAGTTTGTAGATATATAATACTTAAATCTCTTAAGTTTAAAATATTATGCTTAGACTAAAAATATTCCAATCAAATATAGAATATCAAATATTTCAAATTTTATAACGAAAATTTATGTTTTATTGTATCATTTATTGAAATAAAAATAAAAATAAAAATGTAATTTTTTCTTAAAAAATCATAATTAACATATAATTATACTATCTATTGGAATAAAACCAAAAAAATTAAACAAGGGGTCTAAGTCATTCTTAATATAACATAAAGTTTACATTTAAAATTCATGTTCTATTATATCATTTATTGAAATAAAATCAAAAATAAAATTCTAATTTTTTAAAAAAATCTTAGTTATTATATAATTATATTATCTATTAGAATAAAACTAAAAAAAATTAAACAAGGGGTTAAACTGTAATAGACACAATATCTTTTAGCTTTAATTGTTGTAGTTTAATATTTTAATTTGGCCGTTTAAACGAACAAATTAAATTCCAATAGATAATATAATTGTATACTAATTATGATTTTTTTAAAAAAAATTAAATTTTTAATTTTATTTCAATAAATAATATAAGAGAATATGAATTTTAGTCATAAAATTTAAAATATTTGATATTTTATTTTTGATTGAAATATTTTTTATCTAAGTATAATATTTTCAACTTAAGAGGTTTAAGTATTATATATTTATAAACTTTAGTGGGATTTAAGTATAATTTATTAATTGATATATTTATGGTAGAGGTCTAAGTATTATAAGTGTACAAATTTTAAGGAGTTTGTGTGTAATATTTTAAATATTTGGGAGTCTGAGTGATTAAGTAACAAACTTAAAAACGTTTAAGTGTAATTCTCTCAAAGTGTTATTAAAAAATACATATATACACTTGCAAACCCAACCCCATGTATAAAGTAAGTCCCCACAAGCACTTGCTACGGCCAACAAGTACAGCTTATTTGTGTCGGCAGAAAATGGTTTGTTAGTTCTTGGGTGTCCCTTGTAGATGTTCCTCTCCCCGCAATAGAAAAAGAACAATCGCAGGAAACCCCACATTTTCTTTTCCTTATTTTCTCGCCGATTGAACTTTCCGGGAAAATTCATTACAGCAAAGATGATAAAGACAAGGCTGAACTTGAACGGAATAACGAGCGACAGTGGTGCCACAATGACGCCGTCGAAGTCTAAAGAAGATGAAGGGGTAGAGTGGGAGATGAGGCCCGGTGGAATGTTGGTGCAGAAGAGAGGTGATAATTCGGATGTTCTCGCTCCGAATGTTCGGGTTCGGGTGGCTTATGGTGCTGTGCGGTACGAGATCTCGGTGAATTCTCGGGCAACTTTTGGTAAGTCTGCTGGATCTTTCTACTTGATATTTTCCTGTTTGGTTGCCAAGAAACTGTAGGAAAATAATTACAAAATGTGTTGTGTTTTCTTGCAAAAAACTGAAAAAGCTCTAGCGTTTAACTACTGTCATGTTGTTCACTTGTACCTGAAAATAGAATACGTATTTACCTGATCCAAGGATTCGTGTCTGCGTACTGTTTCGGTCAATTAGGGAATAAAAATATTCCAACGTGTTTAAAAAATATTTCGATTTGTTTTAAAAAGATGACGACAAAAATAAAAAAATTTATAAGTTTGTTTTTCGTTAAAGTATATCAAAATATTAATACCTTGAAATATTTTGAAACAATTGTATAAATACATTGAAATATTACAAAATATTTCAAAATATTATGAAATACCTATAAATATTAGAATTTCGATAAACTAATTTGAATGAGTAATCCTGTTTGGATTTAAAAATTTGACCTAATTTATTGACATAAAGATGTGGTTTTAGTGAAATCATTGGATCAACACCAAATTAAAATGTTTGATGGAGTTCACAGTCAATTCAAATATTATAATAAATTAAGTCAATAAATTAAATCTTGTTTAATAAATGGGTGAAAATTTTCAACATGAATACGACGCGTTTAATAAACAGGTAACACGACGACTCGTTTAACATGTTTAATTTTAGGAAAAACTTCAACCACACCCCTCTAGTTTATCATATCTTCAAAGACACCCTCTCTAGTTTTTGAATCTTCAATGACACCCCTTATTAGACTAAATTTTATAACTAGAATACAAATTTACTAAATTGTCCATGATATATTTGAGGATACTTTTCAATGACACCCCTTCTAAGTATGTATATCTTCAATGAGACCCCCTCTAGATAAGCATATCTTCAATGAGGCCCCCATATTTTTTGTTAATTAAAATTTATTTTTTTACATATTAAAATTTGAGCCAATTAAAAATTAGATTTTTTACGTATTAAATTTGGGCTAATTAAAATTCTATTTGAGCCAATTAAAAATTATTTTTAATCGACTAAAGTCAAATTTTAATCATCCAAATTTTAATACATAAAAATATAAATTTTAATCGATTCAAATTTTAAAAAATTGAATTTTAATTGACACGAATTTTAATAAGTAAAAATATATAAATTTTAATCGACTCGAAAACAAATTTTGATCGGCACTAGCATCTCGGGTAGAGTTCAAATCGACTCAAATTTTAATATGTAAAATATATATTTTAATAGGTTCGAATTTTAATACGTTAAAAAAATAAAATTTATTCAATTTCAATTGAATTTTAATTGGTTCAAATTTTAATATGTAGAAAAATAAATTTTAATCGGCTCGAATTTTAATAAAATTTTATGTAAAAAAATTACTTGAGATTTACGTAAGGGCATTTTTGGTATTTTAGATTAATTTTTTTTTGTTAGAAATGGTAATTTAA
This sequence comes from Ilex asprella, assembly GCA_023539305.1. Lineage (NCBI taxonomy): Eukaryota > Viridiplantae > Streptophyta > Magnoliopsida > Aquifoliales > Aquifoliaceae > Ilex > Ilex asprella. The sequence goes on along the minus strand of CM042188.1, from coordinate 6,376,209 downwards.
TGGTAGGGGGTGTTAGTGATGTTTAAATATAAACTAAAAGGGGTGTCATTGAAGATTTAGAAACAAGAGGGGGTGTCTTTGAAGATATGATAAACTAAAGGGGTGTGGCTAAAGTTTTCCCTTAATTTTAAAGAAATTGTATTAACAAATTTTAATAATTCATTTTTTTTACTACTAAACTATATTTATCTAAAAAAAAAAGAGAAATTTTTAACTAAATCTCACATTAAAATCAGACTTGAAGGCTATTAAAAAGACAAGAGGCCACTACTTTTTATAGGCAAATCAGCCCTCCCATTTTTCCCTCATTAGTTGATGTGAGACAAAAATAAAATGCATTGATTTGTCTTTGTCTTTGAACTGCTCCTCATCTCTCTTTTTTTTGTCTTTGAACTACTATTTTTTTTTGTATTGATTTCTCTACTTTTTTTTATGACTAATTTTTTTAAATAATTATTAATTAATTATTATATTAATTTTATTTAAACGGATAAACGTGTGATAAACAATTTGACAAATTTCACCCAAACACGATATGTTTATTAAACGTGTTTGGCGGGTTAACCGTTTATTACCCAAACTCGTTAAGGTTTTATCCGAACCTGACTCGTTTATTAAACGTGTTTGGTGGGTCAACCCGTTTATCACTTAAATTCATTAAGATCTCACCAAAATTCGCTTATTTCGTATCGATTAAATGGATAAACGTGTGATAAACGATTTGACAAGTCTCACCCAAACACGGCATATTTATTAAACGTGTTTGGCGGATTAACTGTTTATCACCCAAACTCGTTAAGGTCTTATCCGAATATAATTGGTTTATTAAATGTATTTGGTGGGTCAATTCGTTTATCACTTAAATTCATTAAGATCTCACCAAAATTCATTTAATTCGTATCGATTAATCGTACCGTGTCGAATTTTCACGGACTTAATAGCACCTATTTTCGGCAGTGTTACCACCATGGTCCAACCATGTCTTTGTCTGGCGACGGATTTATAGTGGGCCCAGCTGCCCACTGTAATTTTGAAAAATTTTGGGGAGTTGTTTGAAATTTTCAAAATTTTAAAATATTATAAAAATTACCCCACTATAATTTTTAAACTTAAGGGCAATCACGTATTTATTAAAACTCTTATGTTCCTTTAGATTTAAAATAAAAAATAAAAAATAAAAAATTACTTTATGCTGTCAAGTCACATCACAAGTTTCTCTTTTTGTTTGTCTCCTCTTGGTCTCTTTTCATGGACTTCTATGCTATGCGGTGAGCAATGATCGTGATTGAAATTTCATTTACTGCTTTGAATTTATGCCAATTTTTTATTTTATTTTTAAATATCTAGAGAAGTAATTAGGATTTTTTTTATAATTTTCTTACCCTCTTAATATTTTCCTAATAATAGAACTAAAATCTTTAATCATCTGAATTTGAACTAAACTATGGGGATTCGATGTTTGTGTAATTGATGTATTTGGGATATCATTTGAAGCAAGCTTCGCATCGGTAAAAAAATGAATGTCTTTACGTGTTGGTGAATAATCAAGATTTTTTGAAGTATTTTACTGCACTGATTTCTTAAATGCATCCATAAGTAAATTACTATTAATTTCCCGGGGGAGAGGAAATGCCCAATCATCGTCTTGTCACATGTGCCTGTGACAGGACGATAACTGGACATCTCCTCTCCCCCCCTTTTTTTTGTCAAGTTCGTACTATATATATATATATATAACTAATATTAACTTGTGTCTAAATGCATGATATAATATGAATAATTTTAATATGAATATTGATAGTCATTGAATGAATCTGTTTGAGATCGTCGAATGGACTTATTGAAACCTATCCTATTTTATATTTTATTTTATAGATGATTAAATTAGGAGAGAGAAGTTTTGGAAAAACGTTTCTCAATAAATGTTTAATTAACGATAGAACTCAAGACTTTCATCTTTGTCTGGTGAATTTCTTTAGTAATTTGATCCTGTTGACCGGACCATGGACAATGTTCTATTTTTTTATTTTTCTAAGCAAACAAAAGAATTTATTGGCAAAGTCATTTTTTTTGGCATGGGTAATAAATAATGGGATTAACATATCTCATATGACCATAATACCCCCATTTAGGCTTGTCAATCATGTCAAGTGGGGCAAGTTCATGTCGAGTTTTAATGGGTCTATATTAAAAAATATTTCACTCATACCTAATCGTTTATTAATTCATGTTTAACGAATTGTGTTATATTAGATTTGTGTCTTGTATAAATCATATCATGTATTTTTTTTTTTGATTAATTTCACTCATAGTTAAGTTTGTTAATAGAGCAGATTTTAATCTGAATCCAAGTCCATAATTATTGTTAAGATTCAAATTTTTAGATTGGATCGGGTAATCGGAATGGATATTTGACTATTAACGGATACGAATATGAATTATAATTTTTGAAATTCGTCGGGTAAACGGAACTGATTTAGAACTCAAATTTTTTTATCGGATTCGAATCTAGACAAATCAAGATTCAATCCGCTGACGGTTGTGCTTCTACCTGATTTATTTATAAATCTCGTTGTGCAGGTTCCACTGGTTTAATAAACGAATGATTTAAAAGAAAAATTCAAACTCTCTAATTTCATATCATATTAACGAATCGTATTATATTTTGACATCCCAATCATTAGTCGGGATTGATCTTAAAATAGTGCCACACTTTTGAGGGTAAAAGGGTGGTTGGTACATTGGCAGGTGACTTGAAGAAGCTAGTGACGGAGGAGACCGGGTTACAGCCGGGGGAACAGAGGCTATTATTCAGAGGGAAGGAGAGACAAAATGGGGAATACTTGGACATGTGTGGTGTCAAAGACAGATCAAAAGTCATTCTAATCGAGGACCCACAAAGCAGAGAGAGGAAATTCTTTCAGATGCAAAGATCCAAACCGCACAACGCCTGATCAATGACGTCTCCATGGAGGTTGATCAGCTAGCAGAGCAGGTAAGCAAAGCTCATCATGTTTTTTTTTTTGTTTGTTAATTACCGAGGATAACTCATACCCGAAGGTACGGTACAATTTAAATTTTTTTTTAGAGAGATGTCAGTAACCGTTGAATGAGTCTATTTGAGACTGTCGAATAAACTTATTGAAACCTATTCCGAAGATTATCAATTGTTCAATGATTAAACTTCTAGTAACATGTTTAATTCATACTCAAATCTTGAATCAAATTTAAAATTTGAAAAAAAAAGGAAAAAATAAGTTTCAATTATTTATTCAATCTCATATTAAATGAAGGGAGATCCAATTTTTTACTTAAATCAAGGGGATTCAAAACTTTGGAAAAATCTATGGTATGATAAAACGCCATTACAAATTTTGTGGTTTATTTTTTATAATTTTTAAGGGTCATTTTTAACTTTTGAGAGTGTAAGGTGTAAATTTTTTCTATCATAAAAAATCTTAAAAACTTGTAAGATGTGGAGGTACATAACTGATTTTTTTTGTTCGGTATCGTAGTTGACTCCCAAAATTTTACTTAAATCTCTAACAGTCAAATTTTACCCTTAATTAAAAATCTAATAATCAGATTTCACTCTATTTTAAATTTGAGTTTGTTCTTTAAATTTAAGTTTGTCTATTGCAGTGATTTGTATCAAATCAAGATTCTTACTGAAATTTGAGTCAAGAGTTATTTGTGGTTGGTTCAAAATAAGGATTGGGATCCTATCAATTTCAAAAGACAATATTAGATTGAAAATAAAAAAATAAAAAAGAATCAAGTAATTTGGCGTTGACATAATGAGTAAAATTCAAAGAATGAGACCAAAATCACGTTTCAACGTCATATTATTTGATCTTTTTTTGGTTCTATTTTTAGTCAGCCTAGTGCTACTCATTTCACAATTTTCGATTAAATTCTGATTACTATTTATTAAATTTAGATCATAGTTTTCGGTTACTATTCATTAAATTTGGATCATATCAATATTAAAAGCAAGTTAGGTTCATCTATCTAGCAGGGTGGTTTGTTGGTTCATCTTCAATTAAAGTTGAATTTGTTGGTTCATTGATTAAACGGGTTGATTTGGTTAACTCGATTGTAATTCTAACCCGTTAAGACTAATTAACCTCATCTTACTGCATTGTTACACTCATTATTCTCTTTTTTTTTCCCTATTAAATTGAGAGATTGTCTCTTAACTACAGGTTTCTGCCATTGAAAAGTCTATTGGCGAGGGTAATAAAGTAGCAGAAGTACAGATCACCACATTGATTGAGATGTTAATGAGACAAGCTGTCAAGCTAAATAGCATTTCCGCTGAAGGAGATTCATGTGCACAGAAAAATCTGCAGGTATATTCCCATGTTCTTACCATGACTTAGGATCCTCTAGCTGCTGTTACAACATAGGTGAAACAACGTAATTTTGGTTTTAAATACATAAAATAACATGGTTGTTGGTGTTGTTACCATTTTGTTTGCCTGTTATGTTGTTTTATAACTAGATTATTTTATAACCCGATGGAAAGATCCCGGGTTATTCACCTTGGAGTCTCAAGTTTGACTTTGTCCGGTTTAGTCGAATTCAAGTGTTTTACATATAATTATGTGCATATTGATGAATGTAGCGGACAATAGCAAAGCAGGGCTTGAGAATCAATAGTTTTTGCGTATTGCACGGGTTGACTGTTGGCAAAACTAAAAATACATTAGTCCTTAGCATATCTACAACTTACTGAAGGCAAAAAATCTACATGTAGAAATGTGCATCGGAACAATTGAAAGGCTGGAAGCTCTCCTCTCCTCTATCTTGCCTACTTGATAATACCATTTTAACTCGATCCTGTTGAAGCTAAACTTAACGGTTGTTTATGCAGGGAAAGAGAGTGCAGAAGTGTGTCGAAACCCTAGATGTGCTCAAGATATCGAACACAAAAGTAAAGCCTGTTATTGTCACAACCAGGTGGGAAACCTTTGATCCTCCTTCGACTATGGCTTCTTGGGAATTATTTGATTAATCCTCTCTCCCTCACATTTTTTTTGGTTCTTTAATTTTTATGTATTTAGCTCGAGATTTTAACCTCGAGTTATACAAGTGATCCATTCTACATGTACTTATATCCCCGCCTCCACAAACTTACTACTAGTTGTTTTCCACAATCAATGAATAATGGGAGTTTTGTTATTTTGTACAATTGTTTGTGACAGTTTCGAACTTCCAAATCTCTCAAGATGTTACGTTAGTACTTAAACAACTGCTCTACAATGACTTTGATATACTCCAGCTTTGTTTATCATCTTGATGTGGGCAAATTACGAAAGCTGTAGAAGCAATTTTAGTTTCTCTGCTTGTTCACCATTCAAGAGTGAGAAAAAACAAGTAACCATAGTACTTCTTGTAGATGTTAAAGAGATACACATAACTTTTCGAAATTGCATTGTCATATCAATGAATACGTACTTGTAGTACAGATGTTATTTGTTACTAATTTGGGTACTTAATTTTGGAATCGACTTAATTATAACTGTTGGATTAAAGATGGTTCCGTTCGACTTTGGCATTCAATCTTGTATTAGGTCTATGGTGCCCTATAGCACTACTCATAATTCTAATTAGGGACATGTGAGAAGGGTCCATTAAGGTGCTGTGAACGAATCTATCCCACCAATTAAGGGTTGGTGTGGGCTTGTGGACTTTCGACATCCCTCTCTTCCTACTTTCAATGGACAGTCAAAAGCCAAATTGACTGCACCTGCTTGATAATTTTTTTTTGTTTAACCGTCAGGTGTGTTCGGGTCAATTTACGCGTATCTTGACTAATTCTCTCTTTGGTCCAGTCAAAGGTAGACCATCCACGTCGGGATTAGAGTATTTATGAGGGATAAATCATTTATAACCCGATCTCAAGAAATTGTGAAGATTCAAACTCAGAACGTCTGAGTTTATTTACTTGATAATTGTTTGTTCTAATTCTTCTCAACAACCATAGCCCTACCCCTCGTGGCATCTCGCAATGAACTGTGTTCATAAGTAGTTCTGGATTGGTTTGGATAAAAGCTAGTTCATTTATCAAATGGACCCAATAATTATTTGATATTAATAACCTAGAGATACATAAATATAATAGTTTGCTTAAAATATAACTTATTTTAGACAACTTGGATTTAAATTTTGTAAATTCTCCAGGATTCAATTATTTTCGGACGACAACGAAGGACCCCATGTTCTCTAAAATCAGAATGCAGTTAACATGGTATGTGCATGCCTCCAAATCTCCTTCCAAGCCATGTTCAAATGACGAACCTCCTTCAGACATTGTTACTTCCACTCTAAACCAAAAGAAAATCGAATTTAATAATTTACACGAAGATTTCTTTGTCATATTAATCTATCTTTACATATACTAATTTTGGTGAAGATTTGATCACTAAATTACATCATTGAGCTTCTGACTTACAAAATGTTGTGTTCTATACACATAACAAGGGTTCAAGTTCTCCATAATTTTCCTGCATCCTAAACACATGATCATGTTCTTCACTAGTAGGTGAAGGTATGTCCTCTGGTTCCCTCTTAGGTTTAACCCACCTACCATGAGCATTGCAAACTAGTCCCTTGTTGGCGTCTTGGTACCAACTATGAGGAATTCTTAGTTCATCAACAAGCATATCACATGCTTTGTTCACCAAAACAACATCTCTTTTCGCATCAGACCTAAATGTTGAGGCTGTGGTATGGAACCCGTCGACGAGATGAAGATAAGTCTCTAGCATATGAAACCCTAACACGTTGAATCCGCGTTTGAGATAGGGAGAAGATCTCACATCAAGCTTCAATTCGGCTCCAACATGTGTGTAAACCCAATCTAGGGTTCCAGTTATGTCATCAAACCTTTGTACGCTTTCATTGAAGATGACCCCAGGCATCCGAGGGACTAAATCTTGCTTTACGACAACACGCAGTGTTTTCACACCCATTTGGTGTAACTCGTCTCGAAAAGCTATGTTCCCAACCCTAGGTGCACCAAACGATATAACATTGACATGAAGGCCGGGGAGAGATGTAGCAGCCTCATAGGCATTTAGGAGTGCCAATGCACCACCTAGGCTATGTCCAGTGATTGTGAGACTCACCTCTTCACCTCTTGCTTTATAGAATTGCAACAGCCTCTTCACTTCTTTCATGACTTGCTCCGAGGCACTACACTTATTGTATCTAGTTGATTCACTTTTGGACTTGTAAAGGCTAAGAAACCCATGTTCCACTTTTGCTTCCCCATGCCCAATTGGCTCTAATTCCCTCTGAAAATCTTCGTACCACTCTGATGGTGCCACAGTGCCACGCCATGCCACAACTATATCTCTTCGCCCAATTCGACTTGACTCTTCATCATCACTGACTGCTACAAATCCCATCCAATTTGAGTCCTTGCTCCATGTCTCCCCTAAGTGAGACCTCTCAAGCCATCGAGGCAAATTTATGTGTGACATAGCATAAATATACTTAGTCACGTTGTAGCCATGCTTATCAAGGTCTAATTTATCGAAAAGCCTAAGACGGTTGTATTTACAACTCCCACAATACTCTGAGAACGAATCAAAATCAAAGGCATCATATGTTGCTTGCGCGAACTCCCCATATTTCACAATCTCCCGTCGAAGCCACGGGTGAAGTGGATCCAAAAGATTGTCCCACTCATAAGAACCATGGATTTCACGCCATTTCTCCGATATGTCTTCCTTAGGAGACATAACAGGAGTGTTGTGCTTCTCCTCAACGCGAGCACTCCAATTAGTGCTATATTGAAGTCTTTTTTGGGTTGGTTCTCCAACATGGAGATGTAGGAGGTGAGAGAGTGATTCAGCTAGGCGATTAGCCGGGTTAGAAGTTTTTCGATGTGGGCGAATATCGATTGCAGCTTCCTGATTGGCATGGATTTTGGGAAGTTTATTGGTGCTGGCAAGGTTGATGGATGGGAGGTGAGGATGGATTGCTTTCATGGTAGCCATTTGAGCCCAAGCAGTTTTCGAGAGAGAGAGGCAGAGAGATTGACTTCGGTACATGAATGTTAAGGTTGGCGGAGAATTTATAGGATATGAGCAGTTTTGAAAGTTGAATGGACTGTTTCAACTTCCAAGTTTCAGCATAGAATTTTGACCTCTTCGTAGGCCGAGAGGGAACGAAACAGCCTGAAGTTGTAAAACAGTCATCATTCTTTCGGAATTTTCCAAATTGCCACTTTTGGGAAAATTAGGACTATCAGTCATTCGCCTTGAGATTTGACCATTTATTTAGTGAGTGTTAAATTTTGTTTTCGGTGTGTAGTACTCCAAAACAAAAACGTTTACAAAAACGCTTAATAGTTTCAACGCTGATCGAAAATGTAAAAATAAAAACATAAAGTAAAATTTTGATTTCAATATATTATCTGAACTATGCCGAAATATGAGCGTTTTGACTTTTCATCAATGATTTATTTTGATTTTTATTGAAATCAAAATATTTTTGATCATTTCGTAGAAGACAAACTAAAATTTCAATCTTGATTCTAACCCATTTATTAATTATCAAATTTTTATAATATTGATAAGTCATCCTTAATACAAGATCAATTTCATCAAATGGAGAGATAGATATTATGTTTTGAGCTCGGTGTAAATCAGTAAGCATATTTATGTTCACACGAGAGTTTTGATCTCTTAAATAGATGTGTCATTTCCGAACATAATCTATATACTTTATACGGAATTGATACGAAATTAATGAATTTTTATTTGACTACTTTAGTAAGTTGGATGGCAAATGAGTAAACTTGTTTGATTGGTTAAATAAATGAGTCCACACAAATTTGGATAAATACAATACAAATCAGCTAAACATAATTTATATATAGTTAATACACAATATGAATTCGACACGGCACAATTCTGGATTTTACTGGGCATAAAGTAAGAAAATTTTAACATATTATAACTTTAAAAAGATTAAAAACTCAACAATATACAACTCGTTATCAACTTTAATGGCATTTGTGTAGTTCTGCCAAAGAAAAAGGATAATAAAGTAATTGGTCTCAAATGTAGTCGTTTACTGTCCTTTTCTTTTTAGAGTTTAAGTTTGAGTTTGAACAAACAAAGAAACGAGTTTTTGACATCAACACGTAAATAGTCGGTCACCCTTTCACATTTGCATGGATAATACGTCAAGTCCCCACTGTTCATCTTCGAATATATATTTAAATATGATGTGACTCAAAATCCATTCAAAGATGGAGAACTCATAACACAGACTTGGTAATTCGATACGATAGTAATATAATATCAGAGCGTATGAGTTTGGTACTAACAAATAACTTTTAGACCTATTAAATAAATAAGTTGATATAAACAGGCTAAACCTAATATTTATTTGACATGAATTTAGTTATATAATTATATGTGGATCGGGTTTGTGGGAAAAATTAGTTTTGACAAGTTATTTACGAGTAACTTTGGGCTCAAATAAAAGTGATACCAACACCTCAAAATTTGTACTACCAAATTTAAACGTGTTCAACTCCGCGAGGAAATTAACGTGATATATTTATATGTTCAAAATTATTAAGTATTGAATAATAAATTATATCCTAAAGTGACTCACTTGAATAAATGGAAGGAACTAAATTTAATGAAGTGTAATGTATAAGGTTTGTCCTACATTAGAAACAAACCAAAAATTAGTTGAGTTAATATATTCTTAGTGGACTTCTTGAGTTAGGCCCCAAGAGATACCACACTCTTGTGAACGAAGCAAACACCTACACAAGCACACGTCGCCCGCCTCTCCACGTCCTGGCTTGGCTTGGGCCTTTGGTCTTGGGTCAAAAAAATATTATCTTTTGCAAAAAATTTATTTGGTTATGGGTCAAATCAAACAGATCCGAACACAGAACCCAATGTGAGGTGAGCACTGTGAGGTGAGCACCTGATGAGCGAGAGAGGGGTGTATTGGGAGTCCCTTTTGGTACTTGTTTTGGCGAGCAAATAGGCGGGCATCCCTCAATGGGCAAGCAACCTTGGAGAGGCGAACATGGGTGAGCAACCCGCTGGGCGAGAAGCTTGGGCGTGCCATCCTACTGGGCGAGCTACCTAAGCGCTTCAACCTGCTGGACGAATGGCCTAGGGGCTCCAACCCGCTGGGCGAGCTGCCTAGGGCGCTCCAACCTACTAGGCAAGGCCAATGGGGCATCAAAGGCTATTCTGAGCGTTGTTTTGTGCAGCAATTTGGGCATGCCTACTGAGTTGGGTACTAACCAGGCTGGTTTAGGCGCCCTTGTAGGTATTGTTGCAGCTTATTTGGGCGAGAAGATGAGGCCAGACGCCCCTTTGGATGCTGGGTTGAGTAGTGCAGGTGACGGGGAAGCTTTGGGCAAGCCTGATTCTGGAGCTAAATAGCAATGTACACTGAACACTTTTGATGGTGGAGATCCAGCTCCTCCGAGTGTGACTTCTCAAAACCAAATTTATCAAGACCTTCCTCCCAGTGGCTTGGGCAATTCTTCAAGTCTTCGTAAGAAAAAATACAAAAGAAAAATAATTGTTGATGGGTCCAAGGTGAGTACACTTTCTAGTACACTCAGTTCTGATGGTGAGATCTTGAGGATTATTTTTGTTTATCACATTCCTCCGACTGTGCTATGCTGCCGAGCTGAGATGGGTGAGCCCGCCTCTGATGACTCATCTGGTGATATTGTCTTTTATGAGGAGATGCTTGAGGCTGGGCTCAAGTTTCCCATGTCTCATTCTATTCATAACATTCTCCATTACTTTTCACTCACCCCGGGGCAACTGTCACCCAACTGTTGGAGGGTTCTGTTGAGCTTTCTGGTATTGTGGAGGAAAGTGCACCATGACGATACCTCTCCTAAGGAATTTCATGGAGCCTACACTCTGAGTGAGACCCCTGATCCTAACTGGGGCTAGTATTATTTTACCACAAAAGGCAAGTTGATCACTGGACTTTGGTCTAACTGTCATAGTTGGAAATCTTGTTTTATGTTTGTCGGCAGAGAGTGGGTTGCGGAGGCCGATAGAGCTTTAGTACCGAGAGGATG
>CM042188.1:6349512-6365107 GCA_023539305.1 Ilex asprella | reverse complement strand
AGAGAGTGGGTTGCGGAGGCCGATAGAGCTTTAGTACCGAGAGGATGGGGTGTCCCCAAGAAACTTGGTATGTCATATACTTGCCTTCTCTCCTCATTTGCTCTTTTTTTTTTTACTCATTATTCCTCTTGCAGATTCTCCAGTGCTTTCCCTGGACCAAAAATGGAAACTGAAGGCCGTGAGAGCTTACCCTGATAAAGATTTTGAAATCCTGAAGCCCAAAGATGGTGGGACCAAAAGTGCTCCTGGCGGATCCTCTTTGAAGAGGAAAGGAGGTGAGTTTTTTTCTTTATATTTTTCTCTCTTAGTTGGTGTTTTCATCTAGGTAACCCTTTATTCTTCTTGCAGCAATAGATAGAGAGAAAATTGGGACTTGCCTCTCCGGTAAAAGTCCCCCTCGTTCCAAGGTGATGAAGACTTCTCGGGTGGCAACAGGCGACATTTCTCAAGAGACATTTCCAATGGAACCACGGGTGCCGCATCAATTGACCCATCCAGGGATGCCTCCTCATTTGGAGACTCATTTGGACACTTCCTCGGCTACACCCCCTACTCCAGAGTCTCACTTAGAGTTCCGCTTGTTAGCCACATCTTTTGTCCCTCATTTGTCCACTCCTCTTGTGGGGACTTCAACCAGGGCACCTTCTTAGATTACCTCAATGTTGGGTAATGCGCGAGTCATCAGGGATCGGCTCGAAAAATTTTTGTTATCCAATGACGTGAATGAGATTAGTCCCTTGTGCACCGAGGGAACCCTGAACTCTTATCTGGAAAGCTGGGCTCAGGTAAGGATTTATTTATCTCCCATTTCTCCATTCCTTCCACAAATTTATGACATCCTTTCTTTCTTTTATTTTTCCTCAGGCCTCGACTACAACTATGTGTATGTTTTCAAGGACCATCATTTATCACAAGCTGAAACACGATCATGAAGTGGGGCAAAATGAGCTTCTCGCTGCTCAGAAGAGAATCACCAAGCTAGAAGCTACTGGGAGGACTTCTGATGCTGACCTTGTGGCAACCAGTGAGAGGGTGTCTGGCCTTGAGGCTGAGCTTTCAACGACCCATGGGAGGGTGGTCATGCTCAAGGCTGAGTTTGCAGGGGCCCATGAGAGGGTCATGCTTAGGGAGACTGAGCTTTCAATGACCCATGGAAGGGTAGCCAAGCTTGAGACTAAGCTTGCAAAGGTCCGTGAGAGGGTCACGCTCAATGAGGCAGAGCTTGCAAAGACCCGTGAGAGGACCACGCTCAGTGAGGCTGAGCTTGCAAAGACCCGTGAGAGGGTCATCCTCATAGAGGTTGCCACAGAGGCAGAGGTGAAGGCTGCTCAGGAAAGAGCTTCTCGAGCTGAGGTGGACTTGGAGGATGGCATTGCAGATGCTTTCATTGACGGTTACGAGGAGCTCAGGGAAAAGATTTCTGATATTTTTCCTGAGATTGATGTCTCAGGCTTCCTGCCAACTGAGGCGCCTGATGAGGGCAATGGAGGTTCTAATGATGCCGATGATGATGACCATGAGAGTGGTTAGAGTGTTAGGGACTTTTTTGTTTTTTTTTTAGGAAAGGAAAGCATTTTGTTGCATTTGTAGCCCTACTTTTTGTAGAAATGGTTTTTGTCACTGATGCTCTTTTGAAAATTTGATTCAAAAAAGCAAGCATCTTTTTGAATTAATCTTGAAATTTTATTCATTTCATTGATTAATGTAGCATAACAAGGTAAAAAATAAAATCAAGTCCCCAACTTTTCTATTCTCTTTTAAAGTGTCACTGATAGTACCACTTCAGGTGCTCAGCGTTCCATGAATGGGGCAAACCTTCCCCTCAGAACTTTGTATCTTGTAGGTCCCTCCATGTTTGGTCTCAGCTTTCCTTCTTGTGAATCCTTTGTGGAGAGGATCACTTTTTTGAAGACCCAATCCCCTGGCTGGAAAGAACGAGGCTTCACCCTCGAGTTGTAGTACTTTGTCATGTGAAGCTTGTACTCCGCGTTGCGGACCACAGCCATCTCCCTTGCCTCCTCTACCAAGTCGAGGTTGATGTGGAGTCTCTCCTCGTTGGTGGCAGGGTCATGCTGCTGGACCCTTTGAGAATGTATCCTGATCTCCACAGAGATGACCGCCTCCATTCCAAAGGCGAGGGAGAAAGGGGTTTCTCCAGTTGGAGTTTTCGGTGTGGTCCGATAGGCCCATAATATGCTTGGGAGCTCGTCAACCCAAAGACTCTTGGCCTTTTCGAGCTTGTCTTTAGGTTGTGTAGCACTATTCTCACCATGACTTTTGCTTGTCCATTTGCCTGTGGGTGCGCTGGGCTGTAATGAGGCTGCTTTATTTGGAGGTCGGTGCAGAATGATGACATGTGAAAGAAGAGGAGGTGTAGCCAAGTAGGCTTTAATCTTTTGAAAGGCCTTATATGCCTCAGGTCCCCACTCGAACACCTCTCGGAGAATCTTGAAGAAAGATAAACATTTTTTTGTAGACTTGGAGACAAACCTGTTGAGAGCTACAACTCTCCCATTAAGGCGGTGGAGCTCCTTGGTCGAGGTAGGCGATTTCAAATCTAGGATGGACTTGATCTTGTCGGGGTTTGCCTCAATTCCCCTCTGGTTGACCATAAAGCCAATGAACTTTCCTGAGCCTATACCAAAGGCACACTTTTTAGGATTCAACTTCATGCGGTATGACCTGAGCACGTTGAAGTTTTCTTGGAGGTGATCAATATGGTCTGCTGGTGCGAAATTTTTTATCAACATGTCGGCCACGTACGCCTCCATTGTTTTCTCGATTTGTGACTGGAACATTTTGTTCACCAGTCGCTGGTAGGTTGCTCCTTCGTTCTTCAACCCAAAGGGCATGACCTTATAGCAATATGTCCCTTTTGGAGTGATGAATAATGTCTTCTCCTAATCTGAAGGGTGCATGCTGATCTGGTTATATCCAGAATATGTATCCAAGAAAGTGAGTGATTCATGTCCTGCGGTGGCGTCAATGAGGAAGTCGATTCGTGGTAGTGGGTAGCTATCTTTCGGGCACGTCTTGTTAAGCTCAGTAAATTTCACGCAGATGCGTCACTTTCTATTAGCTTTAGTCACCATTATCACATTTGAGAGCAACTCAAGATAGGCTACTTCTCTGGCCGCTTTGTTTTCTATCAACTTTTCTACCTCTTTTTCCATTGCTTGGACCCTTTCAGTAGAGGCACCCCTTAACTTTTGACGAACAGGTTTGTGGCAGGTACCCTTTCTGTCCTGTTGTGCTTGTTGTTACTCTCTTTCTTGTTGTCCCTTTCTCTGACTTTTCTTTTATCCCTAGTTCTCGAGGACTCACCTCGTCTAGCCCTTGTGACATCCTCAGCATTCATGTATTTTTTAGCCTTGATTAGCAGCTCTGGCATGCTCTTAGCTGGACGTTTCATTACGAGAAAAAGGAAGCTTGATGACCGGAGGCCTTCCAAGAAGGCGGTCAGGCTTACCTTTTCATCGGGCTCTTCCACTTGAAGGACATCCTCGTTAAAACGAGTGAGGAAGTTTCTCAAACTCTCGTCTTGATTTTATTTTATGTTGATGGCGACGGCGCCTACCAATAAAGTGCAACACGAAGGGCCTGCTCAGCTCAGCAAATGAGCCAATAGAGGTAGGTGTGATCTTGAAGAACCACTGCCAAGCAGATCCCTTCAAGGTGGTTGGGAACGGTCTTCACATGATTTCGTCGAGGACGTTGTGCAGCTGCATCAAAGTCTTAAAAGTTTCGAGGTGGTCCAGTAGATCCTTCGTACCGACAAAGATCTCGACGGATGGCATCTTCAATTTTTAAGGGAGGAGATAATTCGCCATATTAGGTTTGAAGGCTGTGTCGGTTCGACTTATAAGGTAGTCACTATCTCAGACCCCTATGCTTTCATGGCGTTGAAGACGTCACCCAATTGATTTTGCACCTCCTTAATTTTTTCGTCCCACTCATTAGGAGGAGGTCCTCTGAAATTGCCATGAAATGCATTTCATGCTCCATGCTTTGGTTTTCACCCTCATCCTCTTAGAAATGAGGATCTCCAGGAGCAGGAGCAGGAGGCCTCTAATGGGGGGCTCCCCCATGTGGGGCGCCCAAGGGAGCTCCCAAGAGTGGGGCGTGTAAGGGGGCGTGAAAGGGGGAAGCTCCTTGATGACCAAGGAGTGGAGCTCCCCTGGCTTTAAGTCCAGGCTGCGCTCCTCCTTGCTACCCGAGCATCAATTGTAGGATTTGTTGGTTCTGGGCTATAAGCTCTGGCATTATGTCCAGCATCTGCTATGCATTTAGAACGGGATTGACATGTTGAGGAACAACCTCCTCCTCTGGTGGTGGAATGTCTTCTAGCGGATTCATGGATCCTGGTGGGAGAATTTTGACTTAGCAAAGAAAATGTTTATGAGAGAATTTTGTCCTTCCCACAGACGGCAACAAACTGATGGTGCATAAATTGGTTTGCACACAACAGTCAATTTAATAATATAAAATACAGTAAAATAGGTATAGAAAGAGAAAACAAGGTTTACAGTGGTTCGGTCAATCAAGACCTACGTCCATTTTCAACGGCTGAGTTCGCCGAAAATTTTATTAACTCTGGTCTGGAGGGAGCATAAAAGATGAAAAAATTTTAGAGAAAATGAGAGAATGATCTTGATTTTTGAGATACCCCCAAGTGTTGGGGGAGCTTACAATTTATAGTTGTCTGCATAGTAATTGTATGGCCAGTCTGACAGTCATAATGAATTGGAGGCAATTTAATAGCTTGACGACTTTTCCTCTCCTTGGCAACCTCTCATCTCCCAAGTGACCTTTCCTTTCCCAGGGGACCTCTCCTCTCTTCAACGGGCAAGGGCATGGCTCCTGGATGCTCTTGTACCTCCTTTCGGGCTTGACTTTCTTGGACCTCATAAATCCTACTGCGTCTTCTATAACCTTGGGCTTTACTGCTGGGTTGGGCCATTTTGGTTTGACCCATCAGAAGCTATGACAATATTAAAAAATTGTCAAATTAACATAGTGCAACGATCACAAATTTTCACAGAGAAAGAGAGAGAGATCTAATACTAGATTGTCGACTAAAGGATGAAGATACCTGTGTCGAAGATCTGAGCTGCTGAGTGCGGTGATCAAAGAGAGAAAGGGCTATTGTGTGCAGCAATTAGCCTTCGATTGAGCTGTTGTGTGTAGCGATCATCCTTCAATTGAAGATTTGTGTGTTGAATAACTAAACCTTCGATTGAGAAGTTGAGTACAGCGATCAACGAGAGAGAGGGTTGTTGTGTGCAGCGATCAGCGAGAAAGAGGGTTCAATTGGGTTGTTGTTGTTGTTGTGTGTGTGTGTGTGTGAGAGAGAGAGAGAGAGAGAGGACTGACATGTGACTGTGAGGCTGTGAGGATTGAGGAGCAATCGGCGTTGAGGAACTACATGTGACTGTGAGGATGGAGACGTGTGGCTGATAAAAGAGAGTAAGATAGGGATTAACTGGGAGTAAATATATATATAACAGGTATTGCGGGGACTGGGCGGGGGTAAGGATAAGTTCATCTCTGCTTAAGTTTATACGGGTATTCTCGTGTACGTCCACCGTCCAATACGTATAATCCATCTCCGATTCATACAGGACGAGTTTGAACGAATACCCATTTTTTTCGGTCCACTGTCATCTCTATCAAGAACCACTTGTGTGCATTAAGGCTAAATGAGTTTGCAACTTCAACACCATGAAAGAAATGGCAAAACTCGGGGCATATAAATGCACTTCCTCCATATATAACGTCCACGTGAACCCATACATTGTAATTTTTTTCGTAACTTGGTCCTAATGGATCAACTGCATTTGATGCAATGCTACCAATAGCGGCACAAAAAAAATGAAGAGATTAGACCAAGTGATTTAGACTTTGTTGTCAAGATTAATCGAAAATTTGAAGAGGAGACAACTAAATATGATGAGAGAGGGAGTTATGAGCAGTAATTATAGACAATTTATGGGTGCTTTAGTCATTACATAGATCGATACCACAGTTCACATCTCTGTTAATTAATACATATTTCTGTAACAAATAAAAGTGATATGAAATTGGTGGGTATGGATTTAGGGGTAACCAATAATTTATTAGACCCATGACATAAATAGGTTCATATAAATAGGATCATATACGTGACATAAATTTGACTATATACTGTAATAAATAAGTCAGATGTGAATTAAACAAATTTTAAAATGATGTAACTTAAAAACATTAGACGGTCCATTAATCGTCTTACATAAAACAAACTAATAAAACGGTAAAGTAGAAAAAATAGTTAAATTAATTCTTAGTTAGTATGAATTATATGAAAGGCCTAATCCAACAAAAACAAACTAGAGTGGAACAACAACATAACAAAGCCAAAACTTCGTGGGCACATTTCAATCCTTGGACTTGGTCGGATTGGATTAGATTGATTTTCACACGACTTATTACATTGGATAAATATTGGAATTTATCAAATCCTATGGTTGGTAATGCTATAGTCAAATGAGTGGATCCATAACTTGTGTAATTTACCTTCTATTTTTTTTATGGCTTTGTGTTTTACGATTGATTTTTAAGCCCTTTTGACCTAATCACGCTAGTCTTGATTTGATTCCCTCCTTATATTTTAAATTTATTTTTCCCATGATTTTATAAAAAATAAAATATTTAAATAGTAAATTACTAGCCATAAATTATTTGTCCAAAATCATATTATATAACCCTTCAATTATAACTTCACCAAATAAATTATTTGGTCAATCATACTGGGGATTGTCCAAAAAAAACATTGACTACATGACCCAATCACATCCTGTTGTGTCTGAAAACCTAATTGATTTTGAGTATTTGGATCTCTTCAACTACCAAAAACGTAGGTTGGCCGAAGCACTGGACGAATAACAACGACGGGACACAAATTAAAAGGCTCTGGTGTATAGCAAGATCCAGCGGTGCTAATCTCTAGTTGGTCTTACAAACACTAATTATAGTTATTTATGTCGACGGTGAATCCGTATCTAATTAGTCAAATATCAATTGATATTTTTGACATGTTATTCAAATCCGAATGTTCGGGATATGTATTCAGATATAGATTTGATTATACCAATATTTGATCTGAATAATTATCCGGTCCAACTTATAAGTAAATGCATGATAAATTTGAGTGATTAATTAGTGAAATTGAGCTGAAAATCAAATTTAGCTTGTTGAAAATAGTTTGTGTTATTATGACCAGATTGATTTTTTAATTTATAACAAATCCAAATATGAATTACAAAAGCACAACCTGTTAAATAGAATTGCCGAAATCCGATTCAAATCCAATATGTTGCCATACACAACATTGTAGTAACAACAACTAAAACAACCACCATAACAATTAATGGTAGTATCCCAACTTTGGAAGTGAAGTTTCCTATTTCCCTTTTTACTCCAATTTAATTTCTGGGTATACTGTTGTCCATGGAATTTTAGCCGGATTTATTCATGAAAGAGAATCAGACATTGTTACTTCGACTCTAAAACAAAAATAGTATGGAGAAAATGAAGTGGGGTTGATAAACACCATTTATTAATGGCACATAGGGCAACATTTGTCCTGCATATGAGAGCATAATATCAAATTAAATAATTTACATGAAGATTTCTTTGTTCTATTAATCTATCTTTACATATGCTAGTTTTGGTGAAGATTTGATCACCTAAATACATCATTGAGCTTTGATCACCTAAATACATCATTGAGCTTCTGACCTGCAAAATGTTGTGTTCTATACACATAACAAGAATTCAAGTTCTCCATAATTTTCCTGCGTCATCCCAAGCACATGATCATGTTCTTCACTAGTAGGTGAAGGTATGTCCTCTGGGTCCCTCTTAGGTTTAACCCACCTACCATGAGCATTGCAAACTAGTCCCTTGTTGGCCTCTTGGTACCAACTATGAGGAATTCTTAGTTCATCCACAAGCATATCACATGCTTTGTTCACCAAAACAATATCCCTTTTCACATCAGACCTAATTGTTGAGGCTGTGCTATGGATCCCGTCAACGAGATGAAGGTAAGTCTCTAGCATATGAAACCCTAACACGTTGAATTTGTGTTTAACATAGGGAGAAGATCTCACATCAAGCTTGAATTCGGCTCCAACATGTGTGTAAACCCAATCTAGGGTTCCAGTTATGTCATCAAACCTTTGTAAGCTTTCATTGAAGATGATCCCAGGCATCCGAGGGACTAAATCTTGTTTCACGACAACACGCAGTGTTTTTACATCCATTTGGTGTAACTCATCTTGAAAAGCTATGTTCCCAACTCTAGGTGCACCAAGCGATATAACGTTGACACGAAGGTCGGGGAGAGATGTAACAACCTCATAAGCATTTAGGAGTGCCAATGCACCACCTAGGCTATGTCCAGTGATTGTGAGACTCACCACTTCACCTCTTGGATTATAGAATTGCACTAGCTTCTTCACTTCTTGCATGACTTGCTTCGAGGCACTACACTTATTGTATCTAGTTGATTCACTTTTGGACTTGTAAAGGCTAAGAAACCCATATTCCACTTTTGCTTCCCCATGCCCAATGGGCTCTAATTCCCTCTAAAAATCTTCATACCACTCTGATGGTGCCACAGTGCCACGCTGTTACTCCCTTAACTATCGACTCAAAGCGGCATGGGGAAGCCTCGCCCAAAGGCTCCCATGCCTAGTTAAATTGGGTTCGCTCGAGGAAGCAAGCCCTTGATATGGTGGGCATGATCAGTGGGTGATCAAAGACCTATGCAGGGTTGAGGGAGGCAACTCATGCATGGGCACAAATTGGTGCAATCAGTGGGATTGATGCGCATGTAGGGCTAGGCACGGATGCATTACAATCAAAGGCTGAGGGATCACGAAAATGGCACATGCACAATATATGAGGAAGTTGGGCATGTGCCCTGCAGATGGTGGCCATTCTGTGTAATTACTGGCAGTTTTGTGCAGTTACACGCAGTCAGGTGCACAACATGTGGAGATCTGCATCAGATAGTTCTGCAGGCTTGTGAGAGGATTTGAATGTATGCAGTTGCCTAGGCGGTTGGGCTTGTAACCGCCATCTTGTACATTATAAATAGGGTGTTTTGGTTCTGCAGTGCAACAACAGAGTGTTGGGAACGATTTTTTAAGCAGATCCTGGCTAAGTGTCTTCCTTAGGCTTTTATTGAGAAAGAAAGGTTGGTTGTGGCCTGTAAAACGTGTATGTTGTGTATGTTTCGCTTACTGTGTATATTTTGTTCATTGTGTGCATTTCTGTGAGTGATTCTGTGTGTTTGGCTGAGACTGAGTGTTGGAACTCAGTGCCATTACGAGGCAGAAATCCAGTGCAAAAATTCGACTCCGTAACAATTGGTATCAGAGCTTCAGTTTGCGACCATAGCTGGTGGAAACGCTGCTGAAATTCGTGAAAGAGTGACCCGTCTCGAAGACTTTTTGGGCGCCCTTGAAAGTGATGGTGCTGTCAGTGTATCTGTGCAGATGGAACAACATGTTGTTCAGATTGCTAGGTTGCAGATGGCCTTTGACAGTTATATGGCTAGCAATGATGAGTAACTAGCAACGATGATGGAGGACATTCTGTCCCTCACAGACGCTGTCAAAATCAATCTGAAGAATCTAGAGGAAGAACTGACCCTAGTGAAAAGGGTCATGCATTCTCGTCATGGTGCAGGCGAGACATCTTCCAAGATTAGGGTTCCTGAACCTAAGGCCTTCGGTGGGAGTCGGAGTGCCAAGGAACTATAGAATTTTTTCTGGGACTTGGAGTAGTATTTCAAGGCTGCTCATGTGCCTGTTGGGGAGAAAGTAACCATTACCAGTATGTATCTCTCTGGTGACACCAAATTATGGTGGCAAACCCAGAATGAGGATGATGCATCTGCTGGGAGTGCAAAAATCGAGACGTGGGAGACTCTGAAGAAGGAATTGAAGGATCAGTTCTTTCCTAGCAATATGATGTGGATTGCTAGGGAATCGCTCAAGAAACTCAAGCACACTGAAATCGTGCGTGAGTATGTGACTGAGTTCAGTTCTTTGATGCTTGCTATCTAGAACATGTCTGAGGAGGACAAACTCTTCAATTTCATGTTCAGTTTGCAAGGCTGAGCAGAGTTGCGTAGACAGGGGGTGCGAGATCTACCCACTGCCATCGCTGCTGCGGATGGCCTGGTTGACTTCAAAACTAGTGACAGTCAAGACCCGTTTGATAAGAAAAAGAGGGAAGGAGGCAGCAAGAAAGAATGGTTTGGTACTTCCAAAGACGCAGAGAAAGCGGATAGGAAGAAAAAAGAAGAACTGCGGTGACTCTAAAAATCCAGACAACAACCAGAAAAAGAAGAGCTTTGATGGTTGTTTTATTTGCAGCGGCCCTCATCGAGCAAGGGACTGTCCCAAATGGGAGAAGTTAACAACCCTTGTCGTTGAAAGCAGAGATGACAGCAACAGTGACCCTGTCCCTCGGGTGAATCATCTGTAGTTGCTGAACACAATATTTTTGGGAAAGGTTTAGCATGCCCGTAAATGTCTAATGTTTGTGCAGGCTTGGGTGAATGGGAAAGAAGTTTTGGCGATGGTGGACACGGGAGCCACTCATAACTTCATTGCGCAGAGGGAGGTGGAAACATTTGGCTTAAAATTAGACAAAAGCTTGATAGAGATCACGTCTGCCAGTTCAGGAGTAGTACCAGTGGGTGGAAATACAGAGGTGAACTTGAAAGTGGGGCTATGGGAAGGCCGCATGGGCATGACCGCTATACCCTTGGATGATTTCGATGTCATCCTCGGGAATGAGTTCTTTGTCAAAGCCAAAATGGAACTGATGCTACACATAAATGGAATACTGATCTCAGATGAGGGAGCAGCATGCTTTGTGCCTGCAAAGAAGGTGTCAGAACAAAGCAAAAGGGACTGCAAACGAAAAGTAGTGACGTTATTCGCCTTGCAGATGGAGACTGGAACACAGGAAGGAAAGAAGACATATCTTTCTGCCTTGGTGGGGAATAGACCTGTTGAGAAGGTTCAAATGCCAGTGTTAGTGGCAGATCATGTGGAGGAATGTACTAAGATATTGCCTCCAAATCTCCCCAAGGACTTCCTGTCTGGATGTGATGGTGACCATAAAAACGTGCTGGAGCGTGGTGCAAAGCTTCCAGCCCGTGTCCCTGAGCAGATGGCAAATGTGGGACAGCAGCAGTCTTTAGCCTATGGAGGGGCGAGACAGAGGACTGGATGTTCTGCTGCACATGAAGGTACTCATTCTAAGCCAGGGTTGGTTGACGAGTCAAAAGACAGCTTTGTTAGAGTTGCCCGTCGAAAAAAGAAGTTTGTTGTGTCTTATTTGTTCAAGGAGAATTGGGACAACCTCTCGATGAGGACGTCTAGTTCTTCTGGTGGGGGTGGTTTGTTACCCCCTTAACTATCGGCTCAAAGGGGCATGGGGAAGCCTCGCCCAAAGGTGCCCATGCCTAGCTAAATTAGGTTCGCTTGAGGAAGCAAGCCCTTGATATGGTGGGCATGATTAGTGGGTGATCAAAGATCTATGCAGGGTTGAGGGAGGCAACTCATGCATGGGTATGAATTGGTGCAATCAGTGGGATTGATGCGCATGTAGGGCTAGGCACGGATGCATTACAATCAAAGGCTAAGGGCTCACGAAAATGGCACATGCACAACATGTGAGGAAGTTGGGCATGTGCCCTGCAGATGGTGGCCATTCTGTGCAGTTGCTGGCAGTTTTGTGCAGTTACAGGCAGTCAGGTGCACAACATGTGGAGATCTGCATCAGATGGTTCTGCAGGCTTGTGAGAGGATTTGAATGTATGTAGTTGCCTAGGCGGTTGGGCTTGTAACCGCCATCTTGTACATTATAAATAGGGTGTTTTGGTTCTGCAGTGCAACAACAGAGTGTTGGACACGATTTTGTAAGCAGTTCCTGGCTAAGTGTCTTCCTTAGGCTTTTATTGAGAAAGAAAGGTTGGTTGTGGCCTGTAAAACGTGTATGATGTGTATGTTTTGTTTACTGTGCATATTTTGTTCATTGTGTGCATTTCTGTGAGTGATTCTATGTGTTTGGCTGAGACTGAGTGTTGGAACTCAGTGCCATTACGAGGCAGAAATCCAGTGCGAAAATTCGACCCCGTAACACACACCATGCCATAACTATATCTCTTCGTCCAATTCGACTTGACTTTTCATCATCACTAACTGCTACAAATCCCATCCAATTTGAGTCCTCACTCCATGTCTCCCTTAAGTGAGACCTCTCAAACAATCGAGGCAAGTTTATGAGTGACATAGCATAAATATACTTAGTCACATTGTAGTCATGCTTATCAAGGCCTAATTTATCGAAAAGCCTATGACGATTGTATTTACAACTCCCACAATACTCTAATAACGAATCAAAATCAAAGGCATCATACGTTGCTTGCGTGAACTCCCCATATTTCAAAATCTCCCGCGGAAACCACGGGTGAAGTGGATCAAGAAGATTGTCCCACTCATAAGAACCGTGAATTTCGCGCCATTTCTCCGATATGTCTTCCTTAGGAGACATAACAGGAGTGTTGGGCTTCCCCTCAACATGAGCATTCCAATTAGTGTTATATTGAAGACTTTTTGGGTTGGTTCTCCAACATGGAGATGTAGGAGGTGAGAAAGTGATTCAGCTAGGGGATTGGCCGGGTTAGAAGTTTTTCGATTTGGGCGAATATCAATTGCAACTTGCTAATTGGCATGGATTTTGGGAAGTTTATTGGTGCTGGCAAGGTTGATGGATGGGAGGTGGGATAGCTTTCATGGTGGCCATTTGAACCCAAGCAGTTTTCGAGAGAGATTGATTTTGGTATATGAATGTTAAAGTTGAGAAGGTAAGTACAATTAAGGTAGCATTGATCCTCGAGGGTGTGTATCCCGATGATTCCTCTGCACGTGCTATAATTCTTCTTGAACTCTTGAGACCTTGGGTTAGATCGAATTTAAGAATTGGACTTGACCTGTCTTTTAGTTGACTTGGGCTTACTTGATTTATTTAGTCTGGCCCAATTAAATTTGAGCTCATCAATATTGATTAATTGGATCGTCTTATACCAATTTTTGTGCATGGATTTAAATAAATGAGTTTACATGAATCTGGCTAAAAATTATACAAATCTGCTAAACATAGTTTATATATATCTAATATTCGACACGAATTCAATACGACACAAATTCAACTTTATAAGACCCTAAAATGACAACTAAAACGCAGTATAAGTCCGATACGACACAATCTTGACTGAATAGATTACTGCTAAACATATACCTCTACTCCTGCTTGATCTCCTCGTCCACAATCTATCAATTTTATATTTTTATTTGTTTTTAAATTTTTTTTCGCAATCTATCAATGGCACTTGTGTAGTTCTGCTAAAGAAAAAGGATAATAAAGTAATTGGCCTCAAAAGAAGTCATCTAGTTCACTTTTCTTCTTAGGCTATTTTAACAAACAAACGAACGGTTTGACTTTCAACACGTTATCACTCACGTACCCTTTCACATTTGCTTGGATAACTAGCACCCACTGCTCATCTTTGAATATATATTTTATGTATATACAAAAGTGTCCATGGGTTAGGTTATCCACGGATTTTATTATTTGTCTCCAAAAAAATAAGTTTGATACCCGATAGGCCCGATTATTAGCCCGTCCAAGTCCAATATCCTTTAAAAAATGACTTGAGTTTACCTTAAACTCATTATTCGGCCCAAAACCCAACTCAATAACCCACCAACATACTCGTCCCGAAGCCTGAAGTATGTCTGAAGCCCGGCCCAACCCACAAAATTTGAGAATTTATGATGCTTTGGTAGGTGAGATTAAAAGTTGGGTGAATCAAATATAAATATAGTCATTCAAAGTTAAGTGAGTCAAAATTTTTCAAATTTGAACTGTTGAGCACCGCATCAAATTTAAATGGCTACTATATGATTTTCTCTGTTTGTGTGCTGTCTTTTCTATCTATAAGTTTGTCACTGTGACTATCTTCTCTTCTGTCTGAGCCAGTGGCTGAGAGCCTGAGACAGTCATAACTCATAAAAAATTTCCTTTCTCCTGATATAATTAACGGTTATAAATAAT
The DNA here is from genome assembly GCA_023539305.1 of Ilex asprella. Taxonomy (NCBI): domain Eukaryota; kingdom Viridiplantae; phylum Streptophyta; class Magnoliopsida; order Aquifoliales; family Aquifoliaceae; genus Ilex; species Ilex asprella. Next base: position 6,350,926 of record CM042188.1, on the reverse strand, counting down.
AAACGATTTTTAATGTATAATTTATAACTACATTTGCTCTCAATTCATAACTTCACAAGTCACAACTCTCATTTGCTCTCAACTCACAAGTCACTGTTGTCGAGTGCCCTCATTTGGTGAGAAATTTTTTTTGCATAATTTAAGTATTTATTTTATTTTTATAGTTTAATTTACGTAATAACTTCATCTTTTTCACAAAATATTTTTTTATAACAAAATTCTTGAGTCAAATAATGATAATGAGAACATCAATGAGTGTAAAGGAATAATCTACTTTCAAATTATTGAGATGGATTCTATTGGGAATGTACCATCTAATAAAAGACAAAAGTCCAAGGCCTGGGATAACTTTGAGAAAATCTAAATTAAGAATTCTAATGGGATCATTACATCAAAAAAGACTATATGTAATTATTGTAAAAAAGATTTTGTTGGAGGCTCTAAAAATGGAACTAGTCACTTAACTAAACACCTAAAGACATGCTTATTAAAAGGTCATCTAAAAAAAATTAAATAAACAATGTTATCACAATCTCCTAGCACCGGTATACTAACCACACTTTTAATTATGAACCTGAATCTACTAGAAAACCAATTGTAAGATAAATTGTTATAAGAAATCTTTCATTTGTTCTTGTAGACGATGCTAAATTTAAAAGAATGTTACAAAATGGTTTTAATTTTTCTTTACGAAAGTTTTCTCGTCAAACATATCAAAGAGATGTTATTAAATATTATGTACAAGAAAAAAATAATTTAATTATTTATTTTGATAATCTTAAAAATAAAATTTATTTGACTTCAGATATTTGGATTTCTTGCCAACAATTATGATATTTATATATAACTGTTCATTTTATTGATGATAATTGGGCAATGCAAAAAAAAAAAAAATTTTTTTACAAGGATTGAAGATAATCATAGTGCCCAAGTTATTTTTGAAGTTATTTAATCGGTTATAACTTTATCATATTCAAGACAAGATTTTTACTATTACTTTAGATAATACAACAAATAATAGTGGGGTTATCAGTCATTTAAAATGTTATTTAATTTTACCATGTGAAGATACTTTTTTTTCATATGAAATATATATGTCATATCATAAATCTCATAATACAAAGTGGTCTCCATGGTATTAGGAATGTAATTGATAAAATTAGACATATTATTTATCATATAATAGGTTCTAAAAATAGACTTAGGACATTTGGAACTATATAAAAAGAATAATTAAAAATGCAAAAAAAATATCATATGATGTACAAGATAGGTGGAACTCCACCTATAATTTTAAGCTTTTACGTTTTATAAAACGGATATAATTTTCCGTTCGTGTTGAGATTGACCCTTTCTTTAATAATAATTAAAATTGTTTTTTGGTGCATAATATTAGTTAACTTGTAAATAGTGA
>CM042188.1:6293191-6304512 GCA_023539305.1 Ilex asprella | reverse complement strand
TGGTAGGGTGCAGCAGCGGTGATGGTGGGGATAGTGGTTGTGGGCCGGTGGAAATGGTGGTAATGGTAGTGATGATGGTGGGGTGATAGTGATAGTGGTGGGGCAATGGAAGTGGTGATGGTGATAGTAAGATGGTGGCAACAACGATGGTGGTGGGGTATGGTAGGGTGATGCTAGTGGTGGTAGTGGTGGAGCAGTGGGGGTGGTGGTGTTAAAAGTAGTGGTGGTGCAATTCTAGACACTATTTTTTTTTTAAGTATTTATGAGAAATAATTTATATAAGTACTTTTAAAAAGCGATCTCAATCATGAATAGCAAAAGTCATTTTATTTATTTTTGAGATTTGAATTGTATTTTATTTTATTATATAAATATACTAGTTATTGTATGTGCCTAAAGACACAGTGTAATAAAAAATGGTAAATAATAAATATATATGTATTCATATCCAAAATCAAGTCACAAACATAGAGAAAAGATAAAAGAATTTAAGTATCGGTTTGTAGTGGGGGTGAGAAGTGGTGGGCGACAGTAGTGGTGGTAGGAGACGATAATGGTTGAGATGGGTGGCAATGACCGTGGCAATTGTGGTGGTGATGGCGAGGACGGTGCTGGTGGTGCAATGGTGGTGGTGGCGGGGGCAATGAGATGTTGGGGGCGGTGGTGGTGTGGCGGTGGTGATGATAAATGTAGTGGCGGCGGCAATGATGGTAGTGGTGGTGGTAGAGTGGTTTCAAATACTATTATTTTTTTAAAGTACTTATAATAAATAATTTCTAAAAGTACTTTTAAAAAATCACTTCAAACACACCTTTAGCGGCCTATTTTTCCTATTAAATTTAAGGTGTTAATATTAGCCGTTAGATTAACTTTAAAATAAAATTTAAAGTGATTCAAACCACAAATAACAAAAGTTATTTTGTCTATTTTTTGAGATTTGAATTGTAAGTTACTTTATTATATATATATATATTATTTTTTTCTGTTACCATGATATAACTCTCAAAATGAATACACGAAATAAGAATTGCTTGAAATATAAATTTTTTTATACTTAAAATAAATATGCAGACAGGGGCGGAGCCAGGATTTTGACTCAATGGGGGCAACCTAAATTTTTAAATTTCAAAATATACTTGTAACATTGTTTTTATTAAAATACGTATTCTTGATAAATTGTTTATAAGTATGGTTACATTAAAAGAATGTCATTTAAAGGCACAACTCATGTATATATTTAGATTCTAAAATACTTTATACTTTAAGAAAATTTCAAAATACTTAGGTTTGGATGAAGAAGACGAAAGGAAAAAAAAAAAGCAAGTGTGAAAAAGAGCTATCAAAAGTTAGCTTTTAAGGGTTAAAAACTATATTAATATACTCTATACTTTAAGAAAATTTCAATGAAGCAAATTTAAGAAATTCTTGAAATATTTAAAATTACACCTGGAACCCAAAATTTTTTAAAATTTCAGTGAAGACAGCTGTCCCCACACTAAATCCGCCCCTGTATGTATGCAGATAAATTACTTTATATATTCATAAAAAAATATTATTTTTTAGTAACACATAGCTATCTATGAAAGACCTTGTTGCACTTATGTCAAACTCGAAGCTACCGCACTACTATATCTACGACAACTCGCACATAAATATTGAGCAAAAAAATCTTAGTTCTTGTCCACCAAATCAACCACTCGATGGTGAAATACAAATGAGGCCGATAGAATACAATACAATTAACTAATTGTGTTAAAATTCCAAGTGTTGGTATGATCGGTGTATTTCATGAATGGCAAGACATAATTTTTTTAATAAATAAGTCGTATTGTATTAAACAGGTTTTTCGTGTCAAAAGGTATGGTTAAAAATATTAAAAATTAATACTAAATAAAAAAAACAAGTTAGATTAATCTCTAGATTATATTGGTGTTAGAATTAATGTAGAATATCCAAAAACTAAAATTGTCACCTGAACTTGATCGAAGAAGAGAGATGATTAAGAGTATCAAAATATGACACGATCTATTAATACGACATAAAAATATAGGGTTTAAGTCTTTTTTAAATTATCCATTTTCATAAACAAGTGAATTTAATATGCCACAATTAATAAATTAATCAAATATATATATATATATATATATAGTTAATCAAAAAATATGCTATATTATTCATTTATATATTAATTGTATACAATTAATATGTGATACGAGCTCAAAATGAAATAATTTGTTAAACAAAAATTTATAAATAAATTAAATATATAAAAATAAATTAACACGATTTTTTTAAGACCTGACACGATCTAAATGTACACGGTTGACAGCACTACAATAAATGAACAACGACAGGCCTCAGGCTTTTTTTTTGAACCCGAAGGCTACTTTCGTCATTTCCCACATATAAGGATACGGAAGTTGTGTGATGGTGTCGTCAGACAAGCCTGTTCAATGTTTCAAGGTGTCTTTATTTCTTAGGATTTTATTTGACTATGGTATCGATCAAAAAAAGTCGGTACCATACTTTTAAAAAATTTTATAATTATAAAATGTAATAGGTGTCGGCAATGCCAAGAGTCGTGTTAGCTAAAGATTAAGACTTAACTTAAGCTTGAGAGTGAACTTGCGTCTAGGGGTGTGAATCGAGCTTTTGTCGAGCACAATTTACACATAAACGAGTTGGCTCGTTTAACTATTTATTCTTAAACGAGCTCAAAATAGTGTTCAAGCTTGGCTTGATTAACAGCTCTACTTACATCAGAATTTTTAGTAGAATTTGACTACGGTATCGATTAAAAAAAGGTCGATATCATATTTTAAAATTTTATTGTAATTATAAAATTTAATAGGTGTTGGCAATGCCAAGAGCCTGCAATGTCCAAAGTTGTGTTAGCTAAAGATTAAGACTTAACTTAAGCTTGAGAGTGAACTTGGGTCAGAACTTTTAGTAGGATTTGACTACGGTATCGATCAAAACAAAGTTGATTTTGTACTTTTAAAATTTTTTATAATTATAAAATTTAATAGCTGTCGACAGTACCAAAAATCGGATTAGCTAGAGATTAAGATCTAACTTAAGCTTGAGAGTGAACTCACGTAAGAACTTTTAATAGGATTTGACTAGGGTATTGATTAAAAAAAGTCGATATCATACTTTTAAAATTTATTATAATTATAAAATTTAATAGGTGTCGGCAATGGCAAGAATCGTGTTAGCTAGAGATTAAGACTTAACTTAAACTTGAGAGTGAACTTGCGTCTAAACTTTAATACATAAAATTCAAAAGTGGCACCCTAACTAGACATTTCAAATAAATCATAAATTTTAAATCCAAAATTAATAAAGATGGACAAATTAATGAGTTTTATTGGGAAAAAATTAGTAAAATTCAATGATCCAATCATTCATATTGAATTAAGATATAAAATTTTAAAAATATTTTTGAAAATTGTAGCATTGTTATAGCAAATAATTAGTCACGCATACTGTTGAAGTTTTTTACTTACATTCTCATTTTTCTCTTATTTTTATTAAAAAAAATTATTTACAATATACGTTTTTTTTCATATAAATTACCGTATTTTTTATAAATAAATTCAAAAAAATGGTGTTTTTTGAAAAAATTTAGAATGGCAAGTGTGATCAATTGATTCCAACAGATGAGTACCCACGTGGCACATAAGCCGGAGATTGCTTTTAGTATCGGGCGCAAATTACGCTGCCGACAGATTATGAGGAGAGGGAGAGAGAGAGAGAGGGGTTGATGGTTTGGTTTGAGGAAAATGTTATGCTTTATTAAATGAGTTGGTTTGTACGCAGAGATAGGAAACAGTGAATGGGACCTTCCTACCTTCATCTGGGCTGACAAGTCAGCATTGATTACTAAATTTGTTTTTGTCCTTTTTGGGGCATATAGGGACTGGTGTGGGGTCCCAACTGCCTAAAGCCTACATGAGTGGGATAAGAAAAATGGACCAGATTGGATAAGCTTGGTAGGTTGGAAAGACTCCAATTATACCATCGAGTGGGGAGAATTTATTACCAATGTACAGTTATTTTTGAATAAATTTATCAATTTAAAGTATTTCTAAACTTATTTATTAAAATACAAATTTTTTTAAAAATGGAGTCAATAATTTTGTTTTTATTAAAAAACGGATTCAACAAGTCCGTTTTTATTAAAAAGCGAATTCAACAATCCCGTTTTTAGAGAAAAAAAAAATTTTGAGCAATAAAAAAAGCGTGTTATGTAAACACGTTTTTTACTTTTTTCGTGAAAGCGTATTTTGTAAACACGTTTTTTATGGTTTTTTGTAAATCTTAACAGTGAACGTAGTATTTCAGCCGAAAACCCAAAACAACCCCACAAAACACTCTTACAGAATCATCAATACAAACTCAAATCAATTGCATATAAACCCCAACAACGATTCATCATAAAAAAGAGTAAACCATTTTCCTTCTTTCGCCATTAAAGCCTCCAAAATCCCAAATTCATCGGATGGTTAAATTTTGGAGGCTACAGAAGCCCAACTCAGCTAGCATGGAACCATTGAGTCCAGAGTAAACAAGATTGAAGATTTTGAAGCTTTTCGATGGATTTTGGGATTGAACATTTCAATGGGTTGTAAGAAAGATCAAGTTTACTCTGCGATTTTAAATTTGATGTTGTTTCTGGCAATGGACTTCTGATAGCGCAAGAAGGCGCAAAGAAGTTCTAGAGACTCAAAAGGTCACCAATTTTCGGCGGTAATTCATCGGAAAAGTGGTTGATTCCGATGTAAAGGTCAATGAGGCTCTTTAATTTTTTATTTCTTGTGGAATATAGCCGATAAAAGAGTTGTTTGACACGTCTAAAGAGGGTAAAAACTGAAGTTTTATGAAGAGAGTTGAAGAGAGATAACCTGAGAGAAAGTCTCATGGCCTATCAGATTTCCAATGGATATCATTGTACCGAGTGTGTTCTATTGGTGGAAATAGAAAGCGTATTTATTTAGTATGTTTTTTAATTTTTTTTATTAAAAACAGAGTTGTTTATTCTGTTTTTATTGTTAAAAGCGGATTTGTTGATTCTGTTTTTAAAAAATGCCCTAGATTGGTAAATAAATTCCTTTTAAGTTTTAAATCAGTAGTATATTGGTAATAGATTCAGAATTGTGGTCGCTCAGTAGGATACCAGAACTTTTCATCCTAAAATTACAAAGGATGAGAAGAAGGAAAGAAATAAAAAAAAAATTTATCCAAAAAAAAGAAGTTATTTTTCTTCCTTTTTATTTGGTAGGAAGGATATATTTTTCATCATTTGGTATTTGATAAAAATTGTAAGGAAAGAAAAAACATATATGCTAAATTTACAATTCTACCCTTAAATATATTAAGTAAATTTTTTATTACAAATCAATCCAATTAATTTGAAAAGGTTTTTAATCCCCTTATTTTTGTTACGAATTAATTTTACAGAAATACAACAATGAATTTATCTCCCGGTGATCGGCAAAATATGTGTGAATTGGGAATGAAATATATCTAATAAGTAAAGGGTAAAAATGTCAATTTAAAAAATTATTGTCTTGCCTTTATTTTTTCTCTCCACTTTTCATCCAAATTTGGGCTGAAAATATTTGGTGGTCCGGAAGAATAAAGATCCCCTCCCATTTTCCACTCCCTCATACTTTCCTTTGGTACTAAACTACGAAAACATTTTCCATTCCTTCCATTTTCTCTCCCTCACTTTTCTTCCACCCATTTTTCCACTGTACCAAACTACTATGAAAATTCGAATCTTGTAATTTATCTTAGTATTTAGTGATTAATTATTATGTTAGTCTAATTACGTTCATTTTCAAAAGGTATAAGTTACATAATTAGTAGTCTCATGATCCTAACAATAAAAGTCTATCGAAGTAATCTCTGAACACTTTCTTTTACCCCTCACCCCTTGCTAATATTTTTGGATTTAATCAAAGTGTGACATTTTATTAACATATTTATCAATAAATTATACTTTTAAATTTATTTATAAAATTACGATATATTTTTAAAAAACAGAATTATTTACTCAGCTTGTTAAAAACCAAAATTATTGACCTCACTTTGGTTAAAAAATAGGATTAACAGTTAACAGCCCCACGTTTATTAAATGTTCCAACAAACCTACAAAAACAGCCTCCAAATTATATGAAGTCCACAATTTGAACTTAAAACCGGAATTGTTGATCCCGTTTCTTTAATAAAAAAAGAGTCAACAATCTAATTTTTTTAAAAAAAAATATCATTATTTAATAAATATGTTCGTAAAATATCCAAAAAAAATAATTGATTCAATTTTTTGGGGCATTTGGATTCTCACTTTCAATCCCTTTTTTTTTTTCCTTAATTTCGTGAGCATATATAGTTCAATAGAGACCTAATCTACGCCTTAACCTGTCATTCACTTTACCTTCACCATGAGAATCAAATTGTATATGCACAGAGCGGGTCGCATTTGATTCATAGAGACTTAATCTACGCCTTAACCTGCCATTCACTTTACCGTTACCATGAGAATCAAATTGTATATGCACAGTACAGGTCGCACTTGATTCATATCTACTACTGATTTTTTCTTTTAGAGAAAATAGAGAGGGGAGAAGTTCCCAAAACAGAGAAATTCGGAGCAATAAACTATTTCAGTAGCACATATGAAATATCAGCTATTGAAATAAGGGAAGTTGGGAATTCTAACCAGCAAAGCGATCTCAAAACAAACGCATTTCGCTTGAAAAACTGTTACAAAGGCAATTGCATATACTGTGATTTCTTAGTACAAAGCTGATGAATACTATACAATTAACTTCTACAATCTTGCTGGATTTCGCCTCAAATCCCAACCTCAATATCCGAAAAATGCATGAAATTCAAACAGCCATATCTAGAGCCCTTTTACATGGATGAGATTAGCAACTTGATGAAACTTCTAACAATAGCTAAAACATGAAGGAAACTAGTTTCACCCATGTCCAACCTCGAACTGCTTACATCTAATAGTTGCAGCAGCGAGCACGACCCTTCAACAAATTGTCCCACAGGCACAACATCTGTCTTGGGGATTGATAATGTGCAGTGTAGTAGTTCTCCATGCACCCATATTGACAAAACTTCCAGTTGTGGGAGTACTGGACCAATTGGGAGCTGTTGAATTGCTCAACCCACATTCCCATGCTCACATCCTCCATCTTGAATAGCTGCCAAAAAAACATTAGGTACTTTAAATAACCAAAACTTCACATCCTCCACGAAAAGATGAAAATAGGTGGTTTCTGGATTACAGACCCTCAGGCTTTGACTGACATGTTGAGAGACTATGTATTTGGCAATATCACTGGAAATTATATATCCCGGCCCATTGGCATATGGAGGATATATGTCTTCTGGCCACTCCTGTTACGTTAGACAACATCCTTCAGATACACAAGGCGAGGAAACTCATAACATGTATACAATTTTTGGTGTTAATTTTCCCTATCTAGTGACACAAGGGTGGGAAACACGTGTTGCAATAACTATTCCTGCATATCAAAATAGTTTACATCTAATTTTTCTACCTCATAAGTGACTGCCCATTTCCCACTTCTGAGAGGTCGATGCAAGATGTTGAGATTGCCCATATACAAGGAACTTGTAGTAGAGACGCCTTCAATTTCTTTCAAAATGGTATCCACCCTTATGAAAGTGTCATCATCACCTTTCATTATGTATGCAGCTGTTACATTTTGAACCTGCATAGAAAATGTTTAGGCTGCGCGGCGGATAGAATCCGACTCATCCTATGAGCCAATTTAATGGTTGGCCGGATAATTAACATTATTGAATTGAACCTACCCCAAACTCACAGATGGCAATAGTTTTAAGAACCACTAGCTCATAGCGATCCATAAACTGCAAAATTACAATATCACCAAAGTAAGCAGCCTCCTCCTTCAAAACTGCATTCACCTCCTTTCTTGGATTCTGCATGTAGATCTTTTCAGATTAGTAGAAACCCCAGGTAGTAGAATATAGCAACATCAAAATCAAATATTAAGAAAATGACAGCAATAAGGAAGATAAAAAAAATAGGAAAAAAAAATGCAATTATACACACTGCTTCTGCAGATAAGTTACATATACTACACACCACAATCAATGGGGTCTCTACATCCAAATAAATATAAACACAATAAGTCAATCTGTTTTTCTAGGCCAGAAATGCATGCACACACAAGCTTCTATGCTTACATATAATATCATCAAAATATATACAGGAAGCTTTAAGAAAACTTTGGGTTCTGACACCAGAACCAGTTGTGGTACACCTTAGTTATAAAACACTTCTAGGATTGGGGTCCTACAGAGTAGAAGAGAGGTATTTCAGGTTTGTAGATAGAAGAGGGATTAAATCGTTGATTTATAAAACATTTTGTGACAAGCTCTGGTGCACAATAGTATAGCAGAGTGTGTGGGTGGTTTCTGGATAGCAACAATGTTAGAATTTTGGTCTGGCATTAAAGACCAAAATGCCGGCAATGGATTTGACAATGAACTGATACAGAAGAGTTTTGGTGCTAAAAGAGGCTATGATCAAGGGCTTTGAACAGTGCTTGAAAATAGTAATTGGTATCTTTCTTGCTGGTTTTGAGTTCGTAGGTTAGGATATTGATGGAGAAAGTGAGAGCTAGGGAAAAGTGAGAGCTAGGGGAAAGCGAGTGAAGCAATATGTAATGCTTAGTGCAGTCTTGCTCTAGGAGGGTGCCTGTCCTAAGTACTAAGGACTACAATTTCGTTTCGAAAAGTCTAAAACGTTTCCATTTCCGTGTCTAAGAAGACCAAAACAAATCACTAATTGAATCAAAATTCCAATGTTTTGAGGTGTTTCAGAATATTTTGAGGTGATTTGAAATGTTTCGGCTTGTTTCCACCAATGTTTTGAGGTATTTCAAGATACTTCGGTATGTCTCAACCAATATTTATTGATGTTGTGGAAATAAATTCTCAATTTTTTATCCGTTTTCATTCTATTTCAGAAACATAACCAAAATATTTTCAAAACGTTTTCATCTCTTAGGTAACCGAAACAATGCACTGAAATAAAATTTTGATCCTTGACTAAATAGAAGGTGAAATTCACAGTTTCTCTTATTTTCCTCTCATTTGCACACATCCAGGGTATGATGCACCTTGATAAACACCTGAAATAAAATAATAATTATGGGTTGCATTCTCCTACTTCTAATAGGTACATAACTCCAAATAGGGAAACTTTGTCTGACTCTTGCATGTATGCTAGACATATTAAGTCCACATAATATGATATATCAACGTAACCCAAAACCGCGACAAGTTATAACCTGCAAACTAAAACCCATAACCAGTAATTATTAGAACAATCCAAGTAATGGTAAGGGGGCCAGGAGCGCCCTGGCTCACCCTCAGATTTTCTAGAATTCTTTCATATATGTATTAGATATATATATTATACATTACTCAAATATATTCTATTGTGCTCACCCTATTACTTACACTAATAATTGAGTTGCGATGTGTACATGTTTAATCATCTTCATAGAATTCGAGCTTTCTTTACTCAGCCTTGATTTGCATATTTCCAATTTTTTTTGTTTTATGTTCTCAAATTGATAGTGAAATTGTATGTATTTGGCGATTAATTGACCAAATAAATTAAAAGTTGGAGATCGTGAAAAATCGGTGAATGAAATCGATGACTAGTACCTTGATTGTATATATAAAGAGAATTTCTTCTCTATAGCATTGGCAATGAAGTTATCATGCAATGTTTTCAAATGTCCAAACTCAACAGGGTTAAGTGCAAAAGTTGTAATTAACTGCAGAGTTTAATAAAAAGTTATAATCAGCCTATTTTTTTATTTGTTTGTGTACCATCCATTTTAGACTTTTTGGGTTTAATGAATTTTTATCTATCAAATATGATGTAATAAACGTAAAATGTAAAAAAAATACGAAAACACTCTTTAGAAAAGGTGCTCACCCATAAGTAAGTTTTTGGCTCCGCCCCTCAACCAAAGGACCATTGACAAAAAAAGCTTATCAATGCAGAAGTACCAAATATTGAGAGCTCACTTTGACCCTAAACATTAGATAGTTCAAAATGTGCTCTAAGAGAAATTCCTAAGCAGTCCTTTCTCTTGTTTGCATACTCCCACAACAGAAATTCAAACATATCAACATCAGAATACATAGGAGGTTTGAACTAGCGGACCCCAAAAGGGTTGGGACAAGACTGAATTGAGTTTAGGAGTTTTGGTCTATCCCTGGCATCCAACCATGCAAAAATTCCTTTTTTTGGAGGGGGGGGGAGAGAGATCTTGCTTTTAATGTGCATTAGACTGCTAATACGGGAAACGTTACAAGGAAAGTAAGAGACAAAAGCCAAATAAGTGCTCAAAAAAGTTTGGGAAAATGGACACATTCAATTCCCTTGCCTGAAATTAACTTTCTAAACAGGTGATTGTTTTCAGAACACACTTCTTTCTGTATGTTGGTCATCGTAACTACATAAATAAAATGCAGGGAGCAGCAAAGACCATTACAATCATTAGAAGAGAAAACCAATTTTCTACAGTTTTGGAAAACCTTTTCCTACGAAAGAATACTTCAAAAAAAAAATTCTTGACCAAATTACAGCAAAAGAAGAAAACGTTGCAAGATCCTTGATCTAGTTACAGCAAAAACAGAAAACTGATCAAGATTCAAGACATGAACTAAAGATACCCCTCACCACCTGCACCCTCCCCCCCTTTTTTTTCTCTCTTTCCTTCAAAACATGGGTATTTAGTTTGGAGGTGAGTAAGAGCTAATTAACAACCTTCTTATGGAAGCAAAGCTGCAAAGGGTACGGTTCTTTGTACTGAAGCGAGCTTCTGGCCTCTATGATGTGCATGAATCATATCTACACTAATAGTTCAAGTAAAGCTCTCAAATGCCAAATTCGAAGCATCTTACACCACAAATTGCAGTGCTTACAACTCAAATTTTTATTTGCTTTGAACCACTAGCTCATGGGGAGGATACAAATAGCATATCTTAGCCTCTATCAGAAAGCAATATTGAGGACTTCAATCATCATTCGACTGCCTCACAGAAACAAGACAGACGGCATGTCCTTAAACCCCAACCTAACCTAAGAGCAAAAAACTAGGTCTTACGAAATACCTTCCTAACGCAAACTCATCAGATTCCAGTATGTGACCACTGTAGCTTCTCAAAGGCTGCTGGTAACTCATCCAAAAATGATGCATCCCAACAAATTGGATGCCACTGAT
>CM042188.1:6268244-6278779 GCA_023539305.1 Ilex asprella | reverse complement strand
ACTAAATTTAATTATTAACTTATTCAATAAACTTTGAGTACTTAATCTATAATTTATTTAAGTATCTTTCAAACTTTTTTAGGCATTTGCACACTAATTGTATTATAAATTTATTATAATTTTTTATTTTTTAAAATAAATTGATTAGATCGTTCATAATACTATTATATTATAGCATACCAAAAAAATAAAATATAATATATATTTGACCATGTAATTCAATCTAATATTTACATTTGTAGAATAATTTAACATATATTTATGATTTTATTTTTTCACATAGATATAGAAAATTGTATGTAATGTACTGCGAATAAATGAGTTCAAAAGAATTTAAAAGTCCTTATAAAAAAGTAAAAAATAAATTAAAACTCAAATAGAAGTAAAAAATACAATTTAGATGAAAGTATATATATTAGTGAGTATAATTGACTTTATTATAATAATTAGGGTTAAAATAGGAAATCAAATTCTTTTTGCTGATGTTGACATTTATAAATAGTATATATATATATAGATCATCTAAAATCACTCTTATAATTAAATAACTCAAAGGTAGTGTATGTAGTATGAGGTGAACTTAATTACTAATGAAGTAGGTTTAGAAGTAGTGAGCTTAGTAGTTTAATAATGAGAAATTAAATGAGGTGAGAATGAAGATTTATGGGGTAGGAATAGCCCGCCCAATAATTTTAGATACATAAAAAATAATGTACGATAATTAATGAATAGAAACATCTTGTAAATGCTAAGATATTTGAATTTTTTTGACTTAATTACACATATAATTTGTTTAATTTCCAATGAGCAACACTATTAAAATCTAATTCAATGACTTAACATATTTTTATTATTAAATTAGCAATAGGTCCTAGCATTAATCAAAGTTTAGTAGCAATTTAAAAATTATATATTAAATCATAGAGTCATTTCTTTTAATATAATTTCTCTCAAATTTCATTATTGGGGAATCAATAGTACATTCAAGTAAGACTCATTATATATAAGTTAATTTTTTATTTATTTATGGTGGATGATCTACAAATAAAAAAAAAATTAAAAATATTAGATGAAATCTGAATTCTTATATTTATGTAGTTAAATATAAGGTTAATAACACCTTGAGTCTTTAAAGTATGCATATTTTGTTAATTTAGTCTCTAAAATATTAATTTTAATAATTTAATCTTTAAAATATTTAATTAATGTTTAAATGATTCCTATAGATGGACAGTTAAATTTTTGACTGAATGATCACGTGATCACTTTTGAAAAAAAACTTAATGAATTGTCTGATTAAAAACAAAAGTGATAAGAATAGAAATTTTAGAGATTAAATTAATAAAATTAATACTTTAAAGATTAAACTGATAAAATATATATACTTCAGGGATTAAAATGCTATTAACCTTAACTATAAATAGCCTAAATTTGCTCATGTACACTACCGTGGGTGGTAAATAGATGACCCGCACCGACTCGTAAGTCATAATTGGCCCAACCTTCTTTTCCGAACTGGTTCTTGTCCCATCCTTAAACCCTGAAACTTTCATTTCACGTTCAATCTCCCCTTATCCGATTTTGGTACTAATAGTTCTCACACCCATATGGATTATACGCAAAATCTTTAGTGGGTCATCAGAGTGTTTGTCAGAAATGGCTACTGTGCGACCCACTTGGTTTTATCAAGGTTATAGGAGTATGTATGTGTGGGTGTATGTTAGTGTATACTAGTGTTTTCGTTATAAGTTTAAATTTCGTTTTGTGTTGCAGATTGTGCATTTAAAAGGGTGGTTCCTAGAGATGGATTGATAGCTAAGAAATTATGCGGCCACCATTTGCAGGTTTGTTTCAATTGTTTATGCATTCATAATTTCATATGTTTGGCTGTTTGTGTTTTACTTGTAGAGTCATTTTGTGGATTGCAAGAATTTTTTGTATGCCTGTCTGTTGTTTCTGAGTTATTGTTTCGGTTATGTACTTGCTTTTCATTCTCTGGTGATTTTACTGCTCTTTTGTGAAAATATTAGATGAAGATTAGTGGAAGGAATTGTGGGTTGCCACCGGTATGAATTTTAAACTTCGAGGTAGCTTACAATCGGGTTTCACTGATCACAATGCAATATAAGAATGGTAGACAACACCACAAGAGGTGGAGAGAATGGAGGAAAGCTTGGAATTAATTTGGAAGAAACCATGTTTGAGGTGGAGTCCCTCTTTACACTTTCGAGAAACAGAGGTTAATACACATCTGGTGTGGGATACCATGACACTGCTGATGAAACTACCAAGACTTTCCCTTTTCCCATTTGTTAATGTTTTGCTCTCGTGGAGAGTTGGTTTGCTGTAAAGGAGAGCATGCAATCAAGCATACTCATCATTCACCGACTCTTTCCATTTAAGTCATTAGATCCACTGCGTCTTAATGGTTGCCCTGTATTTTGATTACTGAGACACCTGCATCAAGGGACCTGATTATTACCTGCTGGGTTTTACTTAAATAAGCAACAGTTGAAGATCTTAATGAATCTTTTGTTTCCATTGGACTTGTATCGTTGCCTACACTGGTTTAGTGGTGTATCTGTTAAACATCTCAAGTGGCTCAAGTGCTTTCAATATTTAGAATCCATGCCACATGAACAAGGTTATCACCATCTTTTTATCTGTTGAAATACGTTATGTTCAGAGTGAACAACAACTTTTGGATGACTCCTGCTGAATCTAGGATAGGATGAAACGAGTTATAGGGATGTTCCTATAACAACAAGCGAGAACTTTTTAGGAAGCAATAGAGAACTAAGCCCATGCTATCAAAAGAACAGAGAACTAACCCATGCTCGAATTGCAGTCATGTTTGGACTATTATCCTCGTACATAAAATTTTTTGTTTGCTCAAGCCTCAAAGGCCTTGAACAAAAAAGTTAGCTGTAAACTTTCTGTTGTTTCCAAACCATCTAGTGTATTGTATATGTAACATTTTAATTTCGTGAAACTCATATGGTAGAACACAATGCTTGCAGAAAATATTTTTGCCAAAACTGCTACAACACAATTGTTAACTGCTGATACTGGCATCCAAAATTTCTTTGGAGGTTTTTGTTACTGAATATATATACCACAGGCATATACTAATAAGATTTTCAAAAATTCGAAATTATAGTGTTTGAATTTATGTTGATTATACTTTTTTTTTTGCTGAATTTTGTTGAAAAATTGGTCATTTTAGGATTGATTTCTAAGTTTTTAGGTTTTTGCTTGTGCAATTTTTTGCTGAGAAAATGAGATCGAGTTTGGCTCGAATGATTGCAACATTCTGTTGAGCAAAGCTTCAGCAAGAATCTGAGCTTGAGAGTCAAGCTTGGCCAATCACGACTAAGCTTAATTTGAGCATAGTCAAAGTTGACAAACTTAACTCGATTAACACCCCTCCCTACTAGCACCAACCTTTATTTCGAAAAAAAACTTTTCGTTCATGTTTAGTTGGTGCCCAAGATTAGCAACAAGGTCTAGTGTTACATGATTGAGGCATTTATCAACAACTTGTAGGCAATATAAAATTCTAAGTACCACGTTGGAATGGGGATATTGTAGGTAAGTAGGAATACCTGTTTATCGTAACCTTCATATTTATTTTATAATTTGTCACTGCCTATTGAGAAGAAAGGTCTATGCCAACCAAAGAATTGTGTAGCTTACTGGATCCATTTTTAACGCGACCTAACTTTTGGGTTTTTTTGGCAGAAAGTAGCTGCACTTTTGGATTCAAATAGGGTTCTCATGCTTGACATCCGGACCTTTTTACCATTTGACTAATGAAACTTTAGAGGAAGAATTCTCGTAATTCAGTTTTTTAACTCCACATGTGCCATATAAGGCAAAGACAAAAGGTAGCTTTGGATTCAACCACCGTGGCATGGTTACCACCTCCATCATGAAGCTTATATTCACGTGACAATTTTTTTTTTTACTTTTGAATGAAGACACAATTTATGCATTTTTTGGGCAATAATGTTTTTTATTTTTTATGCTATGTTTCCAAGAGACATTATATCCTTTCCATGCTTTGGTGTCGGAATGCCTGTGTTTCTATATTTGGATGCCATTGGGAATGTGTGGGAAGTTAAGAAACTAGGATGACTATATTAACAGACTTTTGCTTTAGATTTTGTAGGATTTAACCTTGCTAGTTAAATAAACCAAGTACTCGCAGCAGAGATAATATAAAGAGGCTTATCATCAATTTTCTGTTGAACTCATCTAAAAGGTTAGTAAATTAAGAAGGGTGTAACTTAAATATTTATACTTCAACATGTCCCCTCACGTGCACGTTTGATTTTTGAGCCTTGAAAGTCTTTTAATTATCAAGGTGGCGCAAGATTTGAACCCAGGACCTTATGCTTTGATACCATTTTAAACCACCAGCTACTCCAAAAGTTTAAACTACTGGAGAGGGTGTAATTTAAGTATCTATACTTCAACAACTTCTTAATCCTTCATCCAGTTGATTGCACAGATTTTGGAAACAATTTTTACCCCAACCCAAAAAGAAAAGAATAGAAAGGTACGCATTTTTTTGGAGTGTGTGTGTAAGTAAATGCATTTCTATGTGCCATTTCTAGTTTGTATGATTTGTTGATTTCTGTCTTTGCACGTGAATTTATATCATGAATCATCATGTATGCATTTTTTTCTGTTTTGTTTATTGGGGATTTCTTTGTCTAACTGCATAAAGTTTTGAAACATCTATGTGCTTGGAGTCATCGTAGGTTAACGTGTGATGGTTTGAGCAATCCATTATGTGTAATGAAGAAAAGCTACGTGGTTTATAGTCATCTGAAACCTCTTTAAGTATTCTGCTTATAATTTTTTTTTGAGACAGATTCTGCTTATAATTCAATGTTGCTAATGTGCACTGTATACTTTTCTGGGAACCATCCAGACATCATTTGCAGGTTCATTTCCAACACCAATATGGCAGGTTGGAGTTGGCTTGATTAGTCCTTCCAAAAGGGCTTCTTCACTTCCTTGTATAAGGTGTGAGAAAAAGGAGAAGAATGAGGGTTCTATTGAGCATGTATCTGTTGAGCGTGCTCCATATTACAGTTATATGGACTCTACGTCTGGGCAGCTTGAACCAGCCTCTGGTGCTCGTGCAAGTATTCCAGGGCAAGAGTACTGGCCAGAGGGGACAGCTAGTCGAGTTAGGGCTGCCAGGGCTCCTGAACCCATTGGCGAGTCAGCCGGAGTTCCATCTTATGGCAAAAGTCCAGGGAGTAGGAGAAAAAAGTTTAAGGCATCTGTCGCTGCTCCTGAATCTTCAGAAATGAGTGTCGTTTCAAATGATTTAGTAGAAGCTGAATCTTCGGATGATGAATCTGAAGACCCTAAAGATATGTCTTCCGAATATGTTGTCTATCAGACAGAGCCCGAGGAAGAGGAGCTAACTGGCTATGAATTGGACAAGAAACTTGGGCTCCCTCACCCCTTTATTGATCCGGAAGTGAAGAAGCAGATAGAGGAGCCACTTACAAGTGAAGAACTTTGGTGGAACTGGAGAAAGCCAGACAAGGAACAATGGTCTAGGTGGCAGAGGCGGCGACCTGATGTTGAAACGGTTAGTGCAAACAAAAACAAAAAAAAAAAAAGAGAAAAGAAAAAAGGAATAAAAAGAGAAAGATGTATCGAACTGAGAGATAGATTCTGATTGCATTATGCAGACTTTTGGAAGTGCAAAAGTGATGCCTTCCGCCCCATGATTCTTCCTAGAACTTGACCCAAATTAGACTTGGCAACATAGACTGTTGCTTGGGTTTGTTATTTGTTTGCAAGTGTCCTATTCCTTGTAGGCGCCATGCATATAGTCTGTTGCTGTAGATGTATGCATGCACATAGTGTACAAAGGATTTGAGTTCAACAATTAGTGAATTGTGTCGTTAATGTGAGAGTAAACCCATCGATGATGGCCCCACTTAGAGGGTCTGTCGGAAAAAAAGTTGGAAGTTATCATGCTCTTTTGAGTTTTTACTATAATTTTGTTGTGCATGATGCGTATAAGAAGTCTATGAGTAGTATGGTAGGTTATACGTGATCATGTTGGGTGCTTGTGTTGTCAATCACCTCGTTGATAACCACTTTATGGTTGATTCTTTGTCTGCACATTTACAACGTGGTTTGATTGGGGTTCTCTGATAAATGCGTTAACAATAATTCTTTGGTAGTAATGCACAATCACACCGTCATTATGTTTTCATGAGGAAACGTATTTTCCTTGTCCTGACTTAAAATTTGCCTTCTCAATCCAGAATTTCTCATCCCCCCCCCCCCTTTACTTTCATCAGGTGTTTCTTAAAGCTATGGCAGAGACTGGGCAGATCAAACTTTATGGTGAGCATCCAACGTTGACCGAGACTTCACTTTACAGAGCTAGACGACATATTTTTAAAGAGGAGAGGTATCATTAATTTTCTGATTTGGATAGATTGTCACTTCATGCTTAACACATTATGAATGTAGTTTTCTGATTCTTGCTTAATGTCTTTTCATTTTTCTTTATTTTTCGAGAAAGCACATAGATTAATGAATCAGGTTGCAGCCATGGATTAGGGTTTCCAGTGCTTAGGTTTTACTCTTCTCAACATGGCATTCAGTAGGAGCGTATTTGACCTCTTCCCCTGCCCAAGTTAAGGATTTTGTGAAGTTAAGTCTGATTGTTCAGAAGCCAAAACATAGATGTGAAAGCTCCCCTGCTCAAGCTTGTGACAGATATTAGCAGGCCTGGTGCAGTTTTTTGTGGAAGAAAGTAAGTCACAACAGGACTTGGAATAAGTGATACAGGTGGAAGATGATTTAGATGAAGCTTTGGGAACAGTCAAGATAGAGGTTTGCCCATTAGTATTGCGAGGGCCATAAGATGGACACTACTTTCCTTGCCACTTTGATCTGCTAATGTAGAACTTATTAAGAGCATGAATCAGCATATGCTTGACCATGCGAAGACCTCCATAACTAGAACACCTTTAATATAGTTGAAACAATACTAAAAGCTAAACTCCCTTCCCTAGATGCTAGATTATCCTTCTAAGGGGTCTTAGAGCTTTTACAATGTTGCTGATTCTAAAGCATCCAATCCAAAACCAATTGACTTGACAACAAGTGGAGAAGTCAATCAATGATATAAATCAAGGTATTTCAATGTGGGATACAATAGCTCTATACATCCTCCATGGGACTTGTGGCTACACATGAGGTTGCCAAACAAACATACAACATGCGTTGCTTGAAATTCAAATGCATAAGAGATTTGGCCAAATGACCATCCAAGGTCAACATAAACTAACCTTGTCTGATCCTAATAGCATAAATGAGATTGAGATGGGTTTCTTCTAAAGAGCCAAAAAAAAAAAAAAATTGCACCCAGTGCTTGGATTCTATGGCAAGTTTAAATAAATGGATTGGAGGACAAAAGTCAAACCCACCAGATTGAGATCAATGCTGGAATGTCGGAGGTGTGTGTAAGAGTCTGATATGAGATGTGGTTTTGTCATCAAACATTTTTAATTGGATTACTACTACTATGAACCAAAAAGGCTAAAAAAATAAACAGGTTCACCATCTATATTATTGGTATCTTCTCGGCAGCTTTGATAGGACACAACTTTATAATTTCTCAAACTAAAGGCAGTACACTAATGCAATCCAACTTGAACTAAAAGAGGCTTGTAAATTATAAGTGAATAAGGTAATGCTCGAAAGTGGTGACATTGTCTTCTCGAAAACTTTGATAATGGAGGTCATTCTATGTATGCAGTATGAGGGATATACACCCAGTGACCATTAGACTATTGTTGCTGGAACTTGCTGCTTAGCTTCTTAGACCATTTGGGAATTTATTAAGCTCCTTTCAAAAGATTTGCCAAAAACTATTATGCTTAACATGATGTGTGTAATGAGTGCTTGAATCCCTCATCAAATGATTAGGATCACCTTGGGTTAGTTTATATAGTGAAATGGCTCCTCCACTCATTGCCAATTGGTTTTGAGTTGGATACGCTAACATAGTATCAAATTTGTGTGTTGGGTGGTCAATGAGCCAAATCTCTTACCCATTTGAATTTCGCAAAATATTTGTTTGACTGTTCATTTGTTAGTCCCGTGTGCATGCCTGGATTTCAAGTGAGGGAGGGTGTAAAGAGAGCTTGTATCCCACATTGAATGATTAGGATCATCCAAGGTGAGTTTGTATAGTGAGAGTCTCTCTCCTCTTGTGACCAATTGGTTTTGAGTTGGATGATTTATGATTAAAAGCATACGAGATCATTTGTGCTTTTACCTTCCTCTCTTTCATTTTGTTGCATCTTGAATTGAATAGCGTATGAGGGATCTACACTCGGTGGACATGAGATGCTTGTTGCACAGTTAGCTTCTTAGACCACTTTGGAATTTGTTAAGCAACTTAAGCTCCTTTTAAAAGATCCGCCAAAAACTTTGATGCTTAACATAATGTGTGATTAAAAGCATAAGGGATTGTTTGTGCTTTTACCTTTTTTCCTCTGTCATTTTTTAGTAACATCTTTACTTGCACTCTGTTAAGCCAATTATAAGAGATTTGCTGGTGTATTTTGGTGTTCAAAATGAGATTGCAGGCTAATTGTTAGTTTTCATAGGCTACAGGGTGAACAAGAAAGACTAGAAAGAATAGGTCCAATAGCATTCTACTCGGAATGGGTAAAAGCATGGAAGAGAGACACGTCACGTGAAGCTGTTCAAAAACATTTTGAAGAGACTGGGGAAGATGAGAACACCCAACTCATTGAAATGTTCACTCATCAAACTGATCGGGAGTACCGCATAATGATGGGGACTGATATCCGTATCCGCAGGGATCCATTGGCAATGCGAATGCGGGAGGATCAAATAAAGCAAAGTATTTACTTCAAAGTCGATAAGTTTGCAGATTACAGACATCTTTCTTTTGGTTTTCCTTCATGCTGAAAATCATTCTAATTTAGTCATGAAGCATTTTAAATTAAGTTAATTTTCTATTTTTTTTTTTGTTGATTTCTAGACTGGCTATTCTATATAACTTGTTAATAATGAAGAGCTTTGTGCACCAGATAAATCAGCTGGGGTGGTATCAGTTATTCACTCTATTGATATCATTTCCTGCTGCCCTCCTCCCTCTTCCTTCTGTCTTTTTTTTTCTATTTGTATGTATACATGTCATTTCTTCTCTTTTAATAGTTTTTTGGGATAAGTAAGCATAACTTCATCTTGAGAGATTTAGTGGGTCTTTTCTTGTGCCTTCATACCACATTACATTGTTCTCTACTCTTGCTGTGTGAGTTACACGTTTCCACTTCACCCTCTCCTTCTTTTCATTACGGTAGACTATTAGTTAATAAAACTAATATTTCATTTTGTTGTGCTTGTGATACTTCCAGTTCTATTTATTAGTAGATGCAAAAACATGTTGAATTTGTGCCATATTTCCCCGTTTGCCTGACCTGTTTTACTGTGGTTGGCAACTCAATAACCCGTTGGCCTCTTGCAGTATGGGGTGGAGATCCAGTTTACCCAACTATTAACTACATTCAAGATCCAAATGAGGTGATTGATTTCAGGGGTCCAGATTTTCATGAACCCACACCAAATATGCTGGCTTATCTTAAAGAGGTTAATGCTAAAACTCTAAATGTTCAATTCTCAAGTCATTTATCCGTCATCTAATGTTTTTGTAGAATTTTTTATGAAGTTTATTTTAGGCAATAAGTTGCTTTATGCTTTAATGTTATGAGGACCTTCATGTTTGGAGTGTATCCGGTCTGTATGTATCCTTGAGTATCCCCCCCGCGGGGGGGAGGGAGGAATTGTGGTCTGCCAATTTCTCAACTTGAAGTAATACATTTCCCCCTCTTGGAAGGTCCCAGTTGTACCTATAGATCAAGAGCCCTTATGTCTCGATTCCATCATTTTAAGGACTTGAAACAACACCTTTCTCCGAAGAACATAATCTATTTATTTGGGGCCACAACATTTGTCAAGATTCCAATGAAACATTATGGTGCCCAAGTTGACATTTAAGAGCTGTATTTCCGAAGTTTATAAAAATAACTTGACAGGAATGCCAAGCACTAATAATAGATTTTGTTTTAGATTTAGTACGCATGAGAGCATGACTTTTATCTGATCCAAATTAATTAATGTGAACTGTGAAGTTTAGATTGCCAATCAGTTTCATCATTTGATAGGCCCAAAATTTTCAACTACAAATTTCTGAAATCAGACCTCTTCTGCTTTATTACATAATGTTATAACTGAATGACAGATTCACGTAGTTGCCAAATGGTGGCTGTTGTTGAATGCTTTCAGCTTCTGCAGCTTTGCTGTTATGCTGTTCAACTTTGCTGTTATGCTCCTCAACTTTGCCTTCACTGGATACTTCTGATTAGATAGCGTGAAAGATAACTTCATTAGGAGTGACCTTAGGAATGCCAGGACAAAAAAGCTTCAGTATTCTGTGATTCACCATGTTTGCC
>CM042188.1:6224842-6254246 GCA_023539305.1 Ilex asprella | reverse complement strand
CTCGACTCAGCAGACCCCCCTCTTATACTCTTGTGGACATTAAAACTAACTAAAACCATCTTGTCAACCCTCTTTAATTTTCTCTTTGTCTGTCTAAGTAATATCAAAATTGTTGTTCAGACCTAACTTAAAAATCTAATATATGTAACTATACTATTAGTAGTGGGTGGGTCCCAACATTCAATAAAGTTCATTATATATCCAAGGATAGTAATATATTAGGTTTCTAAATCAAGCACAATAAGAAATATTGCCCTCTCATGGGGGCCACTAATGACTAAACCCTTTTGTCCTAAATCATCATTAGCCTCCCTTTTTTTTCTTTTTATTTGATTTTTTTGTTCAACGATGAGAAATATTTAGGTCAGTTTACGTATACTTCGACTAATTTTCTTTTCGATTCGATCAAAGACAGGTCATTCACGTCAAGACTAAGGTATTCAAGAGGGATAAATTACTCATAGCTTGACCCCAAGAAGTCTGAGCTTTACCAAAATTCAAATTCCAAACATCAGAGTTTACAGTTCGTCTTTGTTACCAGTTCAACTATTCATTTGGTTTCATTAGTCTCTCCTTTCAACCTTTCACTGTTATCTAATTATCATGTTCTTACTAAGATAAGCACTTGGGCTCCACATTAATCATCTTTTAATGTTGATTTGAAATTGGGCCCCCACACTAATCATGTTTTAAGATTGATTACCACTTGGGCTCCACACAAATCATCTTTTAATGTTATCTCAGCATTAGTGTCAATTACTTGTTAAATTTGTCTCTAATATTTTGTATGATAGATGCCAAATCGTATTTTCTTAATTTATCAGGACAATAAGCATGAAAGTCCATATGTAGTTTTCAATATTCAATTAAACCTCTAAGATTCAAATATCAAAGGCTAGAAAGTCAAAGTAGAGGATACGCACGCATGAGAGTATGATATGATATGATAAAATTTGTCATCTTATATATATTTTTTGTAATGAAGAATTTTTTCATCTACACGTCTTTTTAACTTGTGATTTCTCATCCCGACGCATATGTACTTGGGGCCCATTTGGATGGATGATAGTGATCTTAGTTGGAAGTAGAAATTAAATTTCTAAATTACCATGTTTTTATTGTCAACTAATTAGTAATTTAAATATGGAATAAAGTAGTATTGTAATCAAATTCCTAATGAGGGTATTGGTCCTAAATTTGCTATCAATTATTATTGATGATGTCAAAGTTAAAGCCTATACAGAAAACAATTCAACGGTGCAATAGAGAAGTCAGCTGACCTAAAGAACAAAGTGACTGACTTGCTGGTGAGTGTTGAGGGTTCATGTCAGTTCGAACTTTAATCAACTAGGCAATGGCTGAAATCAGCCCAGTCATTACCAAATGAGCTCAGGTTATCAAAAATAGCATAGTTGGTAACAAGAGAAAAGACAAAAAGAAAATTACTGCAGTTCAGATCTTATCCGAGGATAAGTTATTAACGCCATGTCACAAATTTTTAGAATGTCACGTCACACCTTAAGAATTGAATTTTTAACAATAAAATATTCTCTCATAAATTCTAATAAATTAAGAGATCATCACATCATTGCTTGAGGACCACGTTATTCTAATGTATAAATAAGCAAACTCTTGCCAAGGATACTGTGCAATTGTACCCCTAAAATGTTGTAATAGTCGTCTTCTCCAAGTAATACAAATTAGTGAGTAAAAGACTCCATTAGAGTGGATTAGCCTAAGGTGGTGTTGGATAGTGGATATTGAAAAGTTAAGAGTATAAAATTCATTAAGGGTATATTTGTTAATTACAAAGAATTTATGAAATCTTTACTGACTTACATTTTCAGTATTAAGTGATAAGTAGATAGCTTGTTATTTAAAATTTTAGTATATTTTTAAGAAATATTTAAAATATTAACTAATATGAATTTTAGGTTAACAAACAGATTTAATTCATTAAGTGCTTAAAATATTTAATTTTAAGCCTTAAATGGTATTATTAAACAACCCCTAACTCTTTAGCCTCTTCATTATGTTCTTGATATCGTTAGTCATTTCAGTAATACTATACTGACCAAATTTGATTAGTATAACATTACTGTTAGCATTCATAAACTAAAAACTCAACTCAACTACACCATAGGAGAGCTCTTCAGCTCCCTCTATCTCACACTTCCACACACCATCAATTATAATCTTGAGAAATACTTTGTATCCTAAATTTTTAATCCAAATTTTCATCCCAAATGAAGAGAGATCATTGGATGAATGAGTCCCATCAATTTTTTTAAATGAGACCTACTGATCCAATGATCTCCCTTGATTTGAGATCAAAATTTGAATTAGAAATTTGGGATACATAACATTGTTTACATTAATTGGTTAGCTTAGATAAGGAGTAAAAACACCAAAATCAAACTCCTTCGTAAAAACCATTTCATTTTTAAAATGAAAATCTCTTCATAAACTCGAACTCAACTCAACAAAGTTTTTACTAATATTTTTGAGTTTGGCCCGTCGATAATCTCTTCATAAACTTAAACTCCTTACTAAAATTAAGTTAATTAGGCTAGCGTCTCTCCTTCGGTGTGTAAACTAATTTTAGTTTTATTGATTTTTTAGCATAAAAAAGGTCATCTAATTTTTGGAAAACTTTGCATGCAGTCTCTATGTTGGTGCAAATGTTAAAAGATTAGTTAGTTATTGTCCTTATCACATGGTTTCAACTTAAATATAGTTTGTTTTTTGTTTTTTTTGACATTTATTATTGAGATTTTTGCGGTGTTGGATATTAGTTTTGAAATTCAAACTTGTGAACCAAGCAATTTGGACATTATGATGATGCCTGACAATATGTGTTTTAGTGTACCTGTTTGACAATGTGTATTTATGGAAAATAAAGTACATTATCGATCTATATTTTAATGTATTTGTCTGACGATCTGTATTTTAATATACATGTTTGACGATTTATGTTTTAGTGACCTGTCTAACGATCTATGTTTACGGGGAAAATGTACATTAACGATCTATAGTTTAGTGAACCTGTCTAATGATCTATATTTATGGAGAAAAATATACATTAACGATATGTGTTTTAGTGTATATGTTTGACAATATGTATTTTAGTGTATTTGTCTTACGATCTGTATTTATGGAGAAGAAGGTATATTAACAATCTATGTTTTAGTGCAACTGTCTGATGATTATTGCATAGCTGTTATTTTTTAAAAAAAATTATTGCGTATTTGTAATTTTTTATTTTTTTTATTGCGTAGTTCTTATTTTTTGGCTTACAGGTGTGTATATTAATAGCGTACCTGTTTTTTTTACTGTTCCTATTTTACGATATGTATTTTTAGAGAAACTTGAACATTATGATGACATAGTTTTTTAAAATATGTGTTCAAATTAGGCAATGCCAGTGTCGTTATTTTTTACAATTATAAAGGGCATTAGTTATGTACATTACTTTGACTTTTTAACGGGACCTAATTCAAAAGAAAATTAGCGAACGTATTTTTTTAGAAATTTTATTAGGCCAAGGGACCCGCTTCCAAATCTCTCTAATTTTAAAATCATTAAAACCCAAAGTTGGGCCTGTGTATGGGCCTCCAGCGGGGCCAAATCCCACCCATTTTACAGCCCACTCATGTGGGTCCATAATACCCTTTCTTTCTCTTACCCCATGGCAACAAAATGAATATCCAAGGAGAGTAGTAATTTGTAAATAAATGATTTGTTCACGAATAGTTCAAGATTGATTCGGAGAAAAGATTATTCATGTTCGATTCAAACTTAAGTTTAATTTAAAAAATCGTTTATTAAACAAATCGAGCCTGAGTATTGCATATATAAATTAATAAGAAGTATATTTATTGAAAATATGATAAAAATATTATGTCTTTTATATTTATAAATGAATCGAGCATGATCTTGAATAAGAGT
This sequence comes from Ilex asprella, assembly GCA_023539305.1. Taxonomy (NCBI): domain Eukaryota; kingdom Viridiplantae; phylum Streptophyta; class Magnoliopsida; order Aquifoliales; family Aquifoliaceae; genus Ilex; species Ilex asprella. The sequence continues at coordinate 6,250,298 of CM042188.1, read as the reverse complement.
TTAACTTCAAATACAAATTTGACCTCAATTCGTTTAGTTTGCCAAGTCGAGTTTTGGCAAAAGAATTAAAAATATATAAAACTAGTAATAATCTTGAGTCGATTCTAACACTTTCTATGAATGAATAAGCCAAATAATACAGTCTAATACTCCTCTCGATTTCATTTATTGGAAAATCTAGATCTAAACTTTCCAATATATAGCACCATAAAAATAGGAACTTGAAGGAATTAAAAGTTTTTTTTTATCAATAACCTAACACTACCTCTTAAAAGAGGTAGGCTAGGTAAAGACTTATAAACACTACACACACACAAAACTATCTGATGTGGGATAGCTCAGTCTATCGACACCCTGAAATTATTACCATACCGTCAGGCCTTTGGCCCACAAAGTGTGGGTGTCCAGCCCAACACCAAACGCCCCAATAGACGTCCTGTATTTTGGCTATTTTGATCAACAACCTAACAAGGAATTAAAAGTTTAATCTATGTAAACTCCCTATAAAAATATCAAACTAAAGTCTCTTATGATGTCTAAATAGAGCACAAATGCCTATAATTTCTAAAGTTTGAAAAGCATATTTGTCAAAGTTTTGATTCCTACTTTCTTTAATAATGAAGAACCACCCACACACTAGATTCATAGATCCAAAACAAATATATATATATATATATATATATAATGTTATAGAAAAATGGATGTAGTACTTTTGTCACGTCACACATGAATGCCATCTTTCACTTATGTCTCCACAGTCAATCTAAAAGTCATAGTAAATTAGATCAGGAAATTAAGTCAATAAATTAGATCTCAATAACATTGCTCCTTTCTAATATAATCCCTCCTTCTTAGCTCAGCTTGATCAGGAGTTGCAGTCTTTGTTTAAGACTTGCTATTCTCTTTTTTGGTAGTTTTAAAAGATATAGGAAGTCAGTTTTCCTTTTCACCCTCTAACTCCTCATATAACGTAATTAGGTTTATACAGACTATTCTTTCAAACTTAGCGGTCGACATCCAAATGTTTCTGAGGAATAAGGGTCGCTGGCTCTCTGTGTTCTTAAAGACAAGACTCAACTATTGAACCTTCCTTATAGATTAATTCGACATAAACTTTAAATACACAGTTTCAAGTTAAATAAATCAAAACTCAAATTTACAATCACAAAACATGACACAACTTAGAGTTTATTCATTTGAGTTATGTATTATTGTAGTCATTGCAATATTAGCAAAATTCCAATACCAATTTGGTAATCCATGAAAAGAAAGTGTACCTATATATGTATGTTCAAAATCTAATAAAAGTAAAACATAAGCTCTGGCCAAGAGGCAGGAGGTGTTAGTGGTGGATTGTGTGAAAAGCCACCACCACAGTCAGCGTCAAAAAGGTGGTGGGGGAGAGGGTGAAGAAATCTAGATATGAGAGGAATTGCATGGGACCCACAAATCTAAGAGGTGAGCTGTTTCCTTTTTGACATCTATCACTTTTTCCACATCTATCTCTCTCTTAAATAAGAGTGAAAGAGACCCCTCTGGCAGAGAGAGGAGAGAACTTTTGTACTACCACGACTGTTGTTTGTTTGATAATGAAAAAACATAGCTGATCATGAATCATATAATTGAAGTTTAAATGAGATGGAAATCTATTGTGCCCAAAAAAAAAAAAATTATAATTTTTATGGGTATTTTTAATATAATTTTTTATTATAAAATAACAAATAAAAATAATAAAAAAACTCATTAAAATTATAAAATTTAAAAATACTGTACTATTTTTTTTTAGTACCATTAGTCATCTCCTTCACTGAAGGATATGACCTTATCTTCCACCAACCCTTTTATGTCATTTCTTGTTTAAAAATAGAATGTTTCTTTGCCCAATCATTTATTCAATTTTGGTTGCTAGGGTTTAATAGTTCTTGCTTTTTGAAAACTTTAGGTTAAGGGTTAGAAAATAGGAGTTATCTGCGGTATTAAGAAAAATTGGTATCATATCGATATTTATCATATTTATAAGTATTTTTATTATTATTATGAATATTTTTATTACTAAAAAAACAATGTTGCTGGTGTTTCAGTTTTTTAAATTACTTTAAATTTGAATTTTCAATAATATTTCTTAACTAAATACTATTCTAATACATTATTAGGCAAGTATCAAGTAATATTAGGATTATGAAGGATTTGGTGATAAGGTGATGATAAGATGAGATTACAAATTCCATGCATCGCACGGGATGCACTCTAGTTTTATATATATAAAGCAAATATTTTTTGGGTGAGAGGATTTGATAAGTCTTTCCTAGTCAAATATTTAATTTCCAGTTTTTTAAAATATTTAATTAGTCTTTTCCAATCATATTCTATTTGGTTTATTCAACAACCCCTCCATTTTTTTAACTCCTCCCATTACTTTTTTAAACTATTTTAATTTTAAAATTTAATTAATTATTTTTTCACTTTTTACGTTTAATAAATATTATTTTAATTTATTAATGAGTAATTTTTTAGTAGTATGACACTTAAAAAATGATGAACATGTGATGGCTGTAGAGACAAATTTCATGCATCATATGAAACGTTCGCTAGTATTGATATATTTAATTCAATAAATCATCATGGGATGAATTAGATAATTGGTTCAAAATATCCTTATTCGACTAGGGTTGAGAATCGAGTCAAACTATGAAGGTTTAGTTCGTTTTGAGCACGACTCGAGCTTGAATAATTATTTAAACTCGTTTAAAAAAATAAGTTTGATAAGTTCGACTTAAACTCGCAAAATTCGGCTCAATTATTAATCTTATGTCCAACTATATTGATTCAAAATCAGATTAAAAAACAGTTCTAATCATTTTTTATGCTATGAAATGTAGGAAAAAAGTTGAAGAAAATTAAAACACGTAATGACAATGAAAGAAGAGGGACAAAGAAACAACAAAGAAGAAGAAAAGAAAAGAAAAAAACAAACACTTTGATGTTAACTTGTTTTTGTTTATATGCACGAACAGTGCTTCTCTTTTGATTCTTATCTCCTGTGTTTTTGTTATGATTCTTCATGGAATTTTTACATACTGACATTTAAGATTTTCCTCGATGTGTTTGATTAACTTTGTTGTTAATACTTGATTTTGATTGATGGTGCTAGCTAGCAAAGAATGGTTAATCATTAATTTATTTTTTTTAATTTTTTAAGAATAATCTTGACAAACACCTCGCATTTTCGATTGGAAAATGGGTTTTTGCCTCAATTTGGTCGTCCTCGAGGCCTACTCAATGGGTACGCAATCGAAACTATCGCCTAAGTTACGACCCCTAAATTTTAAGGATTTCAAAAAAAATTAAAATTCAAGTACAATTAAACATTATATGTTTTTAGGACTTTAAGTTTCAGATTCAATTAAGTTTAACTTTGTTTTCAAGACCCTAAATACAAATTTTGAATTAATATTTAATTAAGTTCGATTTTATCTAAAGGACTTCACAAAAAAAATCTTTAGACACAAATTCAATTAAGCCTGATTTTTTTTTCTTAAGACCCCAAATAGAATTTTTAATATCGTATTCAATTTAAGTCTCATTCTATTTTCTAGTCTCCAAATAAAAATTTCAAACTCGGATTTAACTAAGTTTAATTTTGGTTTTAAGGAACCAAATAAAATTTTCATACCCTTGTTAAAAAAAAATCAATTTGATTTTAAGGGCTCTTAATTTGATAGAAAAGCTTTAATGCCAAAATTTAATAAAATTAAAATTTATTTTTAGGACCGTTGTACTAATGTGAGACCCATTTCTTTAATAATAATACTAGTTATGCCTTAGAAAATGCTAAATGTAATAATACTATGTAATTGTTTCATATCCATATACTATTTTTAACTACTTTGGTCAACTTAAAAATTATTTATCAAACTTAAATGGTATGTTGAATTTTTTTGAATACAAAAAAATTAAATAGTTTTTAAACAAATATATTGTATTCAAACAACTATAATTATAACGTGCATTATCATAACAATAGTTAATATTGCCTCATCCAAGAATTTCACCTAGGGTCGCAGTTTATCTCGGACTACCCTTGGTTATGCTACTATTTTACAAACTATAGTTAAATAAAAGCAAAATAAATTTACGATATCTACCCGCTAAATTTCAACTCTAACAATTTTATAGCAAGTAAAGATTTTGTTTTTTTTTTAAATAGTTTGGCAAAGACTTTCTATTTTTCGATCGAAATGAATTTAAGATATCTACCTCGATAGTTGGCAATATTTGTTTAAAAAACTAGTACAATTATGTGGGTCTTTTTATTCATTGCCAACTCATTTTGAGTTTGATGTTTTAGTATGATAGGGGAAGTGGGTCTTTTCCTTGGTTTTGTAATTAAGAAAGAATAAAAAGTTGATGAAATTTACGAATGAAAAGTACTTTAAGAAAAGTATTCAAATAGTATATATAGATTGGAATTGACAATGTCCTTATACCAAACTATAATTAATGTGACCTCATGAAGAAGTTGGTTAGTGCAAGGAAGCTTCATCAACTCAAAAATGGAGGGTAACTTCACAATAAACATCTCCAAATCCTTGTTCCCTTCTTTTATGGTAAAGAAACAAGCACAATATGTCAAAGTCCACAAGCTTTTAGGTCTAAGTTTATTCTCCATGAGCTCATCTATACTATAATAGATAGCAATGCAATACTCGTCTTTGAGCTCCCAACTTTCGTCCCCATTTCTTAAATTATTATTATTATTTTTTTTTGAGGATCTTATATGGCACCTTTCCATTGGTGGGTTTGCTATTTACTCTTAATGATAATATCCTAAATTCTTGAATTTTTATTGGTTTTAATTATGTAAACTCTTACTTGGTGTATTCTTATTGGTCCATTTAACAAAAAATCTTCAACCCTAATTTATGTAAAACTAAGATTATTTCTTAAGTTTGATAACTGTCCTTAGTAACTGCATTACTTCCACCCTCTAGATAGATAGATGAGAATTACTGCTTAAGTTTAACTAGCTGTTCTAATCACGCACTACCTCTATACCTTCTAAGATACTTTCTTAATTAATTAATACATTTTTGTGGTTGGAGTTTGAATTACTATCAAGCCACATAACTAATATTCTGATTATGAAGACTTCTCCTCCTAAGCATAGTTAACATAAATTTTATGTTAATTGTCCATGCATAAGCATAGGTTATCGCTAGTTAATTAGACAACAATATTACAAAACAATCATATCGTTCTTTGCCATCCAAAAATACCTTTCTAAACCTACAATTATATGTTTATTTTGACTCTGCCACAATATTTTTTTTCTTTTTATAGTTGAATAATTTAAACCCAATTTGGCAACCTTCTAACACATGTAATCTAGCCTTGAATCTAGGATCTTATTGACTAAAATGTCCTATTTGCACCTAACATTTGCAAAGAAACTAGGAATAAAAGGCATTGTTTTTCTCCATTGGAAAAACATAATTCATTATATTTGACTATGTATGACAGATTGTCGTTAATTATGTTTGATTTTACCGTTGTGTATATGTATTTGATGTTGAGGTCATAGGTTAGTGTTGAAAACGTATCAAATATGCGTAAAATTGGAAGTTTGGTAGCTTCGCATGTCATGGGGTGCCTTGCCCGCCATGTGATGATCCGTGGACAATTTCGCTAACCCTATAAGTAAAACCATGAATCTAAATTTTAGCTCGCTCTAGCCCTTACAATACGAAATCAAAATTTCTTTTTCATTTCAAAATTTTCAATTATTTAAGAAAATGTCGACAAGAAGATCTATAAATAGGGTCTTAGACCTTTTATTATCATTCATCAAAAACAGTTTCAAACTCTCAATTATTTGCATAAATAAAAGTGATAGTTTTCACTCCAAATTCTAGTTAACCATCCCAAACGACTAAATTATGACGCGTTTAAGGCCTATTAGCAATAACATAATGAATAAAAGTTCGGTCGTCTTTAATTCTATTTGGACTAGTAGATTCAACTAAAAACCATAAACACTTCTCGGATGGGTGTCGTGGCAGTGTCGAACACGTGTTTTGTTCGACACAGACACGATGAGACACGTATCCAACACGACTAGAAGTGTCTTAAATAATAAATTTAACAGGACACTACTAAGATACGTTTAGAATATGACCAGAAAAATTTTTAATTAAAAAAATTACTATTAACTATTAAAAAAAGTGTATTTTTTATTTTTTTAATATATTATTTGTTATGTAATTTATATACTACAAATGTAATGTATATATTACAGATGTAATGATGTTTGATAAAAATGATGGATATGTAATTTGAATTATTTCAATTTTAATCAAAAAAATACAATTTGTTAGGCATTGTTATGATATATATGCTTTATTTTTAATATATTATAACTCTATTATTATTTAAAAAACCTATTACATTATTTTAGTCGTATCATTATTATATCCGTGTCTTAAATCTATGAATTTTATTGTATCTTTGTGTACATATCGTATCGAATACGACACCTATATTCATATTCGTGATTCCTAGATACCTAATCATCTTCATCGATCAAGGCTGAGCCGATACCGACTTCTACATCACCTACAACTTAAGAGAGAGAATATTAGGCACAGCCAAAGGTTAGTGGTCCGATGGATCGATTGTGACTTCTGATTCCACCAAAACTTAAAACCTATTCCAAACAACAAACACACCCACATAGATGCAATGCCCAACCCAAGTCTCTGCATATGCAACTTTTTATTTCTGTGTATAGAACACGTTTTAGTTGTGCATTCATTAACCTTTTAGAGAATAATGGTATACTGACTTTTGCATAGGAATAGTGCAACCTAAAGTGCTTCTATTAGGGATGACAAAGAAAAACAACATTGATCATGGAAAATGGGGGAGTATAAAGTTTAGAACTAACAATTCTTTTCTTTTTTGAAAAAAATAAAAATACCCGTATTATTATACACGCATCATTCTATTATAAAAACATCCCATATGACGTATAATACAAAATTTAATGAAAAATACTTTGCTTTAGTATTGGATCATATAATATATGATATTTAAATACTAAATTAAAGTTAGGAATACCTGATTGATTAAATTAGTGATTGAAAAATGATGGATATGAAAATTTTGAAATATCGTTATGTCAAAAAGGATAAAAACATTGCAATCAGTACGTGAAGCATAAAATTTTTGTATAAAAAAAAATATATATAATCTATCTAATTGTGATATGAGAGTACAAAAGGTGAGACTTGTTAAAATTTTTTTAGATAAAAACGATACACATACACAGACTACTACAACACTGTCACTTAAAGTGGTAGTGTCGTAGGGTCTTACACACACACACACACACACAACTCCAAAATTATCCGATGTAAGATAGCTCCAGGCCCCTGCATTCTGAGACGTCGAACCGGGACCACAGTGGACCCGTGGGGCAAATGCGTGCGCACAAGTTCTGGCGCAGCGATTGTGACTGTGTTTTTTAAGACAGAAACGACACACACACACAAACTACTACAACACTGTCACTTAAAGTGGTAGTGTCATAGAGCCTCATACACACACATACAACCCCAAGGCTATCCGATGTGGGATAGCTCCTGAGACTTGTTAAAGTTGGAAATCTCTAGTTAATAAGAAACTTAAGGCACTATTTAGTTTGCATCTCAAAAAATAATATTTTAAATTTTTTTTTGGGAAGAATTTTAGAAAATTTTGTTTTGATGTTTTTTGTGTCTCATAACTTGTTTGGTTATATGATTCCAAAAACAGTTTTACAGAATAAAAAATAGTAAAACTTATTTAGATAGTAACTTAAAAAATAATGAAAGCAGAAACGTGGTGGTAGTGAATGTGGTGGTGGTGGAAGTGTGGTGATTGTGGTGTTTTTTAAATTCTGGAATCAACTTTTCTTCCAGAAATTATTTTTGAAAACAAAAACAATAATTTTTGAGATTTAAACCAAATTGGGCCTTATTTTCGTACATAGTTATAGTCGGTTCGAAAATAGAATAACAAATAAAAAAATTCAAAAATTTATTTTCTAATTTTTTTGATCGAAACATAATAAAACGCCTCGAAACATAGAAATGTTAATAATTTAATTACTGTCTCATTTCACTATCTAGAGAAACGAAAACATTTTGATGATTTAAGTGCAAAAAAAAAAAGTTAAGAGGACTGCAGTCAAACTTTTAAACTATGTTTTGTGTCAATTTAACTCTTCAATTATACAATTTGACAGAAAGCGTTTTTTTGACAATTCTATCAAAATTCTGACAAAACTATAGAATTCTATCAAAATTCGTTGTTAATTTTGACGGCAAACATCACATGCACGTCACGTAAGTCAGAGATTAAGTTATAATTTATAAGTCACGTGGCGTGCACATTAATTATCTTGTCAAAATTAATGACAAATTGGGATTCATAGCACTCGATGGTAAAGTAAATGTGATCCACTCCATTTCTTTCTTTTTTTTTCTTTCTTCCACATTAGGATTTCAATTTCAACAGGTTAACTCAAATCCAATTTGAGTCAAACTTGAAATCTTAGGTACTTCAAATCAAACATGAACAGTACTTGAGCTCAATACTAAAATCGAATTCGCCAAATTTTTCACCTTGAATCTCAAATCAACGTGAATTATAGAATTAATAAGTCTAATGATTATGACAGTGTCATATCATTTCATAAACATAACATTTTTCAATCGAATTTGAATTTAATCCAAATCCCATATCTGACTTAAGTTGAATTTGATTTGACCTCCTCAATCTGCTCAACCAACCCGAGTTCTTATCATGAGTTGCATCAAGTTGACTCCCTGTCAAAATTGATATACACAAATTCTAAGAAATCATTGTTGAATTTGTAGGGCTGGCAAATGGCCCATTTCATAAAACCAACTTCACTTATTAGGCTATAGTTGCTCCTTTTATTGTCACACTCTCATAGCTGCCAGTGGAGCCCACTTAACTCTTCTTTCATGCAACTCTTAAATTCCATTTCCGCATTGTACTAAATACTAGAATGTTTTTTTCTTTCATATTTTCACCCCAATAATTTCATATGAATAGTATGGTGGCCCTTTTGTACTTTTGGATTGATGTCTATTCTTGAGTATTTCCTGGGGTAATAATAGACAGCTATAGTCCTTAACCTGCTTAAATTGTAGAATTACTTTCTATAACTCTGTTTGAAAGTACGATATAATTTAAAATTTAAGCGTTCAAAAAATTAATATTATTATATTAAATAATATTTTTTTAAAAAATACATGACTTAAAAAAATATTAATATCTATACACTATCGTTTAAGTGTTTTGTTTTGAAATAAAAATTATATTGAACAATAAATTAATTAAATAATTCTACTTATGATAAAAATAAGTGATATGATTAAAATGGGCAAAAAATAAAAAATTATCGATAAATCCTACTTTTACTCTAAAATACATATTTTGTTTTGAACAATTAAGTCATACTTTTAATAATTTATTTTCAAGAAATCTTAAGATCTATTAATAGTTTATTTTGCTCAAATTTTATCCTCCATGAAATCAAAAAATATACTTTTATCTATATGTTATATTTAATTTGATTTATTAGAATATAATTTTTGTATCTTATATTAAAATCTAAATAAATTATACCTTTAATTATCAAAGTATTCACCCTATAGATACGTAAGAGTTTCTATGCAAACGAATCTTAATACATTATCGTAACTTCGAATACTTGAATTCTCCTTTTTAAGCCTTAAAAAATTAATTATTATCCAATAATTTAAAATATAGAAGGATAAATAAAAAAAATTCCTTAAAAAAGTTTGGGTTTAAGAAATTTATTACTTATGAATTCTTTAATTTTGATGTATATAATTTGTCTATAACTAGACCAAAAAAAAAAAAAAAATTAGTCGAGCTACATCTAAGGTAATCCGACATTTTTGAATAGTAATATTAAAAAAAAATATTAGTGAAAAAGAAACAAATTCATTATAAAGAAATTAAGAATAAAAATTTTAAAAAATAGAAAAAGTAAATAACAATTATTAAGGGTTAAATTAAATATCACCTAGAACTTGCACCTCTCCCTAAATTCTGCGTAAAAAATCTAACACTGACTTTCTCTCTCCTCCGTGCTATAAAACGACATCCGGAAAATAATGGCGGTTGTGTTGATTGATTGGAGGTCTGATGAGAGAGAAAACGATAGATATATAGATATAGTGGGAGAAAGTGATAGACACAGAGAGAGAAGGTAATAGAAAGCTCAAGCTGAAAACACAGACACAAACACAAGCTGCAGAGAAGCAGAGCTACGGAGTGTTATCACACTCAAAACATTCGTCGGTAGTAGTGTGCTCTGCCATTTCTATTACTAGAAATTATAGGAAAAAACCCTTTTAGGTTTTCTTCTTCAGTTCTCCTAATCCTCAGCACACCTGTGCATATAGGGAGACGTACATATGCATAAACCTACCCACACACACAGAGAGACAGAAACGTTTATATCGTATGTGGTGTGTGGTTTAGCTAGGAAGGGCTCTTGATATGCTTGATTTGTGAGCCGAATCTGTGATTTTTGTGGAGGTAGGAGTTCGGGTTTCTTTAGGGTTTGTGTTGAAGCAATATTTTTGTGATTTGGAGCTCATAATTGGGTTTTCTTGTGGTTCTTGCTAAGATCTGAAGTGCTTTTTGGGTCTGCTGGGTTGTGTCTTTTATTTTTTGCTTAGATGAGTAGTTTATCTAGGGAATTTGGAGCTCAAGAGCTTAATACAGCTGAAAATTGGGAGGTTTAGTGGGGTTAAGCCAAGAAAATTGGGAAACTTGTGGGAGTTTGAGCTGAAATGTGGTGGTTGATTGGTTAAAGATTGGGTCCATGAAGTTCCTAATTGCAAATTGCGGTGTTTGGGGTTGGGTGGAGGACATCAAGTGCTGATGAAGCTTAAACATTTTGTGTTTTGTAGTGGAACCGGCTTCGGTTGAAGGTTTTTGAAGTGGGTTGAAGCTGTTTGGATCATTTCCTTCACATGCGGGTTTTATAGCCAGCAATTTGGTGGGTTGGTGGTGGCGTCAACAGTTTCATTAGTCTGCCTAATATTCAGCGTTGGATTGGTTTTGAAAGGGTAAACTAAGGGTAGTATTGTGTTTTTGGGTGGAAAGGAATTAGAAGACTTGTTTCAGCTTTGTGGGTGCTTGGTTTTGGGCAATTCTGTACTGAAGAGTTGGGGTTGGTGATTTTATTTGGTTTGCTTTTGTGGCTTCGGATTTGGTGTTACGTTATACTGTCCGATCTGCTGGAATGAGGCTCTCTTCTGCTGGTTTTAATCAGCAGTCGCCTGAAGGTATATTTTTGTTTGTTATTTGGCAATGTTGGTTGGGTTGCTTCTTTCCTGGGTTTAAACTTCTGCATATCTTCCTCTAACTAAGGTAGGAAGCCTTGTTTGGCTTCTTGGGCAAACCATGAGGGACTTCATGTCATGATTCTCGTGCTTGGGTTGCCATTAGTTTCACTTGTTTTGCTATTTTTCTGCACTGTTCCTATTTTTGTGGTTAATAGGTATTTTTATCTCTCAATACTGCTGCAAATAGGCTGTTAGTTTTCAGGGGCAGGCTGGTTTTTTTGGGGGTGATTTTACTTTTTGATTCTGTTATCTGTGACTCCAACAGTCTTTTTCTGCTGATTTTCATTTTTTAATCTATTCTTTTTTGGGAATTTGAATTTCCATTTCATTCAGTTACAAAACATGATGTTTTCTGTATGATCAGATATATTCATTTGGAAATTTCTCTCTTTATAGAAAAAGACTCCTGGGAACCCATGTGACCCTCATATGACATTCTTTTAAAGGGGTTTTTTATACAACCTCAACTATAGTTCTTCCTGAATTTACGGTTCTATGAATTTTTATTTGCAGGGGAGAATAGATGTCTGAATTCTGAACTTTGGCATGCATGTGCGGGTCCTCTTATATCTCTGCCTGCTGTGGGAAGCCGTGTCGTATACTTCCCTCAGGGTCACAGCGAGCAGGTCTGTTATGTGGATCAGAAAGCACGCATACCTATTAGTTTTAGCAATTTAATCTCATTCAACCAGCCAGTCTTTTGCTTATGTTTCCTTTGCAAGATCATGTTTGTTTCTTATGTCCTGGGAAAAGGAAAGGTTGTTTCGTGTTTGTGTATATTTTTGATGCTTGATATATAGTATTGCCTTAACTTAAACTTACCCAGTCCGAAGGTCCAGCAATAATCTTGATCTACGTAAAATTCAGTGAACATTAAGCATGAATTCTGTGGAAGCTTGAAAAGGTTTTTTTTTGGTAATAGCCACTCCTTACATTCTTATATCGTGCATTTGTTCGGTTAATTTCTGAGCTAAAGGTCCAGTATTCAGATAAACTAGATGATACTGCACCTATTTATGCCCGTGTTTCTGCATGTAGTTATTTAAATGCTTTTCTCGTCACTATTCATATTAGTGATACATTTACTGTGATGGTAGTTAGGCAGTTCAAGTTGATAGTGATGTCCCTTCTGCGTGTAGCTGGAAGCTCTTTCTGACCCCACCTTTTTTGCTTTTATTTTTGCTTTGCTTTTTATGTTTGTCTTCTTAGATGGTTTTTTTTGCCTCTCTATTTGTAAAGCGTGTGCATGGCAATTGGCAAGTGATATCTCAAGCTGTTTCGAAAGAATATGTGCTTGGTGTCTGTTTGCCTTTGCCAACCTGACTTCCTATTGTAATCCATTCAAAAAATTGGGCATTGTGGAGAATAATACGATCAAGTTAAGATAAAATTCTTAGGTAGTGTTGGCTTCAACATTGTTTAATGCATTCCATGTAGGTTGCTGCATCAACCAACAAGGAAGTGGATGCTCATATCCCTAATTATCCAAGCTTACCTCCACAACTTATCTGTCAGCTTCATAATGTGACCATGCACGTAAGTGGCCTTTTGTAGTGTTCCTGTTTCTGAATATATTTACATGTTGCTTCTAGAGACTCAAAATTTCTTTACTTCAGGCTGATGTGGAGACAGATGAGGTCTATGCTCAGATGACCTTGCAACCACTGAGCCCAGTATGTTACCATCATTTGGTTAGCTTATGATTGCCTATTCTTCTCTCTTCTTAATATTAATTTTTCTCCTGTTTCACATTTCCTGTAGCAAGAGCAAAAGGAAGCCTTCCTTCCAGCTGATTTGGGTGTCCCCAGCAAACAGCCGACAAATTACTTCTGTAAAACATTAACAGCAAGTGACACAAGTACTCATGGGGGATTTTCTGTTCCTCGCCGTTCGGCTGAAAAAGTGTTTCCTCCACTGGTAAACTTTATTTGCAGCTATGGAGTTAACTATCCAGTTTTGAGATATCAATTCACTAAAATATTTCTTATTTTCAAAATTATACTTTTCACCTGCAGGACTTCTCCCAGCAACCTCCAGCCCAGGAGTTAATTGCAAGGGACTTACATGATAATGAATGGAAATTCAGACACATATTTCGTGGTGAGTTTCCTAACACCTAACAAGCTTGTTATTATTCCTCTTCCCCCCAAATTGAGATTTGTATAATTATGCTAGTTATTATTGATGGATTGTGAATTTTCTTATTCAATTTCTTCTAATATTACCTTTTTGTGGCTGGCCTTATTTTCAAAATCACCTAGTTTTTTAGTTTTTTCTTTGTGTTGTGAATGGACACCTTGACTTTATCCTTGTGACGTCATTTACCTCGATATGGTGGATTTTCAAGTTTGAACAGCATAAGTGAATTGCTGCCATGATGGATTTTAAATCTGTTGCTTTGATTGGGATGAATTGACTTAGCTGAGGGAATTTGGGGGATTGTGGATGGGAATTGCAATGAAGGTGCATACCCACTTGAAATGATATATTTTCGCCCTAACCATAATTTAGAATAGATTTCACTGGCTTACAAGTTGGACCTCATGCATCATCTTTTTTCTTAAGGAAGGACTTGGGCATCATTTATCATTCAGTGCAATCTGAATCCCACCAAATTGAACTCTGCCATTCTAATCTTCATGTGTACATGATAAAATCATTCATAGGACATCAAATTTACTGTATCAATAGCTTTGAATACTAATGCTAGTTTACAATAAGACTGAATCCACCTTAATCATCTCCAGTGATATTTTGCACATTATTTTTCAAGGTACGATTTTGTTGTCATTGATTGTCTTGGAATATTGCAATGTCAAATCAAAATTGGCAAGGTTTGGAAACCTGCTGTGCGATTCTTAGCGGTTGTTGCCTTTTATTCTTACTGCAGGGCAGCCAAAGAGGCATCTCCTTACAACTGGATGGAGTGTGTTTGTTAGTGCAAAAAGACTTGTTGCTGGTGATGCAGTCCTTTTCATATGGTAGGCAGCCTAATGTTTTAATGTATTAACTTTCTCTCGTGTCTTTTCCTGGTGTTGTGGAAGAAAAGATGCATGTTCTGAGTGTTGTCTCTTATAAATGTAAATACTAACACCTCTATTTATCTGAGGTCATTTAAGCAATGTATACAACTGATCATAAGCTTGGACAGTCAATAAAGGTATGGGCTGCATGGCAGAGTTTGAAAAACGAATTCTATATGTAGCTTGCGTTCAGGTTGACTAATGTTTAGAGGATGATAAGAAAAAAATATGACACAGTATCCTTTCCGAAACTCACTTGTAGTGTTTGAGATAAATATTTCTTTGGTGTGTCTGCTAGGTGCAACTTTCTTCTCTCTCACCTCTTAGAATGCTATGTACTGTTCTACAATATGCCAATAACTTTAAATATTCAGTCAAATTGCATTTGACTTCTATTTCCTTTCATAGGAATGAGAAGAACCAATTGTTTCTTGGTATTCGGCGTGCCAATCGTCCACAGACAGTGATGCCTTCTTCAGTTTTATCAAGTGACAGCATGCATTTGGGACTTCTTGCTGCTGCAGCTCATGCAGCTGCAACTAACAGCCGTTTCACCATATTTTACAATCCAAGGTATGTCTCTTTGCATGGTGGGACATAGTATTTTTGAAGTCTTCCCTGTTAATTTATGTTACCTTGTTGACTTCAGGGCTAGTCCATCAGAATTTGTTATACCTCTGACCAAGTATGTTAAAGCGGTCTATCATACTCGAGTTTCAGTTGGTATGCGCTTTCGGATGCTGTTTGAAACGGAAGAATCAAGTGTCCGTCGGTAGGTTTTATACTTCTTATGGAAGAATATCATCTTACTTTTATGCTTTTTGGGGTTTATGCTCATATATAGTTGAGCTTCGGGATTGAAAAGTAGACTTTCAATACTTCTCTCTGCGACTTCTTCTAGAGGCAAATGTTTACTTGGTTTATTGCGTTAGCCTCTGTCCATATCTTTAGTCTTTGGTTAGCAATTGTTTCAAAGTAATTGGAATGTATGCTGGACAAATCTTTGCCACTTTGGTGGTTATTTATTTGTAAGTTATCAGGAAATCAATAATCCAACACTAAAATTTTGAGGATTTATGTAACCTGATGAGTTTCTGTTGGCAGACTGCAATATTTATCTTGAAGACTTTCTTCTGAATCACATGGATTTCTTGTGTTGGACTAGGATGAGAACACTGAAATGTTGAATGGAAGTCACCTGGTCCTGTTTTACTTAATGAAATTCCATTAGATAAATTTTTTACTGAATTTAGTACACTTGAATGCTACTCGCATTGTACATGATCGTGATTTTATCAAGGACCTTAATAAGTTTCAAACCTAGCTGGCCTATTTTGTTACCTTTTTTTGGCTATCTTGAGTTTCTTCCTGTGAAGTTGGAATTTGTAGATATTCAGATTAGACATCTAACACATATTTTCATTTCAGCTACATGGGAACGATAACTGGCATAAGTGACTGGGATCCTGTTCGCTGGCCAAACTCGCATTGGCGCTCTGTGAAGGTAGGCTGTTTACAATAACAGCCCTTTGCTTATCTATGGCTTTTTTTTTTTGTTGATTGTGGACCACACATTTTACTTGTGAAACAACTGCGTAGAACTTTATTGACAAAGCGGTTCCTGCAATACATAAAGCATATGACTTTTCAGAAAAAAAAAATACATAAAGCATATGGGAACATATAAAGGAAGTTCTAATTAACTTTTGACTTGATAAATGCAGGTTGGCTGGGATGAGTCTACCACTGGGGAGAGGCAGCCCCGAGTGTCCCTATGGGAGATTGAACCTTTAACCACATTCTCCATGTATCCATCCCCATTCCCCCTCAGACTCAAGCGGCCATGGCCTCCAGGATTACCCTCTTTTGCTGGTACCTTGTCTACTTCTAATTTTAGGCCCAATTGATCCTTTCCTAATCTTTCTCTCTTTATTATACTTTTTTTTTAGATTTTGTTTTACTTTTCTTTTTTTTTTGGGAACAATCATCCCATACTGATCTTAGTTTTCAGTTTTCTCTCATTTTGTGACCTTTCTCATTGACTTCCATTAGTCATCAAGGCCAGAAGTCCAGGTCTCCAACGTTGTTTTATAATCTCCATCTTTTTTGTTCTTAGGAATGAAGGAGGATGAACTGGGAATGAATTCACAGCTTATGTGGTTTCGTGGAGATAACGGAGACCATGGAATCCAATCTCTCAACTTTCAGGGAATTGGGGCCACACCATGGATGCAGCCAAGGCTTGATGCTTCCATGCTTGGTAGGCAAACTGATATTTACCAAGCTATGGCTGCGGCCGCTCTTCAGGAGGTGAGGGCTGTGGATCCTTCCAAACATGCACTTCTTTCGCTTCTGCAGTTCCAGCAGCCCCAAAGTGGCAGGCTTGCTGGTCTTGTTCAGCCTCAGATCTTGCAGCAATCTCTGCCTCAGGTCTTGCAGCAATCTCAGCCTCAGGTCTTGCAGCAATCTCAGCCTAAATGTACCTTTATTCAAAGTGTTCCAGAAAACCAGTCCCAGACCCATGCTCAGGCTCAGTCTCAGACTCATATTCTTCAACAACCATTGCTACATCAGAACTCCTTCAACCAGCTGCAGCAGCCACTTCCACAGCAGCAGCAGCAGCAGCAACTGCATCAACCACAACTGGTTGATCGTCAGCAGGTTTCAAGTGTTGTACGTGGTATGTATCAACATGCCTCAAGCTCCCAAGCCCAGTCACCTTCACTGCGAACCATCAGTTCCATGCAGCAGCAGAGCTTTTCTGATTCAAATGGGAATCCTTCAACCAATGCTATTGTGTCGTCACTGCAAAATCTTACGGGTTCATTCCCCCAGGATGAAACATCCCACCTTCTCAACTTGTCTAGGTCCAGCACATTATTATCATCTGCTGGCTGGCCACCAAAGCGAGTTGCAGTTGACCCTCTTCTTTCTTCTGGAGCAACACAAAGTATTCTGCCTCAAGTCGAACATTTAGGACCACCCCATATGAAAATCTCCCAGAATTCTGTTTCATTGCCACCATTTCCTGGAAGGGAGTGTTCCATTGACCAAGAAGGGAGCATTGATCCCCACAGCCACCTATTATTTGGGGTTAATATAGACTCCTCATCACTTCTCATGCAGAATGGGATGTCTACCCTTAGGGTCGTCGGTAGCGATACTGATTCTACTACTATGCCCTTTGCTTCTTCCAGTTATATGAGTTCTACGGGCACTGATTTTTCACCTAATCCGGCAATGACACCATCTAGTTGCATTGATGAATCAGGTTTCCTGCAATCTCCTGAAAACTTGGGACAAGCAAACCCACCAACCAGAACCTTTGTTAAGGTTGGTTGCCTGCTCTAGCTTCAAAACATGTTGACTTGACACTTTTGGGGTGATTTATGGCTGTAAACTCATCCCTTTGTATCTTCTTTCATGATGAGTTGGTGTGCAGTTCTGTCTCGCTTCTCTCCATATCATTCGAAAAACCCCAAATGAAACAAAAAATAATCTGCATTTTGCCCTGTTATTTTTTCCCTTTTTAGTTTTTATTGTTATGATCTAGTTGAGGCTTTGATATACGTGTATATGTGCCTTGTCTTTCTTGGGTTTTGATCTGGATTTCCCAACTGCTGGCAGGTTTACAAGTCAGGGTCCTTTGGAAGGGTACTAGATATCGCCAAATTCAGCAGCTACCATGAACTGCGCAGTGAGCTTGCTCGAATGTTTGGCCTTGAAGGCCAATTGGAGGACCCCCTGAGATCAGGCTGGCAGCTTGTATTTGTTGACCGGGAGAATGATGTTCTTCTCCTTGGTGATGACCCCTGGCAGTGAGTTTCCATCTATCTTGTCTCTTCTTGAAAGTGTTTAATATATACAGCCCAACTGCTATGGATTGCATCAAGGTTTCAAGCCCAAAGCTTGGGTTTTGTGGCACGAACAGTGGAAACAATTTTGCTGAAAATTTTGGCCACTGGATTTCTGATTTCTGGCGCTCAAATAGCGTTTTGAAGATAGTTGCACCAAGTAGATTAGTAGATAGTACCATTTTTATGTTTTTGATGAGCATAGTTTTTGGGTTTATGCTCAAAATCAAAAATGTGTTTTTTGTTTCTTTTTTGTGTTCTTCTCAGACGCATGTCATGCTTCTCTCTATTTCAGGGAGTTTGTAAACAGTGTCTGGTGTATCAAGATACTCTCGCCTCAAGACGTGCAGCAGATGGGCAGAAGTGGTCTTGAGCTTCTGAACTCTGTCCCAATTCCAGGGCTTCCCAATAACAGTTGCGATGAATATGTTAGCGGTCAAGAGTCGATGAATTTGAGCTCTGGGATCACATCTGTGGGGTCTCTGGATTACTGAAACAATTTAATCAGTTAAGTTACCTTTCCCTCTATTGTAATATTAGTATTTCTTCCAACACCTGTATGGTGGGAAGAAATGCCTGATTCTGGTATGAAGCTTCTATGAAAGCTGACACTGTAAGTATGATGAGATATCTTCCCCTTTCTATGCTTTAAATGTTGAGCCGCATTTTGTAGGAGACTACTCTTTCTATAGAATCATAGATAGCTGTTGTGTTTAGGAAAAAATTATAGGTGATCTCCCTGCGGTTTGTCTTAGTAATATACTACCTTCTTGTTTTTTGGAATCCTCTGCATACTTTCTATGGTTTTGGACCAATTTGAAATTGGTTGGAGCTCCATGAAAACTAACCGTCAACAATCAAAAGTCGATATTTCTTTATTGAAATGACTTTTATACCCTTGTACATGTTATATTTGTAGTCACATTTGTGCCTATGCTTGCTACTCTATGCATGCAATGTTGAATTTTTAGGAGACCATGGCAAGTTTTTTAACTCATGCATTCATAGTTTTGTATTGAAGGCGGCATGTTTAGCAAGCAAACATTTATGTCGAAAAGCATGGTTTAATCATGCTTTCATGGAAATAATTGTAATTTGGAAGATAAGTTAGAAATCGAAAGATGAAAAAATCATGGTAATGTGGACATTGATTAGGTATATATGTGTTTGCTGACATGCGGGGTTGTGGAAATAGATAAGGACCTTTCGGGAGGGGATGGAATGGTGACACAGGGAAGGGCACTATCAATACTAATTGAGTACCAATTAAAGTTTGAATTGGTATTTCAACAACCCCAACTACTCTCCCTTTATACCTGTGGGCTTGGGAGTCTTTTTTCTATAGGGTAAAAATCATAATTAGTCTTTGAATTTTGTCTTCGGTTTTAATTTGATACCAATTTTTTTAATTTAGTCTCTAAATTATTAATTTCGTTTTAATTAAGTCATTCCATCAATTTCTATGGTTAGATCAATTGAAGAGTAGTCTAATTTGATTTATTTCAGCGTTGATCCAACGGTTGAAATCAACGTAATGATTTAAGTGAGACAAAATTGATAATTGAGAGACTAAATTGATATAATTAAAAATTGAAAGACTAAATTAAAACTGAAAGCAAAGTTCATAATCAACTATGTTCTTTACTCTCTTCTAAATGAAGGTCGCACTGATTTGAAAAGTTTTGACCCCATCATGTGTGACACACTAGTAATTGTTTCACCTTGTTAGATATGTGTGCTGTGCTATTCATTCCCTGATATTTTTTTTGGTCATATCATTTGGTATCTGAAAGTCATTTAGGACTCCGACTAATCTAGATTCGAGTCGGGTAGGATCACAAGGATGACAAAATTCTCCCTATCGAACGCAGCTGCGTTTCCAAGACTCGAATTCAAGACCTTAGTTAAGCTAGAACAGTCCCTCACCAACTGATCTAACGCTCAGTAGTGGTGGTGGTGGTGGCCGTTGGGGTTGGGTGGGTTGTAGGGAAGGGAGGGGCGGTGGCAGTTGGGTTGGGTGGATTGGGTCGGGGACCAAGGGGATCTGAGATAAAGATAGAGAATGAGGTTGGGGATCTGGGGGATTTGTGAGAAAGAGAGAGAGAGAGAGAGGAGAAGAGGAGTGGTGGCGAAGGCAGTCGGGTGAGATAAGGGATAAGTGAGAAATGGGGTTGGAGGTCTGGGGGAAGTGTGAGAGAGAGAAAGAGAGAGGAGGAGGAGTTACATGTTGGTAGAAAGAGAGAGAGGGAGAGTGGCGGCGGCAGTCAGGTGGGGGAAGGGATGAGTGAGAATAGGAGAGATTATTTTTTGACTTATTAATTTAATTTTTTGTAATATATTTTGTTTATTATATATTTATTTTAAATTAAGTTAAAGGGTTAAAATAGTTATTTATTACTTATGTTAACGTGGGTCATCTATTGACGCCGATAAAAGGTTTTTGTGTAATTTTAAAAATGTCAAGAAGTCTGTGTTATTTCATCAAATGTCAAAGAGTGTGAATGTAATTTACCCTACTTTCTATCTTATTTTTTTTTTTTATTAATACCATATTTGTGGAAAAAATTATTTACAATACAAATATGTGTATGTAAAACACGCTTTCAATAAAGACAATAAATTTGTGTTTCGTAGATCCGTTTTTGTGTTGAAAAGTAGGTGTTTAAATCACATTTTTAAGAAGACTAACAGTAATTTAGAAAACAAGTTAAAAAGCACGATACTGCCATGATGTTCTTTCAATTGATGCTACTAACCATCCTTTTTGGTGTTCTTCAGTTCAGTCTTCTGCCAAAACCTCTCGGTTTCTCTCTCACATGTACCTATTCGTTTATTATGCGTTCATGCTTTGCTCATCCGCCCAAGCAAAGCATCGTGAATTCAAGAATTAGCCTCTCCAAAATGAAAATGAAAATGAAAATTACACTCCATTATACCGGCAGTTTTGTGCACCGCTAGTAATCATTTGTTTTTTCAGAAAAAAGAATTAACGGGTTTATCTGCCCAGCAAGAAACTGCAAAGCTTGGAGTTGGGGAAGAATTTGACTGCTGGAAGCCAAAAACACACTGATGTTAATGTTATTGAGAGCAGATAATATGGGTACCATCTAGATAAAGAACAGGATGGGAAAGCTGACAATGTGTAAGATCAATTGCTTTGCATTCTGTGGTTGCTAAAGTAAATACAGGAATGGATAACAAAACAGGACAACACTCCTTTGATGATGAAATCCAGACTGAGTTCAAAGATGCTACATAAACAGAGTAACTCTATAAGGAAACACTTTCTTTTCCGCACTCTTCTAATTTTATCATGTCCAACCACAACATACGAAAGAAGATGATGGAATACGACCTGTTTGACGAATGCATTCAGCCTGAGCCGCAGTTCTTTCCGCCTGGCGATTTTTCCTAGCTTCAGCTGCAGCCCTTTTTTCAACCGCCCTTTGCCTTGTCATTGCAATCTTCTTCGCCATTTTTGTTTCAGCATGTGCTCGCATTTGATCAACTTGGTTCTAAAAAACCAGAGACGTTTATATTAGAGGTACTAAAATAGCTTAGTGTGTTCTAGTCTTGTTATTAAAGATGGTAATCATCACATTTAAAACTGGATCGAAGTTTTGGTTCATGTTAATATTTCACTAGCAGATCTCGTAAATGAGTTCCACTCCAGCTTTTCTTGAGAGAATGCACAATGAGATCTTAAATGCCATAGTAAAGTGCTTCGTGTCATGATATCGTGGAGAAAGAAAAATTCAAGTACCTCTATTCTCCTCATCTCTTCTTCAAGTTTTGCTTTATGCTGACTTTCCCATGCTTGGATTTTGATTTCTTCGCGTTTAAATCTGGATAATGGACAATTTGTTTACTTAAATGGAGAATATAGTTTTTATAGCAGAAACAATCATGCTTTTCTCTCCAAGAGAATAATCATGTGTACCCAATTTAAAGTATTAGTCATTAGAAGTAGCACAAACCTTGCAGTGTGTTTAGATTTTTCAACTTCCTCCCATGCTGTAGCACGTCGTTCAAATTCTATCCGATCAAGTTCCTCTGCATGGATGGTTTCAACTGGAGAAGACATGTTGTTATCTCTCAGATCCTTGCTTGCCCAGGCAGCGATATTCATCTTGCCAAGTTGAACACCTAGTACTTCTATCTCCCTTCTTGTCTTGAGTTTTAGCTCTTGCTCCGACAATTCTGCTTTGCTTTTTTCAATTGTCTGTGGTGATACTTGATCAGTGGTGTACTCTGTTGGTGTGGGTGCTGGTGCTCCTCTTCGAGGAGTAGATGGGTTTGAAGCAGCTGGGCTGCGCAGTGGAGTCGTGGCCCCTATAGGAGTAGAAGTCCTTGAAGGCTCTTGACTTGGAATTGGGGTCATTTCTGTTCCCATGTCTCTCATTGAAACTGATCTTACTGCAGGAACTCCTGCATAAACGATCATTACGTCTTTGCATAAGACAAGAAAAGAAGAGTGACACATAAATATGGACAGCAAATGACACAAGTTCTATTCAAGTATGAAACCGCAATGAGAATTAGACTTCTTTTGCAGCACAGGTTTAACATATAAGTGGCTTCTTGATCGTAGAAATGTCAAGCTTATAGAAACATCAACATGTCAATGAACCATGGCGTATCTACAGGTTTAGTTCTGATATCTTTTTTCCTGTCAAATCCACAGAACAGAAAATTTCACAATTGATACCGTGAAATGGGGACAAAGAGATCTACTTTAGATGACCGGACCAACACAAAGCCATTAGATTCCAAGCTTGAAGAATATGCTCGTTTGGATTCAACATAGATTGGTAGGCTCTTCCCCTAGCAATCATGTAATTGCCACTTAACAGTTTTTTTTTGCATAGGTGTGCTTCATTTGCAACGACCAATACAGTGGGTTGATTCTATTAAGTCAATTATTCTATATGCATCACCTAATTGAACTTTTGAATTATGTATTAGTATGGTATTTGTAGCTCACCGCAGCATAAATTTATACAGATGCATATTTGAAATAACTTAGCCATAAAGAAGAACAAATATCTATGAAATGAACATAAAAGAAGTCTCCCTATTTCTCAACCTGCAATCTGAAGGAACCACGTGAAAATCATAATTTACCTGTTGTATCTTCTGCCGAACTCTTTGTTAAAGATGAATCTGTATTGTCAACTTCCTTCAAATCCTTACTCTGAGGACCCAGATCTATCACCGGGTTTGTTCCACCCGCTTGACCTAGAGGAACAAAAGAAAACTTCTCCAACCCTATTTGTGATACTGCTGATGCAGGTTGACAGAAATCAACTCGCTTAACTGATAATTTGTGGTCATAACTAG
This sequence comes from Ilex asprella, assembly GCA_023539305.1. Lineage (NCBI taxonomy): Eukaryota > Viridiplantae > Streptophyta > Magnoliopsida > Aquifoliales > Aquifoliaceae > Ilex > Ilex asprella. The sequence goes on along the minus strand of CM042188.1, from coordinate 6,226,628 downwards.
CAGATTCTGGAGCTACTCTCACCATATTCATCATAGGTCCCCGATTTGCTTGATTTTGTAAATGAGCCTTCTTCGAATAATTAGCTTGCACATTTTGCCTACTCATTATCCACTTCTCTGCATTATTCCATTTAGACGACATAGGTCTTGATAGTGATCTTGTTAAGCGATTGTGTGGCCTCTCCCCTTTATGAAATTCAAAGCTAGATGTACTATCATAATCAAGACTTTCATCCTCCAGTGGTCTAACTGGGTGAATTGAACTTGAATTACCACTGTCATCTTTGGAAAATTGCTGCACTTTAACCCGACTGGGATCGTCATTTTCACTTGGCAAAAGCCCCTTTGACTGGAAAGAACCTTGTTTACCGGATAATTTCACCACCGATGAAACCTCCAAACCGGAGACTGTAAATTCAGGGGAAAAGGCCACAAATCATAACAGGAATTTGGTGCATCAAAACCAATTCAAAGTCGAGCACAACATAAAAACAACTAAACTAAGCTGAGGAGCTACAATTGGAGGGCAAATCCCAGAATCATTTTTGGAATTCATATACTATTCAAATGTAGAACAATCTATTCGCATGTGGGATAAGACTGCGTGCATGCGACCTCCCATATTCCTTTGTGATGGGAGCCTTGTGCACTGGCCGTTTATATATATACTGTTCAAATAACAAGCAGTTTCTACAAATGGGTTTAGAGCCAAAATCAAGAGTGAATAAGTCACAAACCTTCCTGATCAAAATCTCCATCATTAGTGCCTAATAAACTGTTCTTCACAAACTCAGAATCCTCAAGCTTGGAAGGAGATGTTCTTGAGGAATTACTATTTGAGCCATCTTTCTTCTTTTGATGGTGAGGCCCTATCAGCTTCATCCTCAACTTGCTTGGAGAAATTATACCAGTCTACAGTACACAAGAAATCAAAAATCAAATCATCAAATCTCACCCAGAAATATTCCAAAAGCTTGTCAACTTTGTGTAAAATACTCTTATAGACCCAAAATATCAACCTATGAAGCTCCAATTTGAGATTTCTCTATCAAAACCAAATGGGTATTCCTTCAACTAAAAATTAATTTCTAAAAACGTTTGAAACAATTAAAAGGCAAATTGAATTGAGCAAAAACCCATCAATCCAAGAAGTTCCAATTTGAGATTTCTTCACCACTGGGTATTCTTTCAGCTAAAAACTTTGGGAAATTAGTTCTTAGGAAGTTTGCAATTTAGATCAAGCTAAAATCCAAGTAATTGAAAAAACTGATGTTTTTCACCACCATGCAATCATTGAAACACAAACCCATTATAGAAAACAAGGCAAAAATTACAACTGTTCACATCGAACAATCTGAATGAGACAACTGAGATTAGATGCTCCTTTTGTTTTTTTTTGTTTTTGCATTGGCTTCAATTGCATATTTACTACCATTGGGTGCACAGAGAAACCATACCTGAATCTTGTGAATCCTCTCGTACTCCATTGGATCCTCTCTCTCTCTCTCTCTTGCACACACACACAGACAGAGGCCTAGAAAGACAAAATGAAGCAGGGGAGCAGAGCCTTTTGAAGTGGCAGTTCTCTCATGAGAGTGTTTTGTATAGTTGGACAGGAGTTACCGAATAGTTCACGGGGTCGGCGATTTTTTACCGATTCTTTATCTTGAGACTAGAGGTTGAGGGTGTTCAACATTGTAGTTTATTGCTTTAGTGTGGTCGGAGAAAATATTTATTTCTATCACCGACCAATAGAAATACACCACATATTATAGGATAAATAGAT
>CM042188.1:6213510-6224742 GCA_023539305.1 Ilex asprella | reverse complement strand
ATTATCAAAAACTTTAATAAGATGTTACAAGCTCAAGTGAAGCCCAAACATTGCTTGTGAGTGAATGAGCCGAGCACAAATAGTCTAATATTTGATTCAATTCGGTGGAATCGCAACCCTGAAAATGAAAGATTTTTTTTAAATCTTTGAGGAAAATGAGGAAAGATTACCCAATCTACCCTTGGATCCAACTCAAGGGACACTTTTAAGTGTTGTTTCGGGGGGGGGGGGCCCATTTTTTATGTCAAAAATGTCATTGACTGACCTTATTTTTTGACATAACTCTTGAAATTTTATCGTACCTTATCAAAAATTACAAAGAGATAGCATGACTTGATAGTGCGAGAGTCATACTTCTCATCCGTTAGTCCTGATCAATAATATATTCTATGACCATAATTCATGATAAATGATTTAGTATTGCATGCCCCAAAAAACCAAAAAAAAGAGACGTCTCTACATGAAAAATTAAAACAATAATATTAGAGTGGATCTCGCCTCTTTGATTGGCTATGATTTTCAATAATCCCGCCATGATTGTAGGATGACTTGGTCTTCTATGTAATTTTGAAATTCCATTTGCCTAGAAAAGTATATAAGAAATTCTAAAGAAAAAGGTGACGAGATTTACAAGTCTTGAATTTAAATTTTAATAATTTTTTAAAATCAAAACATGAAAAATTTATCTTTATTAATTTTATAGTCGCGGCGTGAATAACCTATTTTTAATCGAACCAAAGAGAGAATTTATCAAAATACACGTAAACTGACATAAACACTCGTCACCACCATTGAACAAAAAAAAAAACCGAAAGTTTTGGACAAATTTAACTTAATAACGTTAGTTTGAGTTCCTCGCGCGCAGAGGTTTTGCCGATCATATAAATAGCATAAAACCCCGCCATGAAACTTGATTATTATATACTTGCCCAAATTTTTGATTATTTTATACCTATTATAATATTATTATAATTAGAGTTATTCTTTGAAAGCAGTCAAAGATACTTTATCTACACTACAACCAATGCCTCATATTTTATGACTCAGGGAATAGTGTCAGTATTTCTGTAAGAAATCAGAGGTTCTGAATTCTATAATGTGACCCTCCATATATTTCGTTCTTACCTTTTGTCCTGTCTTGAGCTAGAAATGCCTATTTTAGACACGACACGTTATTACGATACAAATCGAACATGAAATTAAATGGGTCAATGGATAAAAACGAATTAATACGTATAAATACGAAAAAAATAGGTTAAATTCATACCAAAATCAGGTCAACCCGATTTTTACCTAATTAATCGATATATTTTAAACAGGTTAATATAATTCGACTCGAACCCGACATACTCATTTCTTACCCGTTTAACCCATTTATCCAAATATATAAAAACAACAAAATAAAACATACAAGTTTTTCTACTTCATGTTTTTAGTGCCCATAAAATAAATTATTGGTTTTTTCTTCTTTATGTTTTTTATGGATTAAAGCCATTTAATTAGAAATGGATGTTAGGATTTGATAACCTTTTGTTTCTTGTAATTCTTTAAATTTTATTCAATAAAATCTTTTAATTTTTTTAAAGTTAAACAAATAGAATTTGATACGTGAGTCAAACAGATCAGGTTAAATAGGTTAACATGTCGTGTTATGTGTTAACTCAAAAATTACATGTCGTGTTATATGTTAACTCAAAAATGACATGTTTATTAAACGTGTTAAACATATCAGGTTTGGGTAACACGTTTAATAGTCAAATCAAGTTAGTTTTTACACATCTCGACACGATTATTAAACATGTCAGGTTTGTGTTTAGGAATTTTTGACACAAACCCGAAACAAAACCGACACGAAATGACCCAATCCGACACGTTTGGCACCCATATCTTGAACACATGACGTGGTGTTCATGGACTGAGTTATTCATGGGTCTTGTTATTTAAGTTGAAGTTCAATAGTTGACTCGTTCGAGCTCGAGTCCAATATCTTTTAAGAAAGAATTTGAGTTTATCCCTGAACTCACTATCCTGCCCGAGCTCGAAGCCCTATCCAATAACCCGTCCACATGCCCGATCCAATAACCCACCCATATACCCAAAGCTCACACACACACACACACACACACACACACACACACACATATATATATATATTAATAATAATAAAAGTATACTATTAAGAAAAAAAATTGATTGACTACTTTAACCTAAAGTAATATATAAAGACAATACTAACCTTATTTAATTTAGAACTCATATTAATAAGACTAGATTGATGTTAAACTTTTAATTGGACAACTTGACTCTCATAATACTAACATTATTAATATGAAATTTATATTAATAAAACTTCATTAATATTACGCATAGTCAAGCCTTTCATATTCTTTCTTTTAAAGGATAAAAATGAATTGTTAAAATAATTAAATTTACTATTATTTATTTATATCTATTTTCATTAAATGATGACAAGTTTCTGAATTTTCAACTGAAATTGCATAAATGCATTAGAGTCATATTTAATATAAGATTTATTTCAATATAATTTAGATAATATTATCAAATCCTTGCTTTTTATTTTTTTTCCTTTTATGTTTTAGTTTTAATAAATCCTCTTTAGTTATGTTTATTGGTAATATTAGAAGCCATTTTATTTGTATCGATTCTCAATGCTACGAATATGTTCAATATTACATTAAATTACTTATTACAACTTAACTTTTTAAATTTATTCAACCAATTTTTATAATTAAATGACCACCATAACTTAAATAGGTCGCTTCCAACTGGCCCAACAAATCCCGCCCAGAAAACCCGCCTGCCTGCAAAGCCCAACCAATATGTGACGGGCTTGGCTTCGGGTAGCTTACCTCTACCCGAGCCCGACCCGGCCCACCACTCACCCAAGTATGAGCTTGGGCCTACACTACTTAAGCCTAGCCCGAAAAAAAAATTCACGGACCAAGCACGGCCCGTGGATAGCCCTACCTATATATGCCTCTCTTTCTCTCCCCCTCCCCTTCTTTCTCTCTTTCTCTCTCTCTCACACACACACAAAAGTAAGGATCTATTATCAAAACACAGTTGTTTTGAAACTTTAATACCAAAATACGGTATTTTTAAACTTATTTACCAAATTACGAAACTTTTTAAAAACGGATTCAATAACCCCACTTTTAGGAGAAATTTTTTTTTGGGCAATGAAAAAATCATGTTTTGTAAACACGTTTTTTATATTTTTTTGTGAAAAACGTGTTTATTAAACACGTTTTTCACACTCTTTCACCTAACATATTCACATGTATCATTAATGAGAACTAGAACTGTTAGGCCAACAGAAAACTCTTTGGCAGATTCTCTCTTACAAGAAAGAAAATTTTGAATTTTGCCAAATTATAGGAAATATTATATGACCATATTCATTAAAAAAATCTCCTTCTATTTTTGGAAGTTTAATGGGATGAGAAATATATGTGAAAAGCCGACAAAGTTGTTTCTTCGGGGGAGTGAATCCAAGGTCTCTTGTATTAAATTTGATAAATATGTAAAAATATTTTGAGTTTTAGATATGAGTTTTGGTAAAGAATGAGGAAAGATGGAGATGACTTGGAGTTATTGTCTATGCCCTAGGTATATAAACACACGCACACACATATATACATATATATCTGTGTGTGTGTGTGTGTGTGGGCGAGTGTGTGTTGTTGTATACTTTTAAGGTTTTTTTTTTCTCATTTTGGGGGCTAGGGGGAGTAAGTATATACTTTTAAGGTATATATATATGACCTAGCTCCAGCCCTCTTTTTCAAATGCTCCCTTACCTAATCCACCATAAATAGTGACAGTCATATAGAGCCCTTAAATTCCACTAGTCTCTTTCAATTTTGTTGCTTGTGCTAAAGATATTCTCTATGCATAAACTTAAATAGAGAAGACTCAATCTTCTCCGCCAAATCATGTTGCTTGGGCCTCCTAATTGTTAAGCAATTGTCACCAAATGGTATTAGGGTTAGAATACTCAGTGTAGAACCTACAAGAGGGTGGTTGGGGGGTGAACCAGCAAGATGAATTAGAAAATGGACAAAAGAGAAACATCCAAATGTCTCTTTCCAAAATGTTTCTAAGCTTATTTTTTTTTACCACCAAATACTCTCTAGTGTAATTCAATTTAATATGTAACTTGGAAAAACATGCCGACCTTCCATGAGGACCTTCATATGGAGAGGGTATTGACAAAAATCAATGTGGATGGTGACTTAATGCAATTGAATTTTTTTCTCCAGCTGGTAACAACTTCATTCTACAAGTGTACGAGGACAAACAAAATAGGAAAATGAAAAAATTTCAGTCGCACTCTTTATAGTTTATCATATGTTTAACGTACCGATGAGTCTTTGATCTAATAGTATTTCTTACCTTGCGAAAACTTTGCTTTTTGAGATTAAGGGTTCAAGCCCCCTTCCCTCCTCTCCCTCTCAAAGAAAAAAAAATCATATCTTTAACGACACTCCTTCTATTTTTTGAATCTTCATTGACACCTCCTGTTAGAATAAATGTTTTAACTATAATACAATTTTAGTAAATTATTCATAATATATTTTAGGAAAAATTTTATCCACACCCCCTCCAGATAGGTATATCTTCAATGCGACCGTCTCTGTTTTATGAATTTTTTACTTATTAAAATTTGGACCGATTAAAATTTATTTTTAATCGGCTCAAATTAGATTTTAATCAACTCACATTGAATTTTAATCGGCCCAAATTTTGATATGTAATATATGAAAAACAAAGTTTAATAAATTTGAATCGAATTTTAATTAATAAAAAATTTTAAAATTTAATTGACTCGAATCTAATTTTAATTGACTCTAATAGATCAGGTTGAGCTCAAATTGGCGCTCCAATTTTAATACATTAAAAAATAAAAATTAATCAGTTCTAATCAAATTTTAATTAATTCAAGTTTAATCAAATTTTGTGTAAAAAGGATTGTTTGGGGTGTCAGTGATGTTTAAATACAAACTAAAAGAGATGCCAATGATATTTTAAATAACAGAGGAAATTTTCTTAAAAATATAATAAATTAAAAAGAATGTGACCGAAATTTTTCCCAAAAAAATTGAATGTCGAACTCTAAATGAGGAACCAAGTAAAGGCTACCGTTGCCAAATGGCAACTAAACTAGACTTTGGTTTCATAATCAAATTGGTTGCACCATGACATGTAAACCCCACATATGGCTTTCACTTGTTTGACTGCATCATGCTTCACACCACTTACTTGTTTATCTTTATGTGTTTATCACTTCATAAAAGAATATCAATAGGATCACTTAAACTAATGCAGGAATACAGTTCTCCGTCCATGGCTCCAAACCCTAGACTATGCCCCTCTCTCTCTCAAAACAAAAGATAACAATACCCGTGAGCTAATTTAGTTCCCCAAGGCCTAGGCAAATTAAGGAGGGTACCCTTTAACTTTTTCTATTACCTTTCATGATCATTCACTTTTCCTGCCTAGAATACTTTGATTAACAATATCCATTAGCCTAATTTAGAGCCCAAAGCCCTAGGCAAAACAAGTGGCACCCTTAAACTTTTCTATTGCCTTTCATGGCCCTTTCACTTTTACTACCTAGAATGCCTTCCTTAAAAGAATTTTTAGCTAAAAGCAGGGGTCCAAAGCATTCTTTCTACATGGTTGCATTATCATATTATTCAATGGGTGGGACTCTTGATGGTGGCTTGGTCCCTTATTCACATGTAGTGTTTCATTTCTCCTTCTTCTTCTTCTTCTTTTCTTTTTTGAATTAATGTTTTATATATCTCCCCCAATGATGCTTCTAATTCAAAACACCCACATCAACTTTCAATTGTCGCAAACTTATTCTTAAACAAAGTAAATCATAACATTGACCCATTTGTCTGATTCTTATGGGAACAAAATTTAAGGCAAAAAAAGAAAGAAAGAAGAAGTTTGAGGGTAAATTGAAACAATTATCGTGGTGTTTCAATTTGTTTTAACGAGATATTAGATGAAAAGTGTTGATTATTATGATTTAAATAATTTAAAGACTAAAATGGGATAATTAAAAAGTAAAAGAATGTTTAAAATTGGGAGGTATTTTGGGGTAACTATGGTATTTACTTTTTTTTTTTTTTGGGTAGGTGTGTTTCTCATTGTCTCTAGCTCATGGTCGGATGGTGTGAATGGCACGACATATATGTCCTTGGACAGGGTTTGACCACTTGGATGTATATCTTACTCGAAAGATTTTTTTTTTTTTTGAACAATCTTACTTGAAAGATTAAGTAGTGTACTTCTTTGACCAAACCTGCTTGTGGGTGTAGGATATAGGACCACCATATCTTAAATATCCAACTATAAATATGTAAACTTGACTGGTGTTTCCTCCAATTGAAAGGGACATTATTTATCTAGAGAAGTCTACCCTATGGGAAAAAAAATTATGGTACCTCTAATTTTTATTATTTTTATGGGTATTTTTATAATTTTTTTGAGTAATTTATAACTTTTAAGGGTGTTTTTACAATATGTTAAGATCGATCGCAAAATATAACGAAAGTGATAACAATACTCACAAAAATTATAAATGACAATATAGTACAAAATTTTATTTTTTCGGTATTGTAGACAACTCCTGGTCTCCTAGAGTTTCTAGTTATTAAGATCTATTTATGCACTAGATTTGTTCAAAATTTCAAGGGATTTTCGACTTTTTTTATATGGTACCAAAAAATCAATTAGTCTAAAAGTATTACTAAAACAGGTCAAAGTTACAACTCAAAAGACCCAAATTACAATCAATGGGATAGAATTAAGTTTGGTTCATATCGATCACAATTTTTTGAGATTTGATGCTAAAGTGAGTCATAACTTGTTCCGAATTTTTTTGATATGGTACCGAATTGATCCGATGAGTTTTCTATTTTTAATATTAGATTATTCATCATGCGTTAATGATAATATAGCTAAATAAAGTGAGAAATGATGGGAAATTAACTAAGCATAGTGGGTCCTAATTGGATTAACATAAACATGATTGTTGAGGTCAGCTTAGAAAATTTGGAGATGGGAGATTCAATTGAATTGTGAAGAAAAAACTGATAGATGTCTGGGACCGACACTGGTGAGAATGCTAAGTTGTTGTCTTTCTTTTGGTGTTATGATTCAAATCTAATAGGGCATGGGTCCTTAGTTCATTACCTTTTTTCCAATCTTTGAAAGTGTGGCTTGGAAAGTTCCCAATCTTTTTGAAATGTTAGGTTTGAAAAGTTTTCATTTTTCAAACTTCTCATGCCACAATTAGAGTCAATGAAGGTTTGCAACCACTTTGAAGGATTTCAACATTTAGTTGTGGCACTTCTTGAAGGTGGCAATTAAAAATCTCCATCACCCTCATCAATTGTGTGTGTGTGTGTGTGTGAGAGAGAGAGAGAGAGAGAGAGAGAGAGAGAGAGAGAGGCCTGCTAATGGTTAATGGTTGGGCCACTGGAATATAGTGTGTATGGTATATTGACACTTGTAGTAAAAAGTTCGGGTCAAATTGACATTTATGAAGAATTGATTTTGATGGTGGCCCCTTTGAAATCCACACAGGCATGACACCAAAATACCAATTGCATGTTTGGTATATGGGTTTGGATGGAATTTAAAGGATGAGTTTTTGAAAAATAGTCTAACACACCTTTTAAATCTCTATTTGATTCAAGATTTAAGACTCGAAATTTATAGGGTAAATGAATCTTGACCCGTAGTGAATGATTAATTAAAACCCACAAAATAGTCCAAGTGTTGACTAAAAAAAACATAAAAAAAAACTCTTGTTAGGGCAAATGAATGTTGACCATTTTTTAGGCATAATGTACAAAGCACTTGACTCCCATGATTTGGAGTGCAACAATCAACAAGTATCGACTAGACTACTACTATACTAAAAGAAGCAAGCATATCCTTTCTTAGAAAGTCATTTACTATTTACCATCACTCCTTGTCAATGTTCCAAACCTTACCCTCGATAAAAAGAGATTTAAGCTGCTTAGCTCAAACACTTGTATTAGACTATAAAAGTATAAAAATTAAGTCCCGGGAGAGTTCTAACTCCAACAAAGAAAAATAGCATTCCAATGAATGAAAGACGATATGGGAAAGGAAGTCTCCGCTCCATTTTTCAACCCAATCTCCAAAATAAAAACATAACACCACAACAACACTCATCCAAACCAGCCTTAGTCTGTGTACAATCTTTTTTTTTTGGCCCTCTATAATTGCTAGGGATAAGCTTTGGATAGATGCTTTTTCCCTCTTTGGAGATGTCATACTAACACTTAATCGATTATGTTATAATGTTTTCAACCTCATTCCCGCATAACTTTACATAACCTTTCATAGCCCATATTCTGTGGGGTGGCCCAACCTAGAGCCCATGGACAAAACTCTTACAGTGTTAAATGCCAATTTTTTTTGACAATCCCATTTTGGAAAATCTGATCCATTTAGGAAATTTTGAATTTGATAAATATATGATCCAACCAAAAACTTAAACTCTTATCCAATTACCAAAGAGGTTTTATTTAGGGAGATTGGACGAGAGGTATAAAGTTATGCACTTTTAAGGCGAGACGTCCACCATGAACACTTTAAGGTGAAATGTCCATAAAATATATAGTTGACAAAAATACCCTTAATGAAAGAGGTTAAATACTTCCATCATATCCCACCCCCTAACCCCACCGACAATAAACTACATGCCATTGAACTAAAAAATTTAATGTGATTTGTTATATATTGTGAATGTAAGTAGAACTTGATTTTTTACTTCAGTATTTTTTAATTCACTATCGTTGTAGTTCACTGTCGGTAAAAGGGTGTGTTGGGTTGGTGGTGGTGGATTTCTATAGAAGAAGAGCTGGATTTACCACATGAGAAAGACAACGGTTTTTGGTTGGATAAAGTGCAAGACACAAGGGGTAATATTATCATTTAAAAAAAAATTAGTTTGAATCTCTCGTCTTAAAAGTTCTGTTGAAGTGGATCTCATGCCTTAAAAAGTATATGACTGGACTTATTGAAAAATTAGGTACGAACTTTATAGTTTTCAATAACTCTTACTTCTTTTTTTTTTGGTTGAATTGTGGATTCATTCTATTGCTTCATTCGTTGCAACTTTCATCATATTAATAAACTTTTACCGCTTAACAGGCTTTCTTGTCAGATCATATAATTTTGTGTCTTTTGTGTTTTGAGATTTTGGCACACACACACACACACTCAGGCTGTTGACAAAAACTTTTTTAGCTGTTTGATTGCTAACACTTAATAAAATTTGCCTATAAAACGATTTTTCTGTATGCAATATGAACATTTAGATAGAATTCAAATCAATTCTGAACAAAATTTTCAGGGGCAACACATCTAATTCATATAACAAAACTTGTAGGAAATCAATTTGATTCACCACCCTTTAGCTCTCTCTCTCTAAACCTAGTTTCCTTTACTTTCTACCACATTTTCCAACATCTGATGAGGAGGGTAGAACTGAATGTTCAGTACATTATCACTACTAACAAAAACAACCCTGAAAATGTCATACTTGACATCAACAGAGAAGCCATCAAGATAGGGAAGAACAGTCCTCCGAAAATCGGAATTTAGGATCCAAGAGTAGCAGGAATGGAGTGATTTCCACACCAAAAGAGTCACCACTCTTGGCCTACTATGGCATTTTAAGCACACTCCAGCTGATGCACCTTCCAGTTTTACGAAATGCGACTTGAATATGGCTAAGCATGCATAGGAGAAGTCAGTCTGAGTCGTGGTATCTGCAGAAAGGGTTCCTGAATGCAATGAAATCGTGTCGCCGGTGAAAAATTTTGCTGCTGGTGAGCCATCTCTTGATTCTCCACCATATGCATCAAAGAAGCTATGATCAATTAAGATAGCCATGCTTGAAACATTGGCCAACATTGATATCTGGGAGAAAAAATTCAAGGGTAATGAGATCTAGAGTAGGTTCAATTCTCATATAAAAAAAGCACAAAGAAGGGCTCTTTAGGATGCATGAAACAGAGGAAAGCTACTACGTCTACATGACATATTGCATCTTATACCACAATGACATACAAATTAGTCCTATGAAACAAAAAAATATAATGAAAAGGTAGTATTCTTTCACTACAAGAAAATAGGACTTTTGTTTCGACTATTTGCCGAAGAAAAAGGTCTTTGGTGCTTAAGCAAAGACTTTTCGCTTCGACAAAAGGGACATAGTAAAAAATCTCCGATGTAAAAAGTTAGCTTCAGCTAATTATCAAAGTAAAAATTCGACAAATAGCCGAAGCAAAAAAGTTTAAACAAAATAGAAGTATTTGTTTCGGCATGACAGACAATTTAGATAAATCTACCATGTCTATGTATTTTTTTAAAATCTACTAGAAATACAAACAACCACTTAAAAGTGGAAGTTGTTGAATTTATAAATTATGTCAAGAATGATTTACATAAAAGATTGGCAAGCTTCTTAGGGTGTGTTTGTGGGTGTTAGCTTTGTAATTCATATTGTAATTGATTTCCTCCTACCCAACAAAGGATTTTTCTGAAATAAAAATGAATTCATAGTAGTTGTTAAACTTACAAGGGCTGCATTGAGTAACTCCTTGTTCTCACTCGACCTCTTAATCCATGCTCCATACCATATGATCTGAAGAAAGAAGAAACCAATTAGAATGTATATATATATATATATATATATAGAGAGAGAGAGAGAGAGAGAGAGAGAGAGAGAGAGGTGAAACTATGATGTCCTTACCATACTCCCATGAATACTCCTAAATACAGCACTGTGAACACAACCAAGGGTCTCAGTGCATAAAGAGAAGTGTTTTAAGGCCTTCACAAGATCATCCTCAAGTACAACAGTTGGTCTAAACACAAAAAAGCTTATATCTAAATTTCTGTCATTAAAAGGCACAAAGCATGCCATAACTGGGCCTTTTAACTTTCTTCTTCTTTTGGGAATTTCTCTCTCTCTCTCTCTACAATATATCATTTAAGAGAGAGAATAGAAAGCAAATGGGCACCCAGAAATTGGATGAACAAGTTGTTTTGTTGGGTCCAGTTGAGAGCTGGAGTTTCAGAGACAAGGAAAGCAATATGTGTGGTCTTCTTTGGCTGCTTCAGCGCCGAGGCCAGCTTCTAGTCTTGTCTTGT
>CM042188.1:6197077-6210625 GCA_023539305.1 Ilex asprella | reverse complement strand
TTTTGGGTGAGTTGAGTTCCTCATTTAGGTGTTCTTGCAATATCAATTTAGGCATGCATATAAAGAGACAAATTTCATGGCTAATTTTTTCTAAAATTTGGCAATGCAAGATTGGTGCTTTGTTGAATGTCTTTAATTCATGATTGTAAATTATTTTTCATGAAATAAAGTGTTGATTTGTTTGAAAACAAAAAATGAGGTATTATAAGATAAAACTTGAGGTAGTTACCAAATATGTTTTCTGTTTTTATTCTCATAATTTGATAGACAAAAATGACTACCAAATATGTTTTCGTTTTTATTGTTTACCACAAAACAGAGACAAAAAATTGTCTCTGTTTTGATTGTTTTGAAGACACGAAAACGAAAACGTTACCAAACGACCCCTTAATTTTTTAAAATCGTCTCTCGTTTTCAAAACGGTGGCAGAAAAAAAAAACAAAATCGTTTATCAAACAAGTTTTTTTTTTTTTGTTCACTCTAAAAATTAAAATAAAAACAAAAAACAAAAATATTATCAAACGGCACTTAGAAGTGTCATTTTCTCTTTCCTTTCCTTCGAGGGCGAAGCCAACAAATAGTCTTTAGTAGGCATTTTAAGAGTTTTAGTTTTTTTTTTCTTTGTCAAGTAGGATGATACATTTATATTTATAAAAAATTATTTTTGACACAAACTATTTAACATAAAAAGGCCTAAAATTGGAATACATAGTGCATAAAAGCAAAAAAACAAAAAAGGACCAATTTTGATATTTTATAAAAAAAAATGAGGTTAATTATGGTCATTTTTAATTGACCTTAATGAGTTTTTATTATTTAAAAGTTTTGAAATGATAACTTTGTTATAAATACCATCAAGAATGTATTTCTTTCTATCACCCCAGTTAATTACATAATCAAGTTTTTATAATCTCTATCTCCAAAAATACTTTTTCCATAATAAAAATTACAATCGATAAAATCAGTATTATAATCACAAAAATATAAACTAATAATCTCTACAACAATTTGTTCTTACTTTACCCAAGGACTAGAAATTTTGGACCATGGAAAAAAAATTGACTCTATTTCCACGAGGGTGCTTAGTGCAAAATGAAATGCAGCAAACAAGGATCAAATATCATCCCGGTGCACTGTTTCGTTCACTTAAAAAAAAATATTTCATAACATTGGTCCAAATATACCGAAACATCTTAAAACATTCCAAAAAACCTCTAAACATCATAATTTCATTTCAATCACTGATTCGTTTCAATTACCTTAAAAACGGAAATGTTTCAACCATTTTGAAATGGAATCTTAATCCTTGACAGCAAACCAGTAACTTCTCTATAGCATCAAACAGAAATAGTAAGAACAATCTCACACAACTTCCCCAAACACAATACATTACAAACATCCCCTATATCAGACATGGTTCCTAATGCACACTGTTCCATAACTAATTCAAGTTCAGTTTGTGCTAAAAAAACTATAAGAAACAAAAAAAAAATTAGTAATGCTTCACAAATGTGCATCAAACAGATGAAGCTGTCCTCGAAACTTGATGAGACAAAGCATCTTCAAACTGCTCATCATCATCGGCCTTCTCAGCACTCAAGCTTGGTGGAATGAAAGATCTGAAGACAAGTTCCATGTTGGGAATTTCCTTCAATTCCTGACAAGCGACCTCAAGGGCCGTTGATTGGAAAAATCGATAGAATTTATTGCTACAAATGAAGGCAAAGATCAAGGAAAGTATCGGAAGTGGAATTAGAATTGGAGCGTAGTAAAACTTCTTCACACCAAAGTAACCGAACATGGTGACTTGGAACAGAAGCAATGAAGCTAAGATACGCGTATGCATGTGGGGCCACATCCTTCCGTAGCTCTCATATGATGGAACATACACTTTGAGTACCTGTTTAAAGGAAGGAGCAAATAGAAAAATGTAAAACTAAGGTAGGGGGAAGTCAAATCAAAAGGCCAATATTTGTTTTTCCTAAGCTTAAGTTCTTAGATGCATTTAATGAGTTTAACAAGTATTCATTTTTCGTAAGCTTAAGTTGTTAGATGCATGTACTAAGTTTTGATCCGAGACTTCAGAGTTATCATGTCATCTCATGTTAAAACAAATGTCAGGCATTGCTAACTTGCTATCTTCTTTCAACGCCACATGCGTGTTTTGGCACGTCAACACCAAATTTAAGGGCATTCTTAAAAACGAAGCTACTTTACATGATAGTTTCTAGAAATTGGGATTGGAACTTTGGATGCACAAGAAAATAAGTTACTAGGCATCACCTGATTCCGGAGAATGAGCCAGCCCAGGCCAAAGTATGCAACGCCAAATGGAATAATTATCGGAGCTATTACAGAATAGCAGAAGACGATTGTGACTATCAGCATGTCACCAGGAACCCTAGTTCCATATCCAAGATCTCCAGGAGCCCAAGCTTCTTTCACCTCAGCCTCAGTTTTGCAAAGATACTTCCTCTTGAGATGAAATATAATTAAAGGAACTAACCGGGACAGCTCAAGACCATAGCCAACAAAGAACCTAAGATCCATAATATCATGAAAATCAATTAACTTGTCCTACGTTTAAGAGAAAAGCCAACACATTTAGGTCAGTTTGTGTCTAGAAGGGGCAAAAAGCAAACACAACTCAGAAATATTAAATCGACGCAGAAATAAGAGCAAAATAAAAAGGCAAAAAACACAAAAAACCAAAATTACAGAACACGTAAACAAAAAGAAAGGAATCTATTGCCTTGGAAGGCACATGAACCAAGCCTATGAGGCTGAAGCATGTGTATGATGCTGAAGTGTGTGAATATGTACCATGTCTTGCTTCAAACAAAATGACTACGTCAAGCTACTATATATGATTTCATGAGTTCCATAGTGAATAGTTTCTTTAGTTTCTCTTTTTTTTCGTTGTTCCATTTTAGGGTCGATAACTTCACAATCCTTATTTATATTTTTTTTTTATCAGCAAACAAATAAACTTTATTATGACAGAAAGAATAGTTGGGGGAGAGAAGTCCACAAATAAGAAGGAAACAAAATATGTAAATAAGGGGGTAAAATCAAATTACGAGTCACATATAGCTTCCCAAATCACCCTAATCAATAAAAACCACAGTACCCCCAAACTCGGGAATCCCTGCCACCAAGTGGTGAATTCAACTGTTATAGATGGAACTTTTCTTTTTTAACTCAAAAAAGGAATCCATAGATCCAGTAAATACTTTCCAAAGCTTTGCCATAAACTAGTATGCGACACAATGTAGTTGACATTCTTCCCCTGATGTAACTTGAGTGGATGTAAAAAAGATCCTAACATACAAGAAGATCCTAATTGTAAACTTTGTAACCAGCAAAATAAATAAATAAACATCAAACAACTCTTGTGCTATTTACAAGTACCTCAAGTTGGAATGAAATTCCCACACAATAATTTCAGTCACTACAGTGATGCAAAAGGAAAGGATGCCGTGTTAATGAAAAATAAAGAGAACTGCAATCTTACTTCAGAGCCACATAGGTCAAGAAGAAAGTTGCATTGCCTGGGAGGCTGCTGGCCAGTAAGGGGACAATAGAGTTTGGATTCTTCTCAATGGTCTTGAATGTACTGAAAAGGGTTCCACCCACTGTAACACCGATAAATACATTTAACACGGTGAAATAGAAGTATTTCCCTGATGCGGCCCTTATTGCATGGCTCTCTGAAGGAATTCCCTCAGCCTTTGATAGAAACAAAAGAAACTTCGGCAACAAAGCCAGAAATATAATAAGAGCAAGTTGAGGGAGGTAAGCTTCCAACACTGTCCTTATCGCATTCTGGTTAATGACTGCCTTTAGAAATGGGAGGAGCTTCTTCAGATTTTCCAGAGTTGTAAATGCGGAAATAAAACCAATTGGGATCATGAAGAAAACTATTGTCAAAAAGACAATGACATACACAACATACTGTCGTATTTGCCTATCGTAAAAATTTTTAGGAAGATTAGGCCAAATTATCTGGCGGGGTTCAGGAGACTCCATGACTGTCCATGTGTCCACCATTCGAGCATGTAGACTCTGCGCAGCAGAAGCTGCAGTTACCCTGTTGGTGAAGAAGACCAGCGCCGAAGCTGTCTGCTTCTCTCTGAGAGTGACTTTCTGTTCAGCTTCCAACTTTGGGGTCAGCTCATTAATCTTTTCATTGTAGTATTCTATCGAATCTACCTTACTACCAATGAGACCAAGAAAGCCAGTTCTGTTTGTGGGTCTCATTCCTTCGGGTTTGCCTGTTGTCTTTGACCCTGCATATATGGCTTCAGCTCGTGCAAGCTTCTTTTTGTACCCTTCCAACTCTCCGTATAATTTATTGACCTGATAGAAACAAACACTACATATAATGAAGCCAAATATAAACTTCAAATCAATAGGAGACAAGTATAGCACAGATTATCAGGTGAAAGTAATCACCTCTTGTGCTTGATTCCATGCATGTTATATTTTATGCTACAAATTTTTTGGTCAGACTAAAAATAGTTTCACATTAAAAAACTTTTGGTTGTATACAAATAAAAAATGAGAACTGTATGTAACAACTGGAAGAAAAGTTGGATACAGGATCATGCGCAAATAATATATATCCATAAAAGAAAGGTGTATCGATGGTGATGAGTTACCTCCTTGTTGTTCGTGACCACCATTGATCTGTAAAATGTCTCTGGATAGATTGTTTTGAAATATGAGTCAACCTGTTCCTTTCTAGTTTGACCTTCAGAGGGAGGAATGTCCCTGACAAGAACAGCAAACTGTTCACCTCTCACTTCAGGAGACATTAGAGCCGTGGCTCTCAGATCGGAGACATGTTTGTATGCCTTCCACAATAAACAATATGCAACAACAGAAACCCAATAGGTGGCAATTACGAATGCCCACAGCCGTGGACTCTTTTCCTGCAACCCAAGTTAACAACAATGAAATAAGCATTTAAATTGGGAGAAAAAGTTAGAACACCATGAGGACTGCAACTTTGGTATGTATTGAAATTTCAAAATCTGCTCGATCAAGGATTTTATTATCACTTCAAAGTAGAAAACAGTCAATATCAAATGATGGAATGCTGATGCAACTTACTTCAACATGTCCCATAGATAGACTGTCAAGGTCATTGAACGTCCCATTGCTGATGGTGGCATTGTCTGCCTTCACCCCCTTATCTGTGGCTGCTACTGGCAGAAGTACTGGTAACAGCACAAGGCCAGCCAGGACGAATATTCCCAACACTGAACAGAAAAATGGAAAGGTAAAAAATGAAAATTTGGCATGATTATAGACATTCATGATCTAAGAGTATCTCCAACTTTGACTCAAATTTAAGTCAATATTTGAGTAAAAAACTTGAATTGATACAAAAAGGGCTCCAGTGGACAAACTCAAATTCAATGGAAGGCAAACTCAAATTTAAAGAAGAGTGAAATGTGCATGGTGATTTGAGTAAAGGTTTGAGTCTCCCTTGATTAGGCCAGCTGGTATGCATCATAACATCCAATAAAAGATAACTTTATTTGACCTTTGGGCTATTCATAATCTGCTCATGCACCCAAAAAATAATAAGTGAAAATATGCATGTACTATATACTCCATCCAAACATGAACAGCAGTTCCAAAGCTCTGCAAAGACAACAAATATAACTAACAAAAGGAATACCACTTCATTCATGTTATTTGGTTTCCTTAAACAGAAAAAAGGTACAAGTTCCTTTTTTAGTTCATAAAATTAGGGTCATGCACATAAGGTAACCTTGTGCAAATAGAAAAAAAAATAGAAAAGGAAAGAAACTAGAATAGATATATTTAGGTGAGCTAGTGAAGTTACATGTGGTGACTAACAGACACTACTAAATGGAGAGGACACCAAAAGCCATCTCTCCCTTTAATAGTAGTATATATTATGAACAGCGTTGATCATATGGTGAAATGTAGTGCCTTGGAGCTATCAATGATAAATTTCCCTTATGCTGAAACCAAAATTCACTTCTATGTGGAAATTGAATCACACGTGAGACTGTGTCCTATACAATAGCTACACAGGCATAAACTACAAAATAAATTGAGCAAAGTAAATGGCAACAATGTATTAACTTTTTTTCAAATAGCATAAATTCATGCCTCACTTAAAATGTGACTCAGAGGCTTTTAATGCTGGGAAAATCTTTCTCAAGATTCTGTGGTGCCTTTTCTAGATTATATACTACGAATTTTAACAAAGTTCCCAGGTAAATATGAAAATTCAAAATATTCTCATGAAATAAGGCCTAACATGGTACTCAGTATAAAGAAGAGAAGCATAATTAACACAAATTGAAACAGTACTTTCCTCTGCAACCTAATTTAGAGATTCTACCCCTGTTTTGATTTATTCTCTCTATAAGTTTCTATTATCTGTGACAAATATAGTGACGCTGTAATAGTCCCAGAATTACTACAACTGAAATATTATGCATTTGAGCTATGCTGCCTTCCATGATGTAGCAGCATTTAAAGCAACATGCCTATCGAGAAAAACTTACTGGTAATCACAAATGCAAGTGTTTTAAATCCGACTGGAAACTGAACTATTCTGCGGTTTTAATAAAATATCATGTCTGACTTGAGAATATTTTAAGTTGTAAAGCCAAAATGAAGGGGGATATCTCTCCACTTTGAAAGGCTGAACGGTGCCAATTTTCAAGTTTTATCAGCGGTTTGATGAGGAGATGAAGATGGCTTGCAAACTTCAGGAATGTTAACATGTTGGAATGACCATCAATTTGTGGTAGCCTTTCCAGAACGTTTTCTTCATGCTTGGCAAAGGGACATCCAAATACCCAAATATGGCAATTCACTCAAGTCATTAAAGCTTGGCAAATGAAAATTACAGTGTACATATATGTAATCCAACAGACCATAGAATATCAAGCTTGGTGTGGCCAATCCTTCGAAAATTGTTGCTCAAAAGAACTTAATACTGAAGCAAATAACTTGCAACAAAGTTTTGTTCAACATACCCCACTTGGGTGCCCACCTTTTGTGGACCGTCACTAGTTTTTTTTTTTCTTTGATAAGAAACACAACTTTCATTTCATTGAAAGATGAAAAAGTACAAAAATGGTGAATAAGAAATCCACTCAAAATGACAAAAAAAAACAAAATCTGAAGTTATCCAAAATAGACTTTCAAGTACAACCAGCTTTCAAAGTACATTGGAACACTCATAGAGGAGTGTGACAAAACTTATGTGAAGCCATCGCCCAAAAAGATGCTAAAAAATCACTCGATCTCCTAAGAACACCTCTCCTCCTCCTTCCCTTAAAAAATCCCAGTTCAAGCATTAATGCAAAATGCAATATGCAATACATGCAACTTAAAGTATGCCAAAAAAAAATTGGGTGATCATTTAGCACCCTACCAAACCACTACAAGAGTTTTGGCTAGAGCAATCAACTAAGGAATTAATCCACAATCCTACAAATTTCAAATCAAAACCAACAACTTTATGCATCAAAACAAACCCATAGAAAAGAAAACATTAAAATTTCTCTCAATCAAAATAAAATCAAGGGCATAAAATTTGACATTTGGTACCAAAAAAAAAGGCAAAAAACATCTTGGTGAATGAAAGAACAAATAATAATGAATTTAAGAAAATTAATCACTCAAAAGGAATCCAATGTTTCAAAATATACCACTAAAACCATATATTTTTCCCTACGAATCCAAAAGCCAAAAAGGAAAAAATAGCAGACCTTGTAAAGTTGGTAAAAATGGCATCCATTAAAAGCAAAAAAAACTAACGTTTTGAGTGATCATGTAGCTCCCTACCAAACCACTTTAAGCATTTTGGCTAAGAAAAAATCTAACCTAATTTAGTGAGAATGAAAGAACCCCAATAAAGAAACCGACTATCAGTTATAACAGTACTATTGGATTATATTACTGTCGCATCAAATCAGGCTAGTTTCTTTAAGTACAATTAGCATTACCCTTTCACCACAGCAATCAACTAAGGCCTTAATCAACAATTTTATACAATTGTAGAATTTCAACTAGCAATCTTAGGCTATAGACAAATTTCAAATCAAAACCATCAACTTTATGCATCAAAACAAACCCACAGAAAAGAAAACACTAAAATCTCTCTCAATCAAAACATCAAGGACAGAAAATATGACTTTTGATACCCAAAAAAAAAATAAGCCAAAAACCATTAGGGTGAAAGTGAATGAAAGAGCAAATTCTCTAATAATGAATTTAAAAAATTAATCACTCAAAAGGAATCCACTGTTTCAAAATATACTACTAAACCCATCTATTTTCCCCTACGAATCCGAAAGCCAAAAAAGATAAGAAAAAAGTAGCAGATCTTGTAAAGTTGGTCAAAATGGCGTCCATTAAAAGCAAACGAACACGTAGGAAAATACCCAACAAATTCAACCAAACCCAACAAAATATAGCCAAAAACAACTATGTATAATCAAAATATGAAAAACATTAGCATTTGCAAATTAATCACACAAAAAATGCCCAAAAACTACTATGTATGAACAAACAATAAAAATATTAATCTTACCAAAATAATCACCCACACAGTGGCATATTCCTGAATATATTTACAAAGAGAAATGAAAATGAGAGCAAGGACAAACCAGTGCTCAAGAAGACAAAGTACACAGCAGAATCAACACCCGACATGGAAATAACATCTTCTTCGGTTGAAGACATAGCCTCTCGGATCCAAGAAAAAGGGTTCCTGCTCCTGGACAAACCCTCATACGGATCCAAACCTTTTAAGATCCGATTTGGATAGTACACCACGTTGTTCCCTGGCTTTCTCGAAAGCCATGTAAACAAACACATCAAAATGAAGAAAATCACAAAGGATGTCCCAAGAGACGTCAAGAAAGAACTGAAATCCATCTGGGTTTCTCTCTAAATCTCTCTTTCTCTCTCTCTCTACTGCAAACACTATCCTTTTCTCTTATATGATTTTGAGACTATTTGGTGTTCAGAGAACTTTGGAAACTAGCCGTTAATGGACATTCACAGCGAGGAAGTAACGGTTGAGATGGCTAATAAAGAAAGGGGTACTCAAAAGATTGGGGGTTGATATGATGGAAAGTAGCAAACATGTCTTGCTTTGCAAGGGAAAATTTTTATCTACTACATCGATCTCTGCCACCACTATCTCACTGATGCAATGTGGGGTTACACGGATATTGATGTTACATATCATATGACCAATGTGGGGTTACCCGGGTATTGACGTTACATATAATATGATGAGTAATGCTACACTGATTAAATTTTGGGATCAAATTTAGAGCTCAAATGACATGGCAGTTGAGTTGGGCTTCTTTAATTGGTGTCATGTCATTTGGGTCCCAATGAAAACTTCAAATGATATGTTGTCATGTCATTTGGGCTCTAAATTTGATCTCAAAATTTGATCAGTGTATCATTACTCTAATATGATTCATCTCTCTCTCAACTTTTAATGCATAAAGAGAAAAGCGTTTGTTTGAGAGAAGGAAATACGTGTGAAGTGAAACCAAAGCGGATTCGATGGGAGAGAAACATCAAGTGAAGAGAGCGATGGATAGTGAGAAAACTGGAATGACCAAAATACCCCCGAGTGTAAACGGTAAAGGTCGTTAATTTGACAGTATTGTCCATACACATTTATGGTATATTTGGTTGGAATGGTAAAAAATGGGAAGAATTAACTTTTCATCATGAAGGAGGGAAACTCTTTTCGTCTTCATTTTATTTGGTATGATGGACGAAAAAATTGAAAAGATAAATTTTTTATTATTTGGTATTAAAAAAAAAAAGGAAAGAAAAGGCAAAAATAACCACTTTTAATTTACTATTATACCCTTAAATAAGGAAATAATTTTTATAATGACATAAAAGTTCAAAGCACTAATTTGTTATATTATCGAATAAATATATTCCAACAAATTAATATTTTCAATTTAACCTGTATAAAAAAAATGTAATTTCAGTTAGACAATTGAAAAATATAAATGATTTTTTGTAGTATTAAACATGGAAGATGATTCTAGAATGTGCTAGAAAGTAAAAAAAAATAAGTTGCTTTATTACATAAACGCATTGGTTGAGTAATACTACATTAACTAAATTTTGGGACTAAATTTGGAGCCCAAATAACATAGTAGCTGAGTTGGGTTTCTTTATTTGGTGTCATGTTATTTGGGTCCCAATAAAAACTTCAAATAATATGTTGTCATGTCATTTGAGTTCAAAATTTGGTCATTATAGCATTACTGAAATTAGTTTATCCCCCACTCAAATCCCCCATCCTTTCTTCATCTTTTTGCCTAAAAATGATCAAATTGAAAATGGTGGCCAAAGGGATGAGGTTTTCTCCCAATTTTCCTTTCTATCCACCCAATTTTCTACCATATCAACCATAGTGTTAAGGTTGCGTCAGCTCAATATGGACGGATAAATACACCCTGGTTCAGTTGGGCCCATTAGATATACCCTGATTGAGTTAGAATAATTAAACAATGGGTAACTCATATTTGAAGACACAATATAATGTGAATAATTTTGAGAAATATGTTGTTAGCCGTTAGATGAATCTATTTGAAACTATTGGATAGACTTATTGAAATATATCATATTTTATATTATAAATATCATTTTTTTTGTATTATAGTTTATTTTTTATCTAATAGAAATGTATTACGTATAAAAAAAATTTATTTTCTTTTCTCAACCAGTAATTACAAATCATTCAATTTGGAATTAACAATTCAAATTAAATTTCGACATAATACCCCTGCAAAAACATAGTCGTGTCTATCATGGAATGGTTTGGATTTGGATTCTCTTCGACGTTAATTTTTACAGATATAATGGTTCATTGGCAAAATAAGACAAAATTTCTAGAATTTTAATTTGAGAAAATCTAAATTTCTTAATATTGTACACAATTTAACTATTTATATTTACTTACCCAAAAAAAAATGTTCGTATTTGTGTGGGGAAATTATTGTCATGATTAAATATTGAAATAACCTCTAAAGAAAGAAAAGAGGTCATAGCTATCAAACTTATCGTTGACAATCAACAACATAGTTAGCATTATTATCCACATGGGTTGTTTGGGTTAGGTGGTTCGAAATATGGATTGAACTAGATTCTATACCCTAAACTTGTTCACCAATATTCAAAACTAAGCAATGATTAGGGTAGTTTGAATGAAAAAAAAAGTCATATTTCGTAGACTCAAGTTCGATTCTCCTATCACATGGGAGTCAAGTGCCCCACATTTTAGAAAATAAACGGTACCAAAATTTCTTATCAATTTTTTTTTATTATAATTGACGTGGTACAGTTTTCACCATCAAATAAATGAGTCCTATTAATATTTAACAAAAGATTTTGTGTCACATCAGTTGAGATGAAAAACTTAGTAAAAAATTTCATAAGCGTAACATTATTGATAGTTAGTCGTTGAAAGAGAGTAGATCCCACTAATTCAACTGCTAATAATCATTTTGTGCACAATTTTGATGTTCATTACATTACTTGTTAGTAAATCCTGCATGGAGGAATTTCTTTTGGCCATTTTGGTGGATATGATGAATTTCTACATGATCAGCTAGTTTATCCTTCCTTCATAGTATTACCTCTTTAGAGAGGCATCAAACATTTTGGAATTCTCAATGTCACACTAATTATTGGGCTTGTTTGGTAGACGTACTATGAAGGGATTAAATATTGAATTATACTATTTTTTATTTAATCGAACCTAGTATTTTATTTGATAAGCAAAGTTAATATCGCATTAATTTTAAAAATGTATATTAATCATATATTTTTTGTACGATAGACTTATATTATAGAGGAATTTTAATACTATCAAAAGAGATGGTATTATAATTCAACTCAGTTGTATTATTCTACACATGTACTATTATAACTCGTTAACTAATAAAATCAAGTTGTCATCAATGTAACAAACACTGATTGAGTGTATTTTTTTTAATTCAACATTAATACGATAAAATAATTTTCTAACCAAACAAACGATTAGATTAAATAACTACTATCCAACGTTTATGTTGTATATTATCAAACACTAGATAAAATTACGTATTATTCAAATATCCTATGTAATCTTATTTTTGGTCAATCTATATTGTATAATACTAAATTACTTTAACTAATACATTCACTTCTAATACGACAATCAAACGACCTCATTGTGTAATGTTGCATAGAATTGAACATGAGTTCTCTTAGATACAAAAGTCATGCTACTCATCAAATAAATGGATCGACCGGGCCTGATTAAATATAAACATGAAATTCGACTAAAAATTGTCTAAATATAATATAAATACAATTATATACATTATTATGAATTGATCGAGTATAAATTGAGCAAATTTTAACTCGATAGGAAATACATAATATTAATCATTGACTGCCCTAATTGAAAGTCTATGCTGATCAACAAGTTCACGCATCTTGAATATCACATTAAAATTTTAATGGTTCCATACATCCCCTTGAAGCTCAGAAATGTAGTACTACTTTCGTAGAGCCAAATCTTCTCCTACCCGACTTTTGAAAAAAAAATGTCTTTCAATATTGTTTTAAAATTCTATTGCTATTGGAACATAATTTGAAAACGACAATTGGATTGATAGTGTTGGGACTCAGTGATAGTTTAATGTCGAGACTCATTGACAATTTAATGGGCACAATCATTAAATCCTCAAATTATATCCTTAAAGTATTTCTCAATAACATTGCTCGTTTTAAAAAGTCTCTGTGCCGACAGATTTGTTTGACTTAAATAGGGAGAAAACAGAGCATTAAGGCATTCATCTCAAATTTTATGGAAATATATATATATATATATATTCCCTGAGCCTGAAGACACTGAGTAATAAAAAAAATCGTCAACATATTTATATTTACACACAAAATTAAATCACAAACATAAAAAAAGAGATAAAAAAATTTAAGTACCAATTGTAGTGGGGGTGAGTGGTGATGGGCGATAATGGTGATGATGGGAGACGATGATGGTTGTGGTGGATAAGGCGATGACCGTGGTGGTGATAGCAACCGTGGGTGGTAACAGTAGTGATGGACAACAGTGATGGTGGTTGGCAATGGTGGTGGTGGAACGATGACAGTGATGGTGGGCAATGATGATAGTGGTGTTGGGCTACGATGTATGTTTCTAGGTGACAGTGTGATGGATGGTGGCGAATGACAACGATGATAAAAGTGGTTGGGGTAGGTAACAGTGGGTGACTATAGTGATAGGCGATGACAGGTGGTGGTAGGGTAGGTGATTGTGGCTGGTGACTAGTGGCGATGGGGGGTGGTGGGTGCTGACACTGGGCGACGGTGGTAGTAGGATGATGGTGGTAATGATAATAAATAGAAAAATAAGCTAATGATGGTGATGGGTGATTGTCATAGACGACGATGGTAACAATTGGTAGTGGGTGACGATGGTGGTGGTGGTGGTGGTGG
>CM042188.1:6156482-6191081 GCA_023539305.1 Ilex asprella | reverse complement strand
CCCTCTCTCTCTCTCTCTATATATATATATATATATATATATACATAAATCGAAAATGTGGGTTTTCGATTCTTGTATACCCAGAAGATGTGGGTTTTTTTTTTGTTTTGCTTCCCGCCTCTACTCCATGATTTGTTCACAGATTCTTGTATACCCAGAAAACGGCATTGTTCTCACCCTCTGTGTGTCTGTCTATCTCTCTCGACATATATGTACTTATATATGTATGCAAGTATAAACAAAAAAGTTCATATTTCGTTGTTTTTATTTTTTCCCATAACAATGTGGGACAATGTTAACCCAGTCCATTAATGTGGTTGCATTTGTCTTTTGTAAACTAAAAAAAAAAAAATTCAAACCAAATTATGTTCGGGCTTTTTGCCATGGTGACACAAATGAAAAATGAAATGAAATATAAAAGTGGACAACATTAATAAATTTTCAAAGTCAAACATGAATTTGGATTGGATAGGAGTGATGGTTAAAATTATAATTTAATGTGAAAGTGAAGAGATTTGACGAACAACTACAATGTTTTGTCCATGGGTCCCATAATATACCAAATCACTTGCCAAATCAAGTATAGGATTAAACCCCTTCATCTATATCCGGGTTATTGGGTTTTCATTGGATAGGTTTGGATTACAAAACCAATCCTATACTATCCCCCAAAGCTTTGCCAAACACCCCCCAATTCATAATGGATTGTCGTTTTGTTGTCCGGGGAACTCACTTTCTATCAACAACAGGTGTTCTGACCACAAAAGAATTAATCAGGCCCCTCAAGCAAGACACAAGCAGCAAAACAAGAAAGAGCTGAACAAAAAGACCAATAGCACGAAATTGAATACTGAATGGTAAAACCTCTCATTCTACAACATATAACCCTAAACAACTTTTCAACAAACACAATAGCTAAAACTTCTTTGTAATTGAGTCAGGCATATAAACCAAATTGGCAAAACAGAACTGATGGGTCAGCACATTGGTACTCCTTACTAGCTCTAACCCCCGACTCCATCCAGGAATTATAGCAAGTAAAAAATTCCATGGAAAGTGAACAAAAAGTACCCAAAAAAAAAAAATTAATGTCAAGACTGACCTTGTGAAGTGTGTCCAAGATAAGAAGATCCAACTGTCGACCACTGTTTTTTGAAATATCTGGAGAATCAAAAAAACCCTAAAGCCAATGTTTCATGATTTCAGCTATGTACACTCAGTAGTATAAGACGTTAACACAAAACTACTTATTTTTTCATTTTTATTCTTTTTCTTTTTCCAACACTATATCATTTCCCTTCACCAAGCGGAAAACTTGTTTAGTTAAAATCTGTACATCTTGAGCAGCCTACAACTACATAATAAAGGTGTGGGGAACAAGCTTAGTGAACTCTCTACTCTACCCCTCCTCCCCTGTCCCTAGGTTCCTCCTCCATCATTTTCTTTTCCTTTTTCTCTTCTTTGTTTCAGTTTTTAGTTTTTGGTGGAGGGAAATGGGACAAGTTTGCTTCTCAGAGACTTGAACTTTCTGTCGGAGAACTAAAAAGGAATCTGTGAAGAGAATGGACACTCTCAGTTTCCTATTGGCTACTAGAAAGACCCAAGTAAAGCTGAGCATAAAATTCACAGTTGGTTTATGTAAGTAATTTTTTTTCTTTCTTCTTTTTTTCTCAAGTTGAACAAAGCAATGTGTGGCATGGTTGCAGAAGTGAAGTATCATCAATTAAAACAAATTCCAGAATTTCCAAATGACTGAGTCTCCCGTTAAGAAATATGGAGCAGAGACTAGTTCTTGACATCCCTTAGATTCTCTAAACAAAAGAGTTCAAGCATACGCATGGCATTGTACCGGGGGATAGAACATTTTTAAAATAAAATGGATGAAGCATAACTCACAATGCTCTGTGGTTGGAAGAAAGCGTGAAATGTCAGATATATAAGCTACTCTAAATTTTTTGCCGAAAAGAAAACCCAAACATATATAATCTTCACCATGCATCACCTACACGAGAAAATAATTCTAAATATCGAATAGATAGGAAGAAAGAAATTGCATTATAAAGAAAGGATATGAAAGGAAATTAACTGGCAAAGGAACAAATTCTAGCCCTGATGCAACAAATGGCTTCTCACAGTCATTCTCAATTATCTTCCAGTCAAGCTGTGCTACCCGTCTCATTTCCTGGCCAGCTTTATTTTTTTTCTGAACCAAGTAAGGAAATTTTCCCGAGATGCTGTTTCAAAAACAACATGCACGGGTATCAAGACAGAGTGCAATCAACAATTGATAGTATATAAATAGGAGATAATCATTTGTAAAACATGATCCATATTTCAGATCCAAAATCCTCAATGGTGAAGAAAGATCTGCTTATCTCAATTTTCAGCTCCAACATACAAGGCCATTTTTGTATCTTAAATTAAGAAACGGAATGAATTTGAAAAAAAACAATCTTCTATGTTAAGACACTGCCAGACAGCCCATTGATATTGGGTGACCAAATAAAAACCACCTCTAATATCACCTTATAACTCCCACATGGCACATCCAATAACACCATATAGCCAGTGCCTGTCAAGTTATCCTTTATTACTGATTTTTGTCTGACTGGACCAATTACATTGATTCTTGTTACTTCTTCTCACTTTAGTTCATAAACTTAAATCATAGAAACACAAATCGGGACATTTACATACAATCTTATTTGTGCACAATATTTTTATTTGAAACATTCTTGACATCAATATTGAAAAGATTTCACCACTAGAAAGTTTAAATTACACACAGCTAACTGACACAAGCTAATACCTTCTTTAAATTATGAAAATAAATCAGATAATAGATGCTAATACCCTGTTTCACACCTCAATATTCTAAGAACGCAGTTTGAAGTGACAGCAATGTCTTTCACATATTATCCCTCAGTGTTACATTATTAAACCAAATTGGCTGGCACAATATTATCTCTCATGCATCACATTATCAAACTAAATTGGCTGGCACATGATGGCCAATAAAAAGCACATCCACTGCAACAAAAATACAACAGGTACCTCTCCATCGCATCCAGAGAGAGGTAGATGGGGGTAGGATCAATGTCATTTGTTGGACTAAATGGCTGAACAGTACGAATATCATCCAGACCAAGAACAGCATCAGCATGTTCATGAGTCAAAACAATCTGCATTTGACACAAGCATAAGTTCCTCATACTCCACCTCAATTGTGAAGAAAAAAGTGAGAAATGCAGTTCAAGTACATAGATTGACGATCACATCCTATCCAGCACATTCTCACAAAATTTAAAGTTCAATGGCTGAATTTTTTTGGTAGTTTAGTTGCCTATATTAAAAATGGTTTCAGTTTGTCCCTCTAAGAGATATCTATCGTTAAAACTTCACAATCAATACTCAAATAAAAATTTTTCTCTTGGTTCTCTTTCAAATGGAAATGGAAAAAAATACAACAAAAAATGAAGGAATAGTTTAGAATCTAGTGATAACTATATCAAGTATCAAACAATCAGGAAAACATTTAACAACTTTACATAAAAACTGTGCAAAATCATAGGACTTTCTTTCATAAGATAATCAAATACGTTAAGAGTTCCATGCTCTTTCTGTTGACTTCTCAAATTGTCAATGTAAGTGTTTTATTTTCTATTAGAGTCAAAACACACAAAATAAGATTATTCAAGTACACTGAAGATTAAGATGTTCAGGAGTAACTTGAATTCTGAAACAAGTCAGTTCAGTTGTTAAGAAAATAATTCAAACCCTAGTTCTTAACTCGATAGCAATACTAACTCTAAACTTTCTCTCTCCAATCCTTACTAAGAACCAAAAGACAGATCACGAGTTACCTTATCTCATAGTGCGGACGTTTTATGTGGTTTGAGAAGTCAAGATTACTTACCAATCTTCAATAAATCTTTTGTTTAAGGGTAACCAATGTAAAAATCACAAATATGATAAGAAAAATTCCTTGACATATTAGTTATACATTGAGAAACTAAAAGGACATAGAATAAAATAAAAAAAAAAGAGAAATAAACTCACAGAATCCACCCGAGGAATGTTATAAAAAGTGAACCAACGGAGTACTTGCTCTCTGAATGTCTTTCCAACATCAATTAATATATATCTGTGTCCGCTACCACTCGGGCAATAGTCAATAAGAAGAGATGTATTACACCTATAAATTCATAAAAATAATTCCATGAATCATCATTGCAATGCTTCATGAGCTGAAGGACAAAGAAACAACAACTAATCAACACTCAACAGAATATGGGTCATGCCAATCAGAGCAGTCTTAATTGCTTCGGGGCCTTTTTGTTGACAATCTGATTGGGTTTGAAATCAGAGAACACATCAAAGGCTACAACATAACTATCATTAGACCACTTGTACTTCTATCACCTACAACCAATAAATGCTATAACATAGACTTGCCTAACACGAAGCCCGAAATCCTAATTCCCGCAAATTGGATCTAATGTATCACAGTCTTTGGCTTGGTAGCTGGTCCTAAAAAATAATAGAACCTACTATCAATCCAATCCAATCCAATCCAATGGTTGTGATGGATTTTATAAACAAATTAGTATCAAAGTAGGAGGCAGTGTTCGAATCTCGCCGTCACCTGATTTTTTAAAGATTTTTACACTTGTTTGGCTCAAAATATAGTATGCACGTATAAATATTTAAGGTACACCATCAACTTATGCTTATGCTTTTGAAGTAGATAGTTGTGTAACTTAAACTCACAGTCAAATGCCTCAAATTGATCTGAATTTAACACGATCAAGTGGCATTCAATCAAAACATGCAAGAAAAACTTAATGGCAGTCAAAATTACCTATAGTTGGGGTTAAGCTCAGGAGGGATCGACTTTGACTGGAAGCAGACTTGGCAAGGTGGATCGGACGGCTGGATCAAGCACATAATATTCGGAACTGAACCCGAACAACCGGTCCCGAGAAAGATCAGAGCCGATCGCGGCTCTGCATTTCCCTTCTCCGCTGCACTAACAGCTGTTTCCATTAGTCTGAGAGAGAGCGCGAGAGAGAGAGAGATGGCGTACAGGAAACGAGAGGGAATCGAAGGGTATATGTAGTTGGTGTACCGTGTACAAAACACGTGATGGTATGTCCGAACTAAGAAGCAAATATTCGCTGAAGTTGGATCTATTATAATATAGAGTTAATAATATTTTGGGTGAATTACATTCAAATCCTTTAAGGTTTGTCATTTAATTATTTAAACTCTTGATATTTAAAATATTACACACAGACCTCTTGAAATTTATACGCGTGTAACACTTAGACTCCTATTGTAAATATATCCGTTAATAAATTATACTTAACCCCTCCTGAAACTTATTGGTATATAATACTTAAATCCTTTAAGTTTAAAATATTATACTTAAACAAAAAATACTTCAATCAAAGATAGAATATCAAATATTTTAAATTTTACAACCAAAATTCATGTTTTATTGTATAATTTATTGAAATAAAATTAAAAAAAATAAATTTTTAATTTTTTCTTGCAAAATCGTAATTATTATATAATTATACTATCTATTAGAATAAAAAAAAATAAACAAGGGGTCTAACTCATTCATAATACAACATAAATTTTACATTCAAAATTCATATTCTATTATGTCATTTATTAAAATAAAATTAAAAATAAAAATCTAATTTTTGTTAAAAAAAATCATAGTTAATATATAATTATACTATCTATTAGAATAAAACTATAAAATTAAACAAGAGGTTAAATTGTAATGGATACACTATCTTTTAGCTTTAATTGGGGTATTTGATATTTTAATTTGGTCGTTTAAACGATCACAATAAATTTTTATTTTTGATTTTATTTCAATAAAAGATACAATAGAACATGAATTTTAATTGTAAAATTTAAAATATTTGATATTTTATCTTTGATTGAAGTATTTTTGGTCTAAATATAATATTTTAAATTTATGGGGTCTAAGTAATATGTTTACAAATATTAGGGGGCTGGATATAATTTATTAACAGATATATTTACAGTAGGGGTCTAAATGTTATGCGTGTACAAACTTCAAGGGATCTATCTATAATATTTTAAATATCAAGGAGTCTGAGTGATTAAGTGACAAATTTCAGGGGTCTGGGGTGTAATTCTCCCTAATATTTTTAGTCTTTTAAAGTATATGTATTTTTTATCTGCTTCAATATATTAATTTAGTTCTTAAGTATTCAATTCGTGTCATTTTTATTCTTACATAGACATACCGTTAAGTTTTTGATAAAATGATCACATGTTAGACACGTGATATCGTCTAAAAAAATGGCACATGGTCATTTCCGTCAAAAAACTTAGCGGTCCGTCTATGTGGAAAAAAAATGACACGAATTGAATCCTTTAGAAACTAAATTAATAAATTGAAGACTAAATTGACAAAAAAAAGTATACTTTATGAATAAAAAATACTATTAATCCTATAATATATTTTTTCTTCAATTTTTTTTTAACCAATAACATGTCATTCTCTTTTAAGTAGCATATACAAATAAGTTTTTTATTCATTAATAATATATACTTGATTATAAAAATATATATATATATTAAATAAAATCTTAATTCAGTATTGATTGGACTCGTAACATATCATTCCTTCAAATGATACTTGTTGTATACAAGTAGATCTATTATAAAAATAATTAAAAAAGAAATATATTGGAGGAGATTTTGATCGAGTATTAGTTGGACTCACGTCCAACTCAACTTTTATTTGTTTTTACTAATTTTAGTCACCCATAGTTACCCCTTTTAGTATGAGGAAAAATTGAAGGGCAAAATTCTTTTTACCCTTTTGTGGCTAGACTATTGTTGTGCGGGTAAATTCATGCATAATATACAGGTGAACAGATCTCTCCTTTGGTAAACATGAATCAGTTGAGGGTGCGGTTGTTTGCACTACCTGGAATAGGTTGAGAGGGCCAAAAGGGACCTGGGGTGGTGATGAATTGTTCTTGGGGTTGCCTGACTGGTCCTGGAAGGATGTTAACAATACCTGAACCACAGAAAAAGGAGGTTAGAAGGGCGCCAGAGTGTTTTACGGCGTATCCCCTCCGACGATCTAGTCAGTATATGTTAGAGAGGAAGAAGAAAACACTGTATGACTGTAGTGGGGAGGTTTTTGCGTACCTTTGTTGCATGTTTTTGTGGGGTATTTATACCTCTGAATGCTCATCATTGCTAGTGATCTGATTAGTAGGTATTATCAGGAATGGAGCAGTGTGTCCATGATTCATCGTAGGGAATCACAAGATATTGATTGCTCGGTCTATCGAGGACTCAACAGTCCCTGCTCGGTGTTATACCTCATAAATGCCCTGAAGAGGAACATTTAATGCTCCTCCCTCGGTACAGGGGTATTAAATGTCCTGGCGAAGGAGTATTTAAGGCTATTACTCCTAGGCCCCCAAAGCCCATCACGGGGTCCCATCACAAGAGGGATTTATTAAATGTTTGTTTGTGTCAGCGTCGTTTTAGCAGACTCTGCAATCTTCATCATCACCATTTCTGACACTTGATGCCGCGTGTTGACCTCTCATAGGTTTTATGTCTCATTCTTCTGACTCCCCTGACTCGTCTGAGCAAAACCTACTTACAATGACTAGATTGTCAAATCCTCCAGACTGTAGTTGTCTGAATGAGTCAGAAGGCACAGGCTGTCTTTCTCGGGGCCGATGGTCACACCTTAACCTCAATGGGGTAAACGGATACCTAGGGACACGCGTCTGATTCCTAGGACCAGAGATGCCCTGCCTCCGAGGTGCTGATGCCGAGGGACATGTGTCATGATCCCCGATGTCTCAATAAAGAATGCCGAGGACACGTGTCATAATCCCGAGGACCCAGTAAATAGTCCCATCAGCGGCCAAATAATGAATTTTTTTTAGAAGAAGAAAAGAGTACCTACTCTTAAAGACTCATTTAGATAGATGCTGAGAGAGAGGCTGATCAAGAGAGTACTTAATTTTAAGGTCTTGGTGGTGGGAAGAATTGCGTACCCGCCATGAATGGACTGAATGGAGTTGGGTAGAGAGAAGGGTCAAGCATCATGACACCTTGGTTGCTGGTTGCGATGGTGGCAGCAGCGGAGGGGTGGGTAGTAGTGGCTGCTGTGATGAGATTTAGTGGTTGTTGAACTAGACCTCCACCGCCGCCACCGGAGGAGCTCTGGCCTAGTGTATAACCACTGTGATCAGGACCTTGATCGTACAGAATTCCTTGGAAAACATGGCCCCCAATGTTCACAGTAGTTTGATAAGCATACTGGTTATCTGCATCATCCATGGCGCTCACTCTTACGTAGCGAAACACCGGCTCAAAATTTACTTCTGCCGGAAAGTGACCAACTTCTAACCCTGGATTCTCTCTCTGCCTTTTGGGATTCTCTCCTCTCAGAGTCAACTGTTGTTGCTGTTGCGATGGTGGTGCTTGGTGGTGTAAACCGGTGAGTTGGTGTTGCCTCTCGCGCCTTTTGGCCGCAGGAACCCAAGTACTCTTAACATGAGTTTGGCACTGAAACCCTCGGCTCTTACAGCAACTCCTACATCTCATATGAGCACAGTCCTTCTTGGCTTGGTTTCCACAATCTTGGCAGTTCATACGGGTACCACCTCCTTGAGTCCTGAGGCTTATATGGCGGGTGAGGAGACGACTCCCAGCCGATGTGGGACAAAGCCCACATGCGGCTGGGGGGTAAAGGTTACTGCCGAACGAGCGCAGGTCAGCCAAAATCCTTCTGTGGAGGGTGCATGGAATCCCGAAGTGGGATTTACCCCCTTACAATTGTGTTTATTACTCTTGTTGTTTCAAAATGTACACATACCTCCCTTATGTTATTGAATTCATTCCTACTCTCGAGTTGCATGCGTATATCACAAAATCCATCCAAATTGACGGAATTTGTAAGAGTTACGGTTTAATCTAATAACATTAAGAGAGTTATGTGTATTTGAAAC
Source organism: Ilex asprella (assembly GCA_023539305.1). Lineage (NCBI taxonomy): Eukaryota > Viridiplantae > Streptophyta > Magnoliopsida > Aquifoliales > Aquifoliaceae > Ilex > Ilex asprella. The sequence goes on along the minus strand of CM042188.1, from coordinate 6,182,049 downwards.
GATAAGGGGTGATGTGCACCATAGCGTAACCACATGGAGTTAAAATACTTTTGTCAAAATTGAATGGATGGAAAAAGATGGATGAAAAGGAAGGTAAAAATAGAGGTTTTCTTTTGTTTGGTTGGAAAGTAAAATAGAGAGGAAAAGAAATAGAAAGGAAAAGGTAGTAGGCTGTCCAAATTTGAGCGAAAAATAATGGCCTTTTTGGTAAGAGGGATAGAAAAGTAGAAGGATGAACAAATAGGAATAACAAAATTTTCATCTATGAAGGAAAAAAATTATTTTTTCCATTCTTTATGGTTGGTAGAAGGGATGGAAAAGTAGAAGATATATTTTTTTTGCTATTTTCTGAAATAAAAAAAACATTACTAATTAAATATCATAAATGTCCTTAAATAGTTATGGATAATATACTACCATGGACCTCATTGCTGACACCTTTGGCAGTACGTTCTTTGCCATTTTTCTCCCATATTTAGAGTGATCCGACTTGATAAGCGGTAAGGATTATTTTTCTATTACATTTATCTTTCTCTCCATCTTTCCTTCCTAACCAAAATGGAGGGAAATTATTTTTTCTATCTTATTTTTCATCAGTTATTTTTATCCATCTTATTTTCACCCATGCCAAACAAAATGTAAATAAAAAGTCCTTACACATGATGTCAATGATTAGATTTATCATAATATAATGTCCCTTAACATGATGGCTACTTTTGAAATAAAAGAATAAAAGTGGGGTCCATATTTTTTATTTTCTCCGGACAAACTGGGAGCTATGCGATATTTTTAACTCATACAACAATAATAGGGGTGACAATCATGTTGAGTTAAGAGGGTTCATGTCAGGTTAAACAAGTTCGTGTCCGTGTCCAAATTCACTCAACCCAGATACGAATCTTTTATTAGATTTGTGAAAATTACGAAAAATTAACACAACCCATTTATTTGACAGGTTACTTGACATGGCTTGTGTAATCCATCAAATAAAGTGGTCGCTTTGGATCTATTTTTGGTTCACACGATAAGCCTTTCACTCGTCAAAATTACAGATCCATTTAGCCCGTTTAATTTGTTTATCATAAAAAGATTTGTACACATCAAATTCAAACATCTAATTCCACCACTAACATAACACAAAGCAAAAATCAAAACAACGTACTCCAAATTCAACAACCAACATCTTCATCAAAAACCAAATTCCACCACTATCATATTACAAAACAAAAAACCAAAACAAACCAAACATGCAAACATATTTTCAACATCCACCATCTTCCATCAAAAACAAAATTCCACCACTAAAATTTGACAAAGAAAAATTCAAAACAACCAAGCCATAAACAACCAAATTCCAACAAAGAAACACAAATTTTACCATAAACAACCAAATTCCACTACAGAGGGCAAATGTCCCCTCTTGCAAGTCTAGCATGTTCATCAACCTCGTTCTCACATCTATACAAATGAAATTTATAAAAAATTAATGATCAAATAAACTCATAACTAAATAAGAGAATCACTATGATATTTTGTATGTATCTCTTATAGATCTGATAACACTAAGATTGTTACTGAAATATCAATCAAATAAACTCTTATTGCTTGAACTCCATCAAGCTTTTGATGCTTGAACAATGCTTAAGCCATCCTCTTTTATAAGGAAATTAGTGAGGTTGCAGACAATACAACATATCTGCACATGCATTGCAAATCTGCTCAAAGAACAAGCTCAACATGTCTTGTTGTCTTTATCCCATGTACTGCAACCACCAAGCCTTGACTTTATACCAAAAGGATAAGGGCTAACCATTCTAAAGTTTCTAGTTCCAAAAAAGCTCACATATCTCCATCATGGCCAGAAGTTGTTCAAGCCATCTATAAAACTCTTTTTCGTTCGTCTCTGTTGTGCCTAGCAGTGCTTAACTTGTAGAATGTTGATTAAATCCAAGTAATGCTCGAACTTGATTGCTGGAACCACCTTAGTCAACATATTAGCTAGATTATTTTTGGTACCAATCTTCTATAGAGAAATATCTCCATCATCAATAATCCCATAAACAAAGTGAAATCGAACATCAATATACTTGATCATTTCATGATGAACCGAGAGAGTAGGCTTTGAGTTCTCTATATCAAACCGAGAGAGTACCTTCTCCAAGTACTTCTATTGTGACAAGAACAATCTACCCTTCTTCATGTCTCTTAGAATTTTCATGCCAAGAATCTTCTCAATTGCACTCAGATCCTTCATCTCAAACTCTTAACTGAGTTGAAATTTCAACTTGATGATTTCATCCATGCTCTTAGTAGCAATGAGCATGTCGTCAACATACAAAAGCAAGTAGAAAAATGAAACCATTTGATAGCTTCTTAAGTACACACAATAGTCATACTCACTACTGGTGTAGCTCTACTTCAACATGAATGTGTTAAGCCTCTTATACCATTGTCTTTGTGATTGTTTCAGTTCATACAATGACTTCCTTAGTTCACACACATAAGATTCTTTATCAACAACCTTGAAACATTATGGTTGAGTCATGAAGATTTCCTCCTCCAAATCGTCATGGAGAAATGCAACATTCACATCAAACTGCTCTAGCTCAAGATCAAACTGAGCTACAATGGACAATAACACACGAATTCAAGTGCGCTTTTACCATGGTGAAAATACCTCATTATAATCCACCTCTTCTTTTTGCACACAACACTTGACTACCAGCCGTGCTTTGTATCGGATACCATCTACTCTTGGAGAACTTTTTTCTTTTGCAAACACCTATTTGCACCCAATTGTTTGCTTTCCCTTTGGCAATTTGACAAGCTTCCAAGTATGGTTCTTGTGAAGATAATACATCTCCTCATTCATGGCGGTTTTCCATTCCTTGCAATTACTGTTGTTCATTGCCTCTTCGAATGTAGCTGGCTCATCACCCACCATGGTAAGTGTATAAGATTCCATATCTTCAAAACCATAACAAACTAGTTCTTTGATTGTCCTTCTAGTCCTCCCTGTTGCTAAAGATTATTGCTCTATACTTCTGATTGCTGGAAGTTAGCATAGCAAACTCATCAAAAGTCACATCCTTACTGATCATAAACTTGTGCAATTCAGGGCACCATAATCTTATCCCTTCACTCTAGACACATAACCAAGAAAGATTTCATTCTTAGTTTTTGGGTTAATCTTACTTTGTTTGACATAAAAATAAGTTGGACACCCAAAGTCTCTAAGAGAACTATAATCACCTTGCTAGCCTAACCATACTTTGTAAGGAGTTTTACACTCTATAGTTGTTGATAATGATCAATTGACTAGAAAGCATGTTGTGGTGATTGCCTCAACCCAGAACTTCCTACACAATCCGACATTGGATAGCATACACCATGCTCTCTCTAATAAGGTTTGGTTCATACTTTTTGCAACTCTATTTTGTCGTGGTGTTCCCTTTACTGAGAAGTGAATTGCAATACTTTCATCTTTACAGAACTTCAAGAATGGCCGGTACATGTACTCACCACCACTGTTGGTTCTCAATTGCTTGATCTTCTTGCTAGTTTGATTCTCGACCATGGCCTTTAATTTCTTGAATGTTTCAAAAACTTAATCCTTAGTCTTCAAAAAGTATACCCATACTTTACGTGAGAAGTCATCAATAAAAGGTAATAAAATATCTGGATCCCCCTTTTGAGGTTACCTTCAAGGGACCCTAGACATCCGAGTGGATGTAGTCAATAATGTCTTTTGTGCACTGGATATCTGTGTTAAACTTTAAGTTGCACTGCTTGCCAAAGACACAATGTCTGCAGAAATACAACTTGGTTGTCTTGATGCCACCAAGCATGCCTCGCTAACATAACATATCCAATCTCCTCTCACTCATATGGCCCAATCATATATGCCATCAATGAGTAGAGATCGAATCATTATCTCTTGATGTAGACACTGCTGCATCATCTATCACAATGTTATTGGATAGAAAATATAGATTTCCTATTTTGCTCCCTTTCATCACGATTAGAACACCTTGAACAACTCTCAAAATTCCATCTTGCACTACAATCTTGCAACCATTGGAGTCTAGTGCACCCAATGAGATAAGTTTCTTCTTCAAATCTAGAACATATTTGACCTCTGTTAATGTTCTTATAATTCCATCATGTATCTTGATTTTGATAGTTCCCACCCTATCTATTTTACAAGCTATGTTATTGCCCATCAAAATTGTCTCTATTTACTTCTTTGTAGGAAAAAAACCAGTCCTTATTGTGACACATATGATATGAACAACTAGAATCCAGAATCCATTCATTTGATGCACTCATATCTTAAGGTGAAACTAAAAAAATTCAGCAACACTAATAGTGTTAGACACCTTATCTTTATTGTTTTAGTTCTTAGCCTTGTGCTTCGGACAATCTACATTCTAGTGCCCCTTATTGTGACAATGTTGACATTGAGAGTTCATTCGATCTTTGGATTTGGCTCTGGATTTAGATCTAGATCTCTTGCTTCCATAATTATGTATTATGTCCTGCCTCTAAAAAATAGACCCTCCGCTTGAGAGTCATTAAGAGGAGTATTCTTTTTCTGAATTCATGAGAAAGAAGTAATGTAGTAACATCATCGTACTCAATGGTATCCTTCCCGAAGAGCAATGTAGTGACTAGATGCTTGTACTAATCGGGTAGCGAGGACAACAATATCAGGGCTTTGTTTTCATCTTCCAACTTAACATCCATATTTAATAGTTCAGAGACCATTCTACTAAACTTGTTAAGATGCTTATGCACGAATGTACCTGACATCCTTCATACAAAACATGTATATTTGTTTCTTCAGGTACAATCAATTGGTAAAAGACTTAGTCATGTAGAGATTTTTCAAATCCAACTAAATCATCATGGCCAATTTCTTGGGCACAACGTTATACATAATATCTTTTATCAAACATAACCGAATAGTATTGCATGCTTGGAGCTCAAAATCTTCCCATTCACTGACCTCCATATGTTTAGGTTTACCCTCCAGTGCTTTGTGTAGTCTCTATTGGATTAGGACATCTTTAACTTGGACTTGCTAAAGGCCAAAATTGTTTCTTTCTTCAAATTTCTTTACCTAGCATTTGGGAGGTCCAAGGAACTAGTGCAGATGATTATTATTCCTTGAATAGTACTATATAAATAGTACCAACGAATAGGAATCAATAAATAGTAATTGTGAATAGTATTTAGAATTGATACTGATTCTAATACTAATTTATTGCGAAAATTACCTCAAGAATCAAATTTAAATCGATATTGACACTCACAACAAAGTAAAAAAAAATCACATAAGAGAAAGTAATTTACATGATTCGATTATTGTCTACATTCATGACAACAACGATCAGAAATTTTTCACTATGGAGTAAAACAAAAGTACAAAATAGTTATTCTAAACCTCACAAGTATTCAGCCCAACAAAAAATAATCACTATGATATTCTATAAGTATTTCTCTCAAATCTAATAGCACTTAAGATAGATACCAAAATATCACTCAAAGAAACTCTTATTGCTTTAACACTTCAAGCTTTGATTCTTGAGCTCCCCTCAAGCTTCCAATGTCACTGCCTAATCATCATATTTTATTAGGGGTTCAACTTAGGCTGGTTGAATGATTAACTCTAGGTATAAAATCTTCAACCCTAATCCGAAGCAGGTTAAAATCGGGTTACCTAATTCAGATTCAACAAACAATAATCATAAATTAGGTGTGAGTATTTGCACAATGGTACACAAAGACCTGCATAGCCCAATAAGATGAAACCCAACAAGACAACTTATTAAGGGTGTAAGGTTGAGTCTTCTTTATATAAGGGAGAGGGGAGGGGTCGTTGAGTTGCCTATCCGATGTGGGATGACAGCTCCTTGTATTTCTTTTTCCTTTTTAACTTATTCCACATTAGCTGTGTAAAATCTTTCGTTATCTATAGCCCTTATAAATTATGTTTCACTCCCTTTTTAAATAATAATAATTACAAAATTTGTATTTTTATTTTTATTTGTATAAATATAATAAATGAATTAGGGTTGAACTCGAGATTGGGTTCAGGTTGAGCCTGATTTTATCATTTCGGGTTGGGTTCAAGTTAAACCTATGAACCCGAGCTTTTAACCCAAGTCATGCTTGAATTTAATTCGGTTGAAACTTATCAATACTAATCTTAACCTTAATCCTAAAAATATCAACACTACCACTATTTTTTTGGGAATGAATTCGAATTGATTCTCCTAAATTACAACCCTACCTTTATAGGGAAATTAGTGAGTCATACAGCACAACAAATTTGGGCATGCGTTGTAGATTTGTTCAAAGAACAAGTTCAGCATGTCTTGTTGTCTTAATCTCATGTGCAACAACCACCAACCCTTGACTTTTATACCAAAAGGACAAAAAGGCTAGTCATTCCAAAGTTTCTGGCGACAAAAAACAGTTCACATGATGAAAAGTGGGGAAGAGAAGGTATTGGAAAGTAAAATAGAATGGAAAAGGTATCATTCCCCTCTACCATTTGTAATCTGCCAAATTTAGGCAACAATAGATGAAAAAGTGCTTAGATTCATCCTAATGTCCCTTAAAAGTGATAGTTTCTTTTGACATAAGAAAAAAAAGTTGGGTCCACGTTTTATTTTTTAGTGTAATGGTGGAACACATGGGATAATTTTAACTCTTATACAACCACAACGTTATTCATGTAATTTGTTAAGTTATATTTTTCTTTTCATTTTTTTCTCATACCTAATAAATTAATAAAAAAAATATCAAAAAATTACAACTAAATTCTTTAAGATTTGTCACTTAATCACTTAGACCTCTGATATTTGAAATATTATATACAACCATACAGGTCCCTTGAAGTATGTACGCATGAAATACTTAGAATTCTGCCGTCCATATCATTAGCATATCTATTAGTAAATTACTACGCGTACATACCAAAGATTATAAGTTTTGCTACAATCTCGAATACGAGATTTTCGGTATCAAAACTTGAAAGTTAGATTTGAGTCTTTTGGAGCTTCTACTATGCATATACACGCTACAAGAGATATGATTCATTTTCTAACTTTTCAACATAGAGTTGAAATATGAAATGGGTAAGGTGTTAGATATGAAATCTCATATATAACACATACTCAGGGTTGTTAGAATATGAAAATGGGTATAAGAATATCTAAACCAATTAGTATATGATTTGGTACGATGAAATTGTTTGGCTTTGAAATTCATGTAGAAGGTGATGTTTTAGGCATACTATGTATTTACATAATCTTTGTACCTTGTAGGTATTTAATAAAATGTTTATGGTTGCTTAAGCGTGTTATGTGTATAGAATATGTTATAACATGCTTAGTGATGTTGTGCAATGTAATTATATGCTTTGTGATATAATTGATATTTGATAAATTGGAAGTGTTGGTGGAAATTGAATATGTTCATAATATGCTCATGATATTATAAACATGGTATTGTCATAACATTTTAAGTTTATAGGCGTGTAACACTTAAACCTTTTTAAATTTAAAATATTATAGTTAGATCTCTTATTAGTTATGAATCTAACGGAATCTATTAAACTATTAAATTACCCCCAATTAAAGATAAAAAATATTGTGTCAATTACAATTTGACATTTTTTTTATTCCAATAGACAATATAATTGTATGCAAATGAGTGTTGAATTAAGTTATTTAATTATTTATATTGATTACTATTTTTTCCTAAAAAATTTGGGATTTTCTTTGGGTTCTATGTCAATGGATGATATAATCGAACATGTAAATATGTTGACTAGACTTATTTCATATGTTTGTACTTGATGATGAAAAAATTGTCCCAATGTAAAAAGTTCATTTAGTCCAAGATGCTCTAAGTATAGCTTCTAAATGTAGTTTATACCTTTTGGGCATTTACTTACTTAGGTATCGGAGAGTCAACCCCTGAAGCTCTTCTCCGATCTCTGACTTCTTGTTCAGGTGATCATAGTCAACAAACAGACGTGGATTTCATCTAAATTTCGGCATCAATGGTATTAATTATGATTTTTGTTAAAGAAAAATTAATTTTTGATTGATTTTATTTAAATAAAATACATAATAGAACATGAATTTGGTGATAAAATTAAAATATTTGATATTCTATTTTTAATTGAAGTATTTTTAGTCTAAGTGTAATATTTTATACTTAAGAGATTTAAATATTACACGTTTCAAATTTCAGTGGTCTTGATATAATTTACTAACAAACATTAACTACATTAAATTTTTTAACCCCATTAATAAATTTCTATGGGTGTCATCCACATGAGATCTAATATTTTGCACTTTTAAAGATATTCAGATTCTCAATATGATATATTGTCACCTCTATTTAAACACGTATAACACAAACTTATGTATCAACATGATTAGTCATTAAGCAATTTAATCAGTGTAGACCTAACATAACATATATCAAACCCAAAAAATATATATTTCACAAAAATAACTACATATTTTATCCATTTCATCCACGTCTTAGATCTATTTAACTACATGTTTTATCCGTTTCATCCACATTTTAGACCTATTTAACATGAATCAAACCCCAAAAAAAAAATTAATGGGTTATGTTTATGTTATTGGGGGGGTCAATTTTGGGTTATATTTAATGGATTGTGTTCATGTCATTAGTGGGTCAATTTCATGTTTGTGTTTTGATTGAAGAGAAAAGGGGGAGAGAAGACCGGTAGGTTGTAATCCCCTCTGGATGTGATCATATGGGTTCTCTAACTATAGAATGTCCAGTTTGAGTCATAACTACTAGCCTAAAAGGACAAGCCGTCACTACAACACCACAAAATCTAAGCAGCAAAATGCATTACTCCTGTAAATCAAACCCTGCTTGATAATTATATGGGAGTCGAGAACGACCCTAAACAGATACGACTTACCACTTGACTGCTAGCTCGGGTGTTTCATGTTTGTGTTGACACAATTAATTTAAGGGGCCAATTTCGTGTTATGACCGTTTACAAACTGTGTTAATAGGTAGTCTAATTTTTTTGTTTGTGTCATTGGCGAGTCAATTTCATGTTTGTGTTAGACACAATTAAATAAATAGGTTAATTTTGTGTTACACGGGTTGAATATGACTCGTTTTTCAAACTCGTGTTAATGAGTCGTAGAATTTTCGTGCTATGTCATTGGTGGATTGATTTCTAGTCACATTTGAAGGGCGGTTTTCATGTCATTGTTAGGTAAATGTTGTGTTTGGGTTAATACAATTAATTAAACATGTCAATTTTGTGTTACACAAGTTAAATACAATTTGTTTACAAACTCATAATTTTCACTTTCATGTAATTGGCAGGTCACGCTTAAAGGAGCGTAAAATTTGACTATTAAAAATTTGAATACAAATTTGAATCTCTTTTGATGTGAGTAAAATTTGAATCTCCTTTCATTTTGGTATGAGTTTGACTAAAAGACTAGCTTATTTTTAAATTATTTTTGCTTAAATTTTAAATTTGAGTTAGAATTTAAGTAAGGGTTGTATCATATTTTGGTGTTTTTTTTTAAACCGAGGTTTACTCATACTTAGTGCACATGTAGTTTAATAAATGTATGATACAACTCATTTTAACCTGTTTATTAAACGGGTTAAAAATCTATTGAATTTGTTTTTGCACCTAACTCATTTTGAACAGCTGTTCAACTCATCCATTATCACCTCTAGATATATCTTTACATGCAAATTTTGTGTTATATTTGGGTGTTTCGATCAAATATAATAGGCACACTCACCTCTTCGCCTCGGGATGGTCCAATTCATGTGAATAAGATGAACATTTAGGATGAAGGTAAGCATTAGTATACTACATTAATGGCACTATACTAATGGCATTTGTCAAGTTAATAATTTGCTTATATTTCACGGGTAATTCCATAATATTCAAAAAAAAGGGGGGGAGTTAATAGAATTTTTGGTTTTTTTTTTTATTAGTTTTGTCATCATTGTATCATTTGGTCACTTTGATCCCTAAAATAAATAGGGATCAAATATATTTTATAATTGACGGTCCGTTAAAAATTGACGGACCGTCAAATATATTTTAGTTTTGTCACTTTGGTTCCTATATAGACGGACCGTTAAATTTTTTAAGAAATGATCACATATTGGACACTTCATACCGTCTAAAAAAATAACACTTGGTCACTTCAGTCAAAAAAAATGAAATATAGGGACTAAAGCGACATGAATTGAATGCTTTTGAGATAAAATTAATATAACGAGGACTAAACTGATAAAAATATTTATTTTACGGACAAAAAGTACTATTAACCAAAAAATAAAATTTGGTTCCACACTGAAAGTTCTTACTTTTTAAGATAGGGGCGGCCCAACACTATTTAATGCCTAAAACGGTAACTAAAAAGGAGGTGTTTTTTTTTAGTATTAATATTTTTTTATTTAAAATTTATTCTTCTTTTTTTTATGATATTAAAAGTACTATTAATTTTTATATTTATGTTTTGTTACTATATCTTTTACAATAATATTATCACTAATCCACATAATCTTTCTTTTAATAGTCGATCTTGGAAAGATTTTATCAAGTTTAATTTAAAAAAAATTCTTTTAATTTTAAACAATCATGGTTTATTGATTTTAATTTTTTAAGTTTAATAAAAAAAATATTTTGAAATATTTTTCGTAAAGCAAATAAAAAATAATTTGTAACAAAAAAAAAAAGAAAGAAAGAGATTTTATGTGTCAACAGAGAGAGTGAGAGCTAGAATATTAAAATATGACACGACTCGCTAGCATTAGAGGTTTGAGTCTTCCTTAAACCACATGTTTCATAAATAAATAAGTGAATCTTACACGATACATTGACTAAATGAATCAGGTATGAGTGAGTCAATCAAAAGAAATATATGACACAACTTATTTATATTACGATTATACATAATTTATATACGATATGAACTTGATATGACACAATTTATTAGAGATAAATTAATAAACGAATCTAATATGAATGAAGTACTTTTTAACACGAACTCGTTGATATCTAACTTGTACTCATTTCACCCAACTCAATTGACCGGCCAAGTTAGAGAGAGAGAGTATGAATGAATTGTTAAAAATGAGTGGTGTGTTTGGTTGACCCTTGGAATGAGATCGACCAAACTTTTTTTTTATATCTAATTTTTTTTTTTTTTGTTGACTCTTAAGTGATTCTATAACCAATTCTATTTTTATTGATTAACGAAATGATTTGTTCTTTCAATAAACCCAATTTTATTTATTTAAAGTCATTAGAGTGGGCATACTTAAAGATATTAAAAAAAATACACAATATACATAAGTAAAATTAATAAAAAAAAATCAGGGTGAACCCAGGCCCCTTGACCCCTATTAGCCTCCACCACTACTTACTGTAGTTACAAGATCATCCTATTATCACTTTTTTTTTTTGAGAAACATCCTATTATCACTTGGACATAATAATTTCAACAAAACAAAAATTTCTCCTCACACAAAAGTAAGACGATCTATATTTGACCCTCTCCAAACCCAACAATGACAAAAAATTTTATTCAGTGAGCCACCTTTTGTGGCATGAGCTAGCCTGCATGCCTGCTTTGGACCTCATTCTCTTATTAGTATGCTTGATTACCTGTTTTGGTTCAGTAGATGCCTCACTTCGTGACCCCAGTATCTTTTTGACTGGGCATTTTGGGCTTGACACACAAACCCCCCACAAATAGAGCTGTGGAGACTGGGTCTCAAACTAGCTATTACCAGTCACATTCCTGCAGACTAAACGCAGCCTGATTAATGCAAGGAACTTGTAGCCCGTCGGGTTGATCGAACACCTCCCTCGGCCTCATGAATGGGGACCATGAAAAGTCTTCACCTGAAAGCAGTCAGTAACATCATGAGACAGATCTAATTAGATCAAGACATATTCCACCGAGATCACGTTATTGGATTGCCAGATGCTAGGTAACATTACTGATGATAATATTTACACTACATGAAAGTTTAAATTGCAGCCCCAGACTGTTCCTTTCTGGAGTATTTATTTGAAGACAAACGAGGACCAATTGAAGGAATATTTGATGAAATGAATTGGCGAACGCCATCCCTCACACGTCAAAGGTACGAAGGGAGAAAGGCAAAACAAAATTTTCACATACTCCTGTGTCACTAATCCAGACCTTTTTTTTTTTTTTTTCTTTTTCCCTTGTTTTTCTTTACTTTGTTCTTGTAATCACCCTTTGAGTTAGCTGTACGAGAGCCCGTCTTGATATTTGAACATCCTCATCGTCGCTCTCAGGCAGAGAATCAATTGCAACCGAGGCAAGGTTGGCATGCTTTGTTGCTAGCTCCCTTGTTCTCTGTATCCCACGACTCTTTCCAAGGTAGTCAAGAGCCTGTTTTTCACAATTTTTTGTCAATATCCCAAAATCTACAGTATGGTGGTATATAAAGCAAAGAAATATGAAGGAATAATTTAAGGAGACAATAGTACCATGGCCAATGTTGAACTGAAAAATCCACAATGTCAAATAAAGAAGCAACACATGCAATTTCAGATCAAACAAATGGCAACGTAATTTTTTATGCAAAAATCAAAGGAAGACACATAATTAGTCTTGGGAAATTCATTAAGATCACATGTCAGGATATTATATCATACAAATTAAAATTAAAATTAAAGTGGTGTCAACAGCCTCTAGAAGGCCTAAACCATAATAAATCAATAATAGCTTCCCCAAAAAGCAGTAGATAGGTAAAAGTAATTTGAACACCGGGAAATTCGATCTGATTTAATTGCATGTTAATAGTGAGAATATTATTTCCTCAAGCTACACAGATTATAATTCAATTTTCATTGTAATTTATGATGCTTGGAGTAGTTATATTGCTAGATTTGAAGTTTCTTTCTTTCATTGAGGTTGGCTCTTTAACAAGGTAGCCGAAGATTAAAAACAACATAAAAAAATAAAAGCCAACAAAGAAACAAGGGAACTTGAACAGACCCACATCCGCAACCACCCACAAAAGGAGACGACGACGACAACACCGACAATGATGTTGGTGGTTTTCCATTTTTTCCAAAAACAGATCATAGTGATTTTGATGATGGGGTTGGAGAGAACAAATTTTGCAAATCAGTCTGAATTTCCGAAAAGGGAAAAGGTGTCATGAGGAGTTGAACTTAGAATTAGAAGACAAAATGGTGTTATGGAACATACAACCTTTCCAATAAAGTAATTTAGAAATAATAGTTCTCGCACAATGAAAGGCAAAAGAAGGATAGAAAAAACAAACATTGCACTTGGACAGAAATTGTTAACATTAATCTTCGACAGAGAAACTTTGCTGCATATTCTTTAGTGGCATTGCCACTTGTGCAGAAAATAGTTTGATACAAAATAATCTTCCCTCGGCAAGCGGCAACTCCAGGGAAACAGACAGGTTTGAACAAAAAATCATATGCCATTTATAATGCAATGTAGAAACTTACAAGATCCACATCTGCAGGGTTGTCAAATCCCCGATCAACAACCCCACGCAATTCAGGAAACTCCTCTATGGCAAACAATATTGGAGCCGTTACAATTCCCTGCAAAAAAAAATTAATTTGCTTACATGTTATCACTGAAAACAGGTGTCGTCCTCATTTTAACAGACTTTTCATTTAGGCTATTAATATACATGAATAAGACCATGCAAACCACTAAACAACCACACACGTGCAAGTGCATGGTAAAAAACAATGACAGTAGACATCAATGTTTTTGTTAGGAAACGGAACCATTTAGTACATCCAACCAATAAATGGAAAATCAAAACTTTAGTACATAAATAAATAAGTGGCATAATGTGTCCTGGCAACAAATAAGTTATTCTATCAAGTTAAAATTACAATTTGTAATATATCCAACAGAAGGAATGCATGATAGCATTTTACCAGACATGTAAACAGGTGTTCCCACAGTAACAATTAATCATACCATAGATTTTCCAATATATAATATATAACATAATTTGTTTCAATGGAATCTCATAAATTTCAGCCAGAAATGAAGAAAACTAACAGTGAAATCAGATAAAAGAATTCTATCACATAGTAAAAGAAAAAACAGCATGTACATGATTAAACAAATAATAACAATGAAATCAAATAAAAGAATTCTATCATGGAGTAAAAGAAAAAACAGCATGTACTTGATTCAACACTTCACATCATAATGGACAGAGAACAAGAAATTAACCATCCTTGAGAAGCAGGGTTATAAAATTCAGGTCACGTGATACTATTGAGGAGATCATATGTCAAACTCTCAGCTTTGTTGGATGAGATGTACATGTTACTTCTAAATTGCTCGAATTATTGCATGTTTCTCACAAACCATTGTTTAGGAGCCATGTTCAGTTCATGGATCAAGGAAATGTATGATTTTATTGTCCAAAACAAACTTGTAAAAATGAGTCCCTCACAGTGTTGTAAATTAGACAGCACTTATTTGCTCAAAATGGTAAAAAAAAACACCTCGTGCATAAACTTCTTAGATTTGATCTCTACAAGGTATGAGGTGCCAATATGTGGAGGTCACGAAAACACTCCATCAAATGTGGCAAACAAAAAAACATTTTAGAATAGCTTATTGTTGATTAAACACGTACACCAACTACTGTATGGATCCCCACTTTAATTACTTCTAAAAGGTGTTATAAGGTCCTACAACTAGGGTGCCAACAATTTTTCTCCTCTTTTTTTCTCTTTTTACTGTCCCCATGTAGAAAGAGGAGAGGAGGGGAGGGGGAAGAGAGAAGGGGGAATGAGGGGGAAAGAAACGGAAAAGAAGCATTACTTAATGACGAGTAAACACTTAAATTCTATTTGATTAGAGCTTACATCTTTGGTATCTCATTACATTTTTTTTAAGAGAGTTACCTAGGTGCCTCACATGCCAGTGACGTGTAAAATGAGCATACTTATTGGATGCTTTCCACCAAGTTGCTGAGTTCTCGACACACACCTCAGAATATACTCTTGCCAGGGAAATTTGAAATTAGACTGGTCGGACCACAACTGCTCCAGCCCAGCAGAATATTAAATTTTGGGAGTAATTTTGCTTAAAAGAAGCCAGTGATAAAGAAAATAACAGCTATTCCAAGCATATTTCTTTAATAGCAATGCTACATGCAAATAGTTTTGAGTGGTATCTAATACTGCCCCTAAAGGTGGTGCAGGGTCCAAGCCTTGACTACAGCACATTGTGTGTAGTGCTAGTATACGGAAAAAGGAATTAAAGAAAACAATGAACTTGACAAAATTTATCCCCCAAACCACAACAAATGCTTCAGCGAGTAGAAAAAAAATGCAGAATATATAGAAAGATTACATGGCGAATGTCAGACAATGAGCCCTTCCCAAGGGAAGCAGATGTGCCAGTGAAATCAAGAACGTCGTCTATTAATTGATATGCTAATCCCTGCAGGAGAGAAAGAGAGAGGTAATTGATTAGTCCAAAAGATAAATCGGGGTATGAAATGTATACAATAATCTGGCGCCATTTGACAGAAGATACTATTTTGGATTCAGTTGGCTACAATTACAGTCACAATAACGGCAGTTGAAATTGCATCGCATTTATGACAGCCAAATCATAGTGCTGTCATTTTAATAAAATGCAATGCTGAAACTACAATATGACAATGTCCTCCCCACTGTAATATGTCTGGCAATGGTGACAATGACTTAAAAACCAAGAATCAGTAATAAGAGATTCCCAGACATCTGACCAAGGATCGTCGGTGAGACAGGTATTTATCGGTCCCTCATTCCTAACATTCCACTTCTAATATGACACATTAAGGTTACCATATAAGTAGGAAAATGGCCTGAAAATGGCAGATTACATATCCCTGTGTGTTTAAGCACCTTTTCATATTCCTGCCTACATTATGTTAAAAGCTACAGACAGAAGCATGGCTCTCTCTGGCATTGGCAATATCTAAATTTCACTTCCCAGTGATCCCTCTGAATTTGTCTGTTCATGTGGAAGCAACCAATCCCAGAATTTCATACACAGCTTAATCTTGAAGACTATAATAAATAAAAGATGCATTGGAAGCATATTACGGACCAGATTCTTGCCATACTCGTAAGCCAGCATTGAAACTTCTGCTGTTTGTCCTGCAAGAAGGGCAATTGACTTGCAGCTGTTTGAAATCAATGACGCAGTCTTGTAGTATGTCTTTTGCAAATAGTATTCCATGCTGAAACAAAAGGTAATCATTCTCACATAATTCCTGAAGGGTAAGTCCTCAAATGCAAGCTAAAACGTCAATAAGCTTGCAATTAATTAGCCATCAAGATGCAAGATTTATGTGTGTAAGCAGTCAAACTACAAATACATTACTATCAACGTTAGTAGAGCCATAATGCTCTACTTTGTTCCATTTTCAGGGAAGATTCATTTCTTTCATTCTCTTTTCTTCCCTTTTGTTGGGGGAAATACCCATAGCAATTTGCAAGGCTCGTCTAGTAGCATATAACAGATTAGTAAGCAAAGTATACAATGACACTAGCACCGGATAGCATACCTACAACGCTGTTCAGATGTAGTAGTCATTTGCATGGTCTCTCCTGTAACAAGATGCTCTACAACAGTTGCTAGTAGTGACACAACCTGCAGAAGTGCATGAAAACAAAAACAATTATGGACAGAAAACCTTTGAGCATTTAGATGGCCGTTCACAGAGGCTGGTCGATGATATGGTGCAACAGAAGGGATCAGATGGAGCAATTTAAGGCTAAAATCCGGACATTAGTAATAGGAAGGCGGAGGTCCAAAAGAAGCTTGATGCGAACAACAGGAAATCAGTGAAAGAGAAACTTGAAGAAAAGGGAGATTTGGAAATAATGATTAGCTCTCAAGGAAAAAGCCCCTATGTAATCAACAAAGTTGGAAGTTTAAACATTCATATTCCAGCCCCTTTCCAACCACGAATATGCATGCACCAACTGTAAAATGTAAACTAAAAGAATGTGGAAGTTTAATATTTTCTAGTCCTTATTATATAGTAACGGCGTATTGTTTTGAACCAGTAATAAATATGCACTCACATCTAAATCAGACTCAAACCCTGCAGCTCTCCTTTTAGGGGTGCCTGGAGATATCCACTCCACATTTGAGTGGAACAGATTTTTTTTAAGCTTTAATGTTAGGCATATTAATTAGATGAGGTTTTGAACGATGGGGAGCTGCCATGAAGAGCGTTTGACTATAGAACCAGTTATTAGACTGGAACAAAGGCTTAGTGAGTCCAAATGAAAGTCCACGTCTTAAGATGTGATTTCCAAAAATTACTTGGTCACCAAGTTTGCTTTGTCTCCAGCTAAGAGTCCGATATATAGTATTTGTGGCTTTTCTCAAGCAGTGAATGAAGATATCCTATGGGGTGTATTAGACGGACAGTGTGGTGCATCTTCTCCTTTAAGCATGAATAACTCAGAGCCAAGATGTGCTAGCCTGAGATTTCTCCTATTGTTTTCCTCTCCTTTTTCTTCTTAACCTTCAAGTTTCCAAATCCCATACGCGATTTCTATATTCTAGTTTGAGTGTGCATTCATGATCTAGTGAAATGTGGTCCTCAACCTATCCTTTTTTGTCTTTTACAATCCTTGCATACTTAAAAAAAATGTAATCTTTCTGCACAGCTAGTCCAGCATAAAAGGTAGCTAATCTACATCTGTAAGTTTACCCAAGAAACAAAAGAAAAATAAACAACTGAATGTATACCTCTGTGTTCTTCAATGAGGCAAGTGCCACACAAGCTCTGGAAAGCAGGAAGTCTCCTGCTAATACTGCTAGCTGCACCATGACAAAGGGAAAATAAAAAACTTACTCCAAAAATTCTTCATAATTTCTCTTCATAAGGACATCAACATCACAATTCATTTGATCACTGCGGATCAAAAGTCAAGAATCCTGCAGGCAATAAGATCTCCGAAAGCTACCTCCTCACGATTCCCTGCACACCTTGCATTTGAGGGCAATGACACACAGACACATCCATATAAATGTTGGGTTGGGGTTTTGGGGGTGTGGGGGTGGGGGTGGAAGAGAGATTTTCTATTATTTCCCAACTCATATGTTTCAGAAGCGAATGTGGAAGAAGAGGGGCTGTTAAAAACCCAACTCACTAACACTAATTAAAAGAGATCTATCTTCAATGTTAATGTTTACTTAGAGCTATGAGAAGTATCTCGACTGTAAGTTCTAATCATTTGATGTGAGATACAAGCTCTCTTTACACTGCTAATGTATACAGAATTGACAAAAAAATTCTACACACTTGGTGAAATTAACCAAATAAGGGTGCATCTTTTTTATCACCAAAGTTGATCAAGGTAACTTACACACTGCATGAAATCTGTTAAAGCATCCAACTCAAAACCAATTGACAATGAATGGAGTGGTCTCTCAAGTATACAAACTCATCTTGAATGGTCCTAATCATTTGATGTGAGATACAAGCTCTCTTTACACCCTCCCTCATATAGGAACCAGGCTCACACATGAGGCTGACAAACATGTTTACCGAGATATTCAAATGGGTAAGAGGCTTGACCCACTAACTACCTAAGGTCCAGCTCTGATATCAAGTTAGAGCATCAAACTCGAAATGGAGTGGCCCCTTAAGTAGGTAACCTAACCTTAAGTGTTCTAAATCATGCGAAGTGGGATACAAGCTCTCTCTACAAGATCAACCAAGAAAGAGTCCATCCTTTTCATCTCACCATCCAATACTAGTTTAATTAAAATTGGTTACCTCTCAACATAACTTCTACTTTCATTGATTAGTGATGGTGAACAGAAAGACAAGATAATTTGTTTAAGAGATGTGGTAGAAAAGATTCAAGGAATCATATTCATGATGCAAAAGAAGAGAGAGGAAAATAAATTATTCCAAGTTAACCAAAAGGGTAAATACCTTGTTGCCCATTACAAAGTTTAATGAACCAATCCCACGTCTCTTATCAGCATCATCCAACACATCATCGTGAAGAAGACTAGCGACCTAATATAAAGCAAGATATAAGTTGCAGCGAATTTTTCTCAATTGCTTGATTTTGGAATTGCTTATTTAACTCAACTATAAAAAAAATCTCACATATGAAAAAATTACTTCCATGTTATCGATAACATGCATCCAAGGATCAAAATTTTATTTTGGTCCATAGTTTCAATTAGCCAAGTACCTCCTATCTCTACCATAGGTGCCAAAGAAGAATGAGAAGAAGCCCGGAAAAAAAAAAGAAGCAAAAAGGCTCGGAAAGAAAAAATCTAAAATTTTGATTTCAAAATTCTGAAAATATTGTCTGAAACATTTCAAAATATTCCGAACCATGGGGATTTAACTTTTCATCACTAATTTGTTTCTATTTCCATTGCAACCGAAACACTTGGATCGTTTTGGTGGAAACAAAACAAAATTTAGACCATTGTCCCTTGCATATGTCTTACTTCGGTGGAGCCTACAATTCACATCACGCCTAGGCCCCAAGAAACCTGCACACTTAGTGCGCCACTATAGGTGTGTATGTTGAAAAGAGGTTCAAAAAAGTATGTTGTCTGGGATTGAAGGTAAAAAAACAAAATCTAGGAACTCACTGTTGGGACAGTGAATCATAAAACAGCACATATTGAATGACAAAGGAAATTCCAGGAAAAAATAGGAGAGAAACGTCCAAGCTGACATGTATCATTTCTGTGATCTCAGCTATACTCTGCTGTCTTGTACGTAATTCTGTGGAGAAAGTATCAAAGGGCCTAGCAGGAGCTGATCCAGATATAGGTACATTTAAAGCTGTTGCCATCAATAATAAAACCTGCAACAATGAGATGTCTGTTAGCACTAAAACAGGAAGGGCAGGATACTGCACAAAATCATCAAGGTAATAGACCAGGTTCTGGGCAAAATAGAAGTTTCAACTATCACCTTAAGCAGTCTTATCAAAAAAAAAAAAAACACTATCACCTTAAGCAGAACAACAGATATGAAGGACACATGATGGTGATTACGCCATTCAAACATAAATGTATTCAAGAATTAATTGCAATCAAATTTCAAATATCAAAATCTAATTTTCAAGAAAGTAAAAATTAAGAATCCAATCATTGAAAGAGCACTAATGGAGAAAGAAAATTAAAGAGAACAATCAATAAATAACAACCATCAATATCATCGCGATTTTACAAAAGATTTTGAGTGATAATAATTGGTGTAAGAAAAAGAGAAAATTGGAGATAAAAGAGACATTGAAGAGAGGGTGGCGACATTGAATGGTATGAAAGACGTGCAAATCTAAAATTTTAATTTATGAAAGAATTAAATTTTTTACTAATAAGGAAGTGTTATTGGTGTCTAAAAATCTATCATAAATTGTTGATCCAATAACACGATAATAGAGATTTTAGAATAGTATTATTCTAAGTATTAGAACTCTTAGAGTTAGTTATTTTTTGAGACTATATCACTTAGTACATTATTAGGTCAGTAAATTAGTTTAGATTTTTAGACCCAAAAATGTGATTAAAATACAGAAGTAGCGATAAATTTATACGAATTTTTAGTGGGGACAAATTTTAAAAAATCATAAATTTATAAACATTTCAAAACTACCCAAAAATATTTCAAAATTGCATTGCGAACAGTTGCCTCCACTACCTCCAGTGTAAGTGTAAGTCTGCCACTGATAATAGATGACCAAACATAAGACACAACAAAAAAGGAGACCAAATCAAGGTCATGCCCCACTTTATTCATTCTTTTCATCATCCTTGCCTCTCCTACTCCATCTTCAAACCATAGTTCCTCATAACACCTTGTATTTTAGCAAAGTAACCAAGGAATTCATTTAGCAATACTTCATCAGGATAGGCAATTTTATGCAAGGGGTAGTAATCTCCATTGTTCTGTTATGAATTAATTGAGTATCTTTGTTCACAAAACAGA
This sequence comes from Ilex asprella, assembly GCA_023539305.1. NCBI lineage: Eukaryota > Viridiplantae > Streptophyta > Magnoliopsida > Aquifoliales > Aquifoliaceae > Ilex > Ilex asprella. Next base: position 6,160,971 of record CM042188.1, on the reverse strand, counting down.
ACAAAATAATCACATCATGAACAAAACAATGGACTATCAACTCATTATTACCTTAAACAAAACAAATTAATGACACTAACAATACAACCACTACATTTCTAGTTGAAAATGGAAAAAGGAAAAGAATAATCAAAGCCACAATAATGTCAGAAACAATGTGGCAACTCTTTTGCCTCTTTGAAGACCAAAGAATCAAAGCTACGATAAAGTCAGAAACAATACAACAACTTTTTTGCCTCATTGAAGACCAAGTATAAGGCAAATAGCCAAACCTCCACCATCCATTCAACACAAAGGTTTCAGTCCTCCTCTAAAAGGCCTAAACACTGGACTAATGTTACCTAAATCATGGGTCGTTTTGGTACGGATATGGATACATGGTACGACAATTTGTTGAGTATGCAGTACGGTAGGGGTAAGTTTAGCTGGAACGGTATTTTGGGTCACAATTTATTTTGGAACACTTATGTAGATCGTTTTCACTATTATACAACATTATATATTACAGAACATTCATAAACACTAAGTTAGTTACTATTTATCTTATAGTTGTGCTTGATTTTCTATTATCTAAAACAATATATAATTATAAATCTATATACATGCAATCAATTAATATGTATTTGATATTTGCGTTACATGTTCTAAAGCGAATTGATTTAGGGTTAGTATTACAACTTGGGTTCGTCCATTTTGGTGATCTGAATCGCAAACTCACCTCATTTGGGATCAATGTACCCAAATTATGGGTCATTAAGGGTTAGTAAATTGTGGTAACCATGCACGGGACACTCTCATCCTCCAACAAAATTAAAGTTCAAAAACTCGGTATCAAGATTAATTATTGAACAAGTTCATGAAATGACATAGGTCCTATTTCAGCAAGCATTGACATGAACATAACAAGAAATAAATTACAACCCTTTCCAAATAACACAACAAATCTTACCGTGGGACGGAACCTCTTTCCTTCCACCCCCATCTTGAAGAAATATTCAGCAGCAGAGGCAAGCTTTGGGACCTGTATGAGATCAACTCCAATTGTCAAGAAAGGCCTATATTGCACTGTCCCTTCCAAGCATACACCTTTCAAAATAAATGACCTTGAAAATGAAAATCAAATACCTCAGCAACCACCATTGACCGTAACCTATTAGCAAGAATTGATAGTTCATCGGCAACAATTGAAAATGGGTCCAGCTGCTCCTGCGAGAGAAAAGATAAAACATAATAGTCAGATTCGCTCAAAGTCCATTAAAAAAAAACTCAAAAAACACATTATGTAAGGAAAAATAAGTGAATCAAACATTATGTAAGGAAGTACTGGTTGTGAGCACAATGGTAACTACAGGACAGCAAGGGAAAAAAAGCAACCCAAAGCTAATGAATTTATGCTCCATTCTGAGATACAATTTTATGCAACATACTTGTGTAGCAATCCAAACCCAGGATTTTCCTCACCCATTGCTTGGTTGAAAGCTACCACAGGAAAAGAAATGAGATCTGAAGACCTCCTATATTATTCATTTGACTGTTGTGAGTGCAATATTTCTTAAGCACCAAAATCCAGAAATTGTAGGATATTTTCTCCTCTTCTCCAGGATAGAGACCACTAGAGCCTCAAGGACCAAATCTAAGCTAACGAAAGGAACCCACAAAAATTCTTTTTAACTTCATGAGATGCTATTGTTTATTGTTTAACTATTGTAATAAGGAAGAAAGTTAAACACCTCAAAATTTTGGCAAAACAACGATGAAATGTGACACTTACCTCAACTACAGAGCTGCTCTGCTGTTGGATTTGTTGTCTGACACTACTTAAGGCACTTGAAACCCAAGAATAAATGACTCTGCAACCCAAAGCCTACTAATCACCAGAAACAACCACAAAGACAATGTAAACAATCACGAAACTTAGATATGAACTGGACAAACTTTTGCATGCCAACTTGCAGAAAAACAACGATACTACTGGACTGAAATTAATCAACCAAGAGGCATGCTTTCTTGCAAGAAGTAAATAAAACACATATTGAAAACATGTAGATGAAGGGGGGTGTGTGTGTAAGAGAGAGAGAGAGATCAGCAGCCAGAATAAACTGAAGTATACCATGTGTTTTGCCAAGTGAATCACTTTTTCAACAAACTAACAAAGGAGCCAAAGGAACTTCACTGTCCTACCAATTTAACAAAAATAAAAAAATTACACAACAAGCATGAGGAAGTTCAGTCCATGAACAACCTTTTATACCTTCCTAACACACCACATGAGACACATTAGAATTCATCCAAACCACAATACCACAGACTTGGGGTTAGATCCGCGAACCAAGTTGGAAAGAACCAGAACCAGCACATCAGAAAACAGACTTGAGGATCAAAGATGTTCCACACCTAGTTTTAATATTGTGCTTTGCATCAAAGCAGGTGAGGGGGACGTCATGAACTTTATAGCAATTTACATTCATTAAATATTCAATAGGACTCCCAAATCTAGTATTCCAAGCATTTCTTCACCATCGGAATTCAGCCTAATATGCATTCTTTAAACAAAAATTGAGGTTCCAATGATCACAAAAACACCAAACCATAACATTTAAGGTCTTCCTTTTCCCCGCAACATAAAAAGGGGGACCAGTGCAAGAAGCTCCCCCACTGTGGGGTCTAGAGAGGATAAGATGTACACAATCTTACCTGCCTCCAAAGGTTGTTTCCATGGCTTTAATCATGCTTAGGTCACGGAAGTGATCTGAGCATTGCACCAAGGCCCACCCTCTCCTCCCCAAACATGTCATCCTAAAATAACGCCTTATCAAATCCCTCACCAAACAAGTCCTTAAGGAATATCTTTTGACCTTTCAAGTTCATTTCTTCTCACCCACATCATTCTTCTCCCCCCATCATTACTGGCACTCCCACCTCCAAGGGATGAATTCTTCCCTAATAAAACAGAATTGTGAAGCAAAAAAATCAGAAGTCATCAACCATTTAACAACTAACTCTTTTAAGCACCCACCCACGCCCCACCCCTCGAAGCTCTCGACATCCCTGAAATAAAACTTATTTGAAAAAAAAAATCTTAGCTAACAAGAAAAGCATGATGCAATTAAAACCAAAGTCGATTCCATTATTCCAAAGAGCTGACAAAACATATGTAGGTCAATACTCATGAAACCTAACAAAACCCACAGCAAGATGCATCAATTTGCCTCACAAAACCTCCCATTTAAACAAGGACAACAACTCACATGTACAAAACGCTCAATGACTCCGAGCACAGCCACTATAAATCTCTATACCAAGAAACAAAGAACGAACACACCATTCTACTAGGTAAACCTTACGTCTTCCTTTTATATGACTATGTAATGCAACATTTGATAATTGTGGACTCCAACATATTACTACACCTTTGAATGCTTATTTGGCATAGTAGTCAAAAGAAGATAATGTTCACAGTTCATTTTCTTGTTCGATTATTATCTTTGTTGTCAATAATAATTCTGTATGATCCTACTTGTAGAGGATTGTAAGGGTCTTCTTAAATATATGTTTTAGGGCATTACCCATAAAATTCAGATTATATTACATTATATTGGGCATGTGTCATGAGTGTTTCTATAAGGCCATCACATTCCTCCTAAGGCTTAGGAAAACAAAGACAAAAGAAATATATATTGGTCAGCAAAACAATTATTTGATAGTTGGAAGGTCCCACCCTATCTCCCTCCCGCTTAAAACTTTATCCCAACATCTTTTTGCTTAGAAATGGGCTCTCATGGTGTAGCCGGTTAGCAAGTCAGTCTATTACACTAAAGTTTAAAAAGGGAAAAAAAATAGGCCATTTTTGTGCCCTCCTTTTCTGTTCTTTTTTTTTTTTTTTGGTTTTTCTCTTCTTCTCTAGTGTAGCAAAGGCTTGTAAAGTTGTAAGTCAATATGTGCCCTCCTCTTACATTCTCTCCTTCTGCTCTTTCTTCTATATGCCCACCATATGTCCGAACAAATTTCATCAAGAGCCAATTGTGTCATTAGTAACAGGTATAGCATTCCCCACGCTGATTTTCAACACTGCAAAAATCCAACTAACAACTAACTTAAACCTTGTGAACTGTATACCCTTCTTTAGCATTTACCCACTCAAATTTTACATAATTGCAAAAATTAAGTAAAATTAATATACAACTACACATAAAATAATAAGAAAATTGAATGGTGTTACATTAACTGCAATAGCTGAGAATTTTATAAACACATAATGCACCTCTGAAATTTATACATATCATATAAGCTTTTACGAGATTACCTTTTGATTGGTGTCTATAAGAGAGCGAAAGTGATTGGAATTCGATAATTGCTGTTCGTGTCCAAGTGAGAACAGGCATCGACGGCGGTTGAAGCTGGTTCGGGAAATCCGAGATAAACCCCTTGAAAATAACATCTCAACTATATATAAATGTTTACAAATCTCAATCCAGCAGAGGCAATGAGC
>CM042188.1:6138735-6151482 GCA_023539305.1 Ilex asprella | reverse complement strand
GTATTCATTAATACTATATACAAGGTTTAAGTGACACTGTTAAAACCGGGTTAGTATTACGACCCGAAAAATAGTACTGCGTGTAAAATGTCAAACAAGGAAATAAATGGGCCCCATATACTATTTCCTTCTATCCCACCGTATAATACCATGTAATACCTGAAACAAACATGCCCTAAGTGTAAGGCATCGACGACAGTAATAGTTGTGGTGGTGGTGACAATGATGTGGTAATAACAAAGGTGGTGGCAATAAATAGGTGATAACTACGATAATGATAGTAGTGATGGTGGAATGTTTCAAAGTATTTTAAGAATGTTTTGATCAATATTTTAAAAATATATTTCTCAATTTATTTTTTTATTTTTTATTATATTTTTAAAATAGGTCAAAACATTTTTGAAATGGACCGAAATATTTTTATTTCCTAAATGACTGAAACAATGTAGTGAAATGAAATTTTGATTCTTACCCATACCCAAATCACATTAACTATTTTATTAGTTTTATAGGTAGTGCACAATTCGTTTTTTACAATTGATGACTATAAATATCAATGTACATAAAAAAATTGAACATATCCATTATCATCATGAATAATGATTCTAAATAGAACTCAATTCATTAAATAAATTTCTCAAACAAAAATATTCAACTAATCATGATATCAATCACGATCCACTGCGTTCACACAGGTCATCGTTAATTTACAATTGACAATCCGGAATTGAAATACTCCGACATTAAAAATTGTATAAACTCGTCTAGAACCGATAAAGTTTGGGGTTGGAACAAAAATATTGGGTTTGTTTGGTATAATTTGTGAAAATGCAAAAAATAAAATAAAGGTCAAAACGAGTGTATTGGGACTAGTAATTCTTCAAAACCCCTTTCAGAATTTGGGAGAAATTAAATGAAGGGTTTATCCGAGTGAAAATAAAAATTAAAATACCACCATGATGAGTGTTCTAATAGCATTTGGCGCCCTGTTAGGGGTTTTGCTTGAGGCCTGCTATAGCTATGTTTCAGATTCGATTTACAAGGAATAAGTTGTTGAATTATTTTTAACAGTTTGATTAGACTAGAGTCGAGCTATAATTCAAGTTGTCTTTAGAGAGCGTCTGTGAGTTCTTCCGATCTAGGTCTCTCTAGAGGACTTTCTCAATAAGTAAAAATCGCTATGATCACGTCTCGATAGAAATCCTACATTTGATTGCTTCCCTATACCATTCTAAACCACAAATAAAACAAAACAAAAAAATTCAAAATTTGTTTCACTTTCTCTCTCACAATTTTTTCCACAATAAATTTTCTTCTCCCTCTATCTATTTTATCTTTTTGCTTATCATCTTCCTTGGAACAAAAGAAGAAAATCATTAGATATTATTAGCTTTGGTTCATTAATGGGTAGCATGATTAATATAATATTATTAGTTTTTGAACCCCCCCTCCGCCGTTTTTTAAAGAATAATGTTATTTAAATTTAAAAATCTAACATAATTTAATAACAGAATGATGTGATTTCATAAAAATCATTTGATCAACACCAACTTTCAATATTTAATGCTCCAATTTTTAAGTAGCAATACAACACTCCAATTTTAGATCAACCCTTAACTCCTCAAGTATAACCTACGTGATCTCCACGTGCATGCTTAGGAAAACTTAATTTTTTTTTATTTTTTATTTATAAAGATGAAACTTTATACATTTCACCTTTAATGTATGAAACGTGTTGCAACATAACTCTTTTGTTAAATTTTGTTACTTATTCAGTTAAAAATTATTCCACTGACATTGACAGAATGCGTAATAAAAACTAACAAAAATATTATATTATAATATTTTTAATACATTGAAGTGTAATGTGAGAAATTTAATCTTTTATGGTACAATATAAAAAAATTCTTTAAGAAAACAAAATAAAAATTTGTAAATCTTTCAAAATGCAAAATACGATTCAAGCTAACCTAATTGTAAAGATTTCTAGCATAGAACTCAACCGTTCAAGCTCAAAATTATTTTATTATCGAATTTAGCTGGCCCAGTTCAACTTTGGTTGTCCAAAAAAAAATTCATCCATACATCAAGCAGCATCCTATGGATGCCATCAATAATTATTTTATTGGCTCCAAAAGTATTTTACTTCAGAAAAAATAAATAAATCCACATATCAATTGAAGGGGCATAAAATTATATCATGTGTATAGGCAAGTGATACAAGCACGTGATCATGAAATGACAAATCACGTGGGTCGTAAATATAAGCAGTTTGGGACGAACCGAACCGATCAACCAAGCACAAGTACACAATTCAATTGAAGGCGTGACCTGAACCAAACAGTGGGAAAAGAGCCTATAGTTAGGAAATTTAGGTGCAACAACTAAGCAAAGTCAATAATTCAGAAGAACTGCAATCAAGGGAGCGAATGAAAGATTTCTACGATCCCCAACAAACACTCCCGAATGAAGGGGGATGTACCATCTCTCACCCAAGTAAAGAACACCCTAAAAACAAGGCAAAGTCTATATAGCGCAGTTTGGATGCATGACAAAAGATAAGTAAAATCCTCTTTGCATACATTTTCCTCGTATACATTTTCTAACTTAAGCATCGAAGTGCTTTCGATCGAAACAATTTAGTCTTAAGCAGTTTGTTAATTTTTGCAAGAAAGGCTTTCAAAGAGGAACAAAGTTTTCTTCATCAAACCTAGGAGGTATTGCGATTTTGCCTTCTACATACATAATCAAAAAATGAATTTATAATTCCCATGTTGGTATGCAAAATGCTTCGTTTAGTACAAGAAATGAAAAATTGAAAGGAAGAAAAAATATGAGGAATATACTTTTTGTCGTTAGAATAAACAAAAATACTTTCTCTTTTTTTTTTTTTTTGGTTTGGGATGATAGATGAAAAATTTGAGGAATTAATTTTCTATAGTTTGGTATTGGAGAAAAAGTGTTAGAAAAGAAAAAATACATATATTTGAAGATTAATTTCAAAATGTCCCCTCCAAATTTGAGTCATATTGCAATCAATTCCTCTTGGTTTCAATTTCAATAAATTGTCCCCTTAAAATTTGAATATTTTTCAATTTACTCCAACTGTTAAATTTGGATAGCCAGTAGCAACAAAAATCAGTCGAGCTTTTGACCATCCCATTGGATTTTTTTAAAAAAGTCTCAATTAAGGCTTAGTTTCAAAGTATTTCCCAAACCCAAGTCATTTTAAAAACGTCAGTTGGTTTGACGTTTTTTGTCTATGCTTTGTTTAGTGTACGATTTAAAAACGTCAGTGTGATTGACGCTTTATATGACATTGACCTTCTTTTGTACAAATTGATCCCCAATTTTTTCCCTCTTCTCTCCTTCAGTGCCTTTTTCCCCCAAATTGAAACTCGATCGTGCCCTAAGCGACCCAGCAGCCACCACCACCCAGACCGAGGACCACCACCACACAGACCAGCGAGGACCACCACCACCACCCAGACCAGCGAAGACAACCACCACCACCACCCAGACCAGAGAAGACCACCACCACCACCAGCCAGCGAGGACCACTACTTGGCGACCACCTGCTCGTCCATCTGGTAAGTGTGCTCCCTTACTATTTTATTTGTTGTTATTATCTGTTAATTAGCCCCCAATTCAGTTAAATTTATTTGTTGTAATTTGTTAATTAGCTCCTAGTTGGATTGATCATCAGTTAAATTGATTTGCTGTGATGACATTGTGATATTTCTTTGGTGGTGGTGGTGATATTGCGATAAATTTTGTGGTGGTGGTGGTGATATTGTTATATTGTGGTATTGGATTTAATAAAATTTGTGATGGTGGTGGTGATATTGGATGTAATAATTCTTTTTTTTTTTTATGTGTAAAACTTACCATGGTTTAATAATAGTCTTAGTTGTACTAGTTGATAATATGGTTGGTCCTACACCTTGATTAGGTGAGACTAATGCCTTCCGTGTGTTCCCAGGTTCGTCCTTATCTAATTTCCATCCAGTGCATCTTGATCCATTGTGATATTTTTCATTTCTTAGACTTCACTATATATTGCAAATGGATCAAGTCTCAGCTTATATAATATCTTTCTTGTGCATTTTACTTTTGGAGATACAAAAAAAAAACTATTTAAACCTAAAAGAACTAGTTCAATTTGTTCATTTAAGAATGTGTGCATTGATATGGTTTCAATGAAAAAAGTCAAGAGTTTTAGTTAACATGATACTATTATTTAATTTTAATCATGGAGCTGATGGTATGTGTTGTTTACTTGGTACTTAAATAAAATGTGGTACATAAATTATTTGATTTTGATTTTAATCGTTACTTTTTTTTTGTTCTGCAAGCACAAACACTTACACAAGTTTATCACACAGCTCATAATATAGTTAGTGGGGAGCCTGAAATGAGGAGATATCAGACAGCCATCAGACAAATGGAAGCGCTAAGCTATCAGTGTTTGTCAGCTATTTCTGAGCATAGATGGCTTGTGCAGCCTCCGACAGACAGTCATCAACCATTTGTTGCAGCCCCCATTCATGCACAACAGCGGGGAATACGTATACCTCGACTTCCAGTTGCATGCGCACATGAGCAGACTCCTCTACCGAGCGTGGATAATGCTGTGACATCATCAGATGCAGACCCATAGATTGCATATGTTTCCCAGACTATTGCAGACGCAGTCCCATCTACCCCATATGTCTCAGCTTTTGATTTTGACATTCCTACACGGGTCGTTCACCATCAGTCTTCATCACCGCTTGATCGCCCTACTGTTACATCATGTGGGCCATCGCTGACCTCTCCTATTGTTTTTGCATTGGCGACTCCATTTCACACTTATACTATAGACAGACGTTACGACAGATACATCACTTCCACCTGTTGGACCATGTATTCCACGTATTGTTCCACCGATGCCCACACGACCTACTTCTCCTGTTCCATTCTATAACAGCTCCAATGATGTTGAAGTTCCAGCTGAGGGAGTTACACAGGACCCATCATTGTCACACATAGGTCGAGGCAGAGGTTGGCATGGAGTCAATCAACATACACACCACACACATGATCCAGTAGATGGTGGAGTCATAGAACATATACCACCTCCGCCTGATAGTCCGTGGCCCAAGCGGCAAAGGAGACTACCGCCTTGTGGGACATACTCTTTTTTTTGACTTTTATTTGTATAAAATTTGTAAATATTATTGTTGTATATATAATCTGTTTGTATTCTTAGTTTCATGTAATGTTATTTCATTACTGTCTTTCTGATTATTTATTCAATACTCTAAATACATGTTTGTTGACTAACATAACAAATTATTGAAATTTAGATGGACATTACAAACTGGAGTAGTATACCATATTTCATAGAAACAAAATACAGAAACATGATACATAAACATATTGCAAACACAAGTATGACGACAAAAGTGTAAATATTACAACACAATATTTCAAGGACACTTCTTCATGGGTCTTCATCTTCGTCAGACAGATAATAATCAGAAATACATCCAGCTTCACCACTCAATTGGTAGCTTAAAATTTCTTCTTGCATCCTCCCTTCTGCAGCACGGTCGCTTGCAATACGATGCAAATTGTACCGATTACAACGGATTTTCATTTGATTGTTTTCAACTCGAATGCGAAACAATGCTCTCTCTAATTATTGAGGAGTGTTAATAAGCATACCAATGGCAACCTGTCGAGGCCTTCTTATGTTACTAGAACGTAATTCTAAGCTAAGATTTTCTATTTCTGTCAAGCGATATTGTCATTCCGCCATCATTGTATTTGTAACTGTTAGTGAATAGCGTAATTGAGAATTCATTGGGTAAAAAAACTCATCCTCTAAAGCCCAAAGATAACCTAGAGTTTCAAACAGGATTTTTGAACTAAAATTCATTGTTAGAGAAGAATTCTGTATATTGAACATTTCACTTGAGTTCATATTTATAAACAATTTATTTATGTGAGTATGCGAATGACATTAAAACATTATGTAGTCACAGTCACTAACTACACAATAATATCTCGTGACAATTACTGACAGTGAACTATTGTATAGTCACACAGACTGACACTTAACCAATGTTTAATCATAATAACTTAGTGTGTTGTCACATTTCACATCCTATGACCACACAGTAATTAATAGCCACAAACTCTAATACTGTTAAACATATCACGAGTCGTGAATCACTATGACGCAGAATAAATCACTGGACTATTAAAATCAATGGACTACACTTCTCAGTGTGTTATCATAGTCACTGCGTAAAAGTGTTTGTTTCTGCTGACATGTAATAGTATGTTCTATTTACTTTAATCATCATTGTTGCTTTATGAGTTTTTTCAGTGTGTTGTCATATCTCAACTTTTTCATTGTCACATCTTGTAATTGTCAATGTATGTAGTGTGTTGTCAGTGTATGCAATGTGTTGTTATATCCAAACTTTTTCTTTATAATTTTGCATCACTGGCAAATCAGTTCCAAACTATGCCAAATCGAGTATATATATATTACAATTCACAATTGTGAGAATACTACACCACCAAACAAAATGTATGGGAGCACATCACATGTAAGTTCTTCACGCAATCGCCAAAATAGTTCATTTTCGGATAACAAACGTGAACGCTCAACAGACAGCTCAACATCGCTGAACAAAGTTCCTTCTATTGAATCATATACTGACTCCAGTGGTGTAATGTGCTATGAAGGAAAACGTGAATTCCGCAATGAGCTCATCGACCCTTATCACCCATTCAGACAAGTTGAATATGTAATTGTTGGCCCTACAACTGATTATCTACCTCCAGGTGCTCGTATCGAACCCACACCAAAATGGTGACAATTATATGACAAACGTTGTGACCTTGAAGTATTTTGTCATTGGCATGGAGTTGCGGTACTAAAGGCACGTTCGACTGATATTTACAATCCACATAATTCAAACAATCATGACGAGATCACATCAAGGCTTAAACATGAAAATGATCAAATGCAGCGTCGTCTTGATCGTTTCCATGCACCCGATTATTGTAAAATAGAGTATTTTGATCCTGAATATGTCGAAATATAAATTTTAGAGAATTCGTTACTTGTTTCTAATCCTGAGCTTTCTGATTTGTCTGATTTGGACGAAGATGTGTCGGACACTTTTATCCCATCATGTTTATGTGTACTCGATAATCCTTTATGTTGTTTTGAATATTAACCACGTTATTTACATCTTTTTTTAAAAAAATTATACATTTTAAATAACTTATATTTTTTCACAGCTGATTAAACATTAATGTCGACATGATCAACATTACAAATAAAATATAAGTATTTTTAAATTATCACAATTTATTTATTGAATGTAATTAATTTTTTAAATAAAAAAAACTCAACCACTCAAAAAAAGAGGGAACAAAACAATTTTAGGTATTATTGTTAGGGTTTTTAATTAAACAAACATTTAATATTTTACTCAGAAAATAAAGGCAGAAAACCTATCACTTAACGACCGGTGTTCGATATTTTAAAATATTATTGTAAGTCAAAAAATAATTTAGGATCATATTACAATTGATTAGAATATCGATGTATTTATAAAGTTAAAATTTATTTCATGGATTTATAATATTTAAAAATATATATATGATAAATTTCATACTTAGTCCTGAATTTTACTTCCAATTTCAATTTAATCTATGAATTTTCACTTGTCTTATTTTAGTCCCTCAACTATCAATTATTTAATTGAAATACAATAGATAATTGATGGATTACATTAAAAGAATTAAAATTTTAGGGACTACATTAAAACCCGAGAGAAATTTTAGAGGTCACTTATGATAATTACTCAAATAAATATTAATTTATTTGTTTATTTAGGCATTACATTTTGTACTGATGTCCTTTCAGTTAAACAAAATATAATATTAAAATAATAAATATTATATAGGAGGCTTTAGTTAATAAAATATTAATATAATCAATAATTTATTCAAGCATTGAAGTGATGTGCTTTAGTCCGTGGAAGGGAAATACGCTATACAAATGCGTCATTTGGACTGACGCGGATAAATTTAAATAGTCACATCAGTCCAACTGACATTTATTATTGATCTATTGGTCATTGTGTCAACGAAAAACGTCAAACCAACTGACGTCTTTAAGCCAAAAAATGTCAGACCAACTAGGGTTTTTAAAATGGCTTGGGTTTGAAAAATACTTTGAAACTAAGCCTTAATTGAGACTTTTTTAAAAAAATCCAATGGGATGGGTCAAAAGCTCAAAATCAGTCACATGCAAATCATGTGGTTTCAAAGTTTTTGAATACATACAACATTACCTATAACAAATTTTTGACATTTTTATTCTCAAACACGTGAAAATTTTATCCCGTGCAAATATTGGATTCCACTTTGAGTTTTTTTATTTGCAATCTACGGTGGGTGTGTGTTTTTTTGGTTGGTAGGTGGACTCGGATGCAGTGATTTTCACTAGGTGGGTGTAGTATGTAGCAATGTTTTTTGTGGTTGCACGGTGATTTTGTAGTGGTGTGTGTGAGAGAGAGAGAGAGAGAGGGAAATAGCGAGAGATTGAGAGAGAGGTTTCATTAGGGGTGTTCACCCTACCCTACGGATAAGAAATATAGTCTTTCGTCTTCCTATTCGATACTTTGCGGAAGAATTTTTTTCTTGACCTACCCTACCCTACCCGATCAGGTGTGGTATTCCTACCCGACTTCCTACCCGATTAATCGAGTAGGAAGTTGGGTAGGAAGTCGACTAAACACTTTTGTAGCTATTAATTTTTGAATCATTTTAACAAGCAATTAAACAACATGCACCAATTTAAAAACACAATAAATCAATAACACTAAAACATAAAACAACTACAACGACAATTATAATAAAACACAAGAAAGTATGAATATCAATCCATCATAATTGTTACACAAATACAATAACAATTATTTTAAGTTAAATCATATGAAACACATTAAAATCATAACTACTCTAATAGATCACCACTTCACAACAAATCATGCAACCTCCACAAAAAATAAGTCCATATTATAGCAACCCAAACATCCACAATAATAACAATGTTATAATATAAATTATACCAGACAAATACTCTTATAATTACTAAAAAATATATAAAAAGTTAAATATATTTTTTTTCGGGTAGGGTAGGGTAGGAATGCGGAAATTGATGGGTAATCTGCATTCCTACCCGATTTAATCGGAAGACCAAAAACTCTTCCGCATTCTTACTCGATTTTTGCAACTAGCTGTTCAGTAAGGTAGGGTAGGGTCGGATAGAGTAGGAAATTGCGGCCAATCAAAAATTTGAACACCCCTAGGTTTCATCAAGAGGACTAATTAATTGGTGGGATGATTTCCATTGGTTTTGGATTGGGGCAGAGGGAGCTATCATCCGAAAAGAAGAGAGGAAAGTCCAAACTCCCAAACATACGGATATTGTATATACTTATGGTTGACAATTCTCCACACGATCCATGAACTTGACATAAATCGACATGAAAATAAAATGGTTTGAATTTGTCCTTAACTGTGAAAACTAGAGAAAAAAAATCCATTGGTTACAAATATGATAACTGTACAGATTTGATTGGCTTAGATCCAACTGCTTCACAGATCAACCTTTACCATTTGTAGGGTTGTTTTGTTGACGTGGACTAATGCAAGTGGCCTCTTCTCTTGCTGATGGAGTGGAGCTCTGCTTAAAGTTCTACTTTGCTTAAAGAGCTTCTGATATGCTTAGGTTATTATGCCCCTCAAATGGATATGGAGAATTGGTTGCATTTGTTCGCTTCTATGATGAGTGAATAGAGAAGAAGAGAGACCCTTGGTTAGGATGTCAACAATTTGGTCTTCACTGGAGACATAGCGAATGAGAAGATCTCCGCGATTAACTTTTCACGAACAAAGTGAAAATCAATCTCATCATGCTTCATTCGGGCATGAAAGACTGGATTACATGCTAATGCCAGGGCTGAGATGTTATCACACCATAAACGAGGAGAAAATGAAACAGAAGTATGCATATCACAAAGTAATCTACAAAGTCATGCAAGCTTAGTAGCTGTCACTACGAAGGCCCTCAAATGGATATGGAGAATTGGTTGCATGTGTTCGCTTCTATGATGAGTGAATAGAGAAGAAGAGAGACCCTTGGTTAGGATGTCAACAATTTGGTCTTCACTGGAGACATAGCGAATGAGAAGATCTCCGCGATTAACTTTTCACGAGCAAAGTGAAAATCAATCTCATCGTGCTTCATTCGGGCATGAAAGACTGGATTACATGCTAATGCCAGGGCTGAGATGTTATCACACCATAAACGAGGAGAAAATGAAACAGAAGTATGCATATCACAAAGTAATCTGCAAAGTCATGCAAGCTTAGTAGCTGTCACTACGAAGGCCCTTTAGTCAGCTTTAGTGGAAAACCTGGCAACAGTTGATTGTTTCTTGCTACCCCAGTAGCTAGCATTAGAACCCAAATAGACCACAAAACTAGTAGTAGAGCAGAGATCACTTAGATCACCTACCCAATCAACATCTATGTAGGATGAAATATGAAGAGGACTAGAGCAATATTGCAGACCCCAAGATGTGGTACCCTCGATATAACATAATGTACATTTCACAGCAAAGAAATGCACATAAGTGGGATTGTGCATAAATTGATAGACCCTATTGACATAGAAAGCAATGTCTGGGCGACTAAAAGTTAAGTATTGTAAAACACCAACAATGCTTCGGTAGTGGGTAAAATCAAAAAGGGAAATTCCACTAGATTTGCTCAATTTAGAGGAGGAAGCACAAGGAGTGGAGCAGGGAATACACTCAGTCAAATTAGCTTTGATTAGACGATTAGTGACATGCTTTTGTTGAGATAAAAATGTACCAGAGGTTGATTGATGAACCTCAAGACCTAAGAAATAATGAAGAAGACCTTTTAAATTCAGTACTAAGCAATTGTAGAAGTGTAGATGTGTAAGCTAGATCATTCACAGAGATGATTATGTCATCAATATAAAGCAAAACGATAGTGAAGGACTTTCCAGTAGATTGAATGAGCAATGAGGGATCTGTAGAAAAAGGATGAAAATCAAGAATATCAAGATAAGAAGTGAAACAATGGAAAAAAGCACGAGGTGCTTGTTTTAAACCATAAATCGACTTGTGAAGACGACAAACTAAATCAAGATGAACAGGATCAATGAAGCCCTGAGGCTGCTGCATATATACTTCCTCTGCATGTAAGAAGGCATTTTGTGTCAGAAACCAAGAGAAGCAAATAATAGTCCATCAATTTCAGACATGTTGGTTCATGTTCATAGGGCTCGTTTGGTAGACGTATTATGAGGGGATTAAATATTAAATTGTATTATTTCTTATTTAATCGGACCTAATACTTTGTTTGGTAAGCAAATTTGATACCGTATTAATTTCAAAAACGTATACTAATCGTATACTTATCGTATATTTTTTATACGTTAGACCTGTATTATAGAGGTATTTTAATACCACCAAAAGAGGTGGTATTATAATCCAACTCAAACGTATTATTTTACACATTTACTATTATAACCCCCAAACTGATAAAATCAAAATGTCATCAATGTAACAAACACTGATTGAGATTATTTTTGTTAATTTAACATTAATACAATCAAATAATTCTCTAACCAAACAACGTTTTGAACTAAATAACTATTATTCAATGTTTATATTGTGTATACCAAACACTAGATAAAATTACGTATTATTCTAAACCCCATTTAATCTTGTATTTTATTCATCTATATTGTATTAGCTTGTATCATTTTATTTAATCCGTTCATTTCTAATACGGCAACCAAACGAGCCCATAATGTACAAGTCACTTGAAAATGTACTAATTTTGATGATGCTTTTTCACCGCGGATGAGCAGGGGGCGTGTAAACCGTGATGATCGAGATGGGTCTGAGCTATATGGCTTTCGTGATTTGCAGTAGAGTATTCAAGGGAGTCTAGGGGAATGTGCACAGAAAAAAATATAGTGGTTCACCGGCCCTGGAGCTCGGCTAGTCCACTCTTCAATGGAGGCTCTTGCTCCTTTTTTTTTTTTGATCACTGAATGCTTATTCAATACAATATGAAAGAAATTAGGGTTTTGTCATGGCTCTGTAGCCTCTAGGGTTGCCTCTCGAGTATATGGTTCTCCTCCTTGCAATGAAGGTATATTACCGTATTTATAGTGCAATTCCTATCTCTAGGGGATATCCGGCGAGATCTTTTTTCCTTCTCTCGTGGGATTCTCCTTTAAATTAGGAGAGGATCTTGGTTGATTGAGATTTCATGCCTTGATTGTCGTTTCCTACTGCTGTGGGAGCACTTGCTATTAGCCAGTTTGTTCACACCGTGTTTCTTCTATCACCTTGCCTGGAGTGAGCTCTGGGTCAGCGCCCCTAAGCTCAGGATTTCCTATCCGACCTCCCTTATGGGTTGAGCTCTTGGTCTGAGCTCATACTTAAAATATTTTCTTGATATCATCAGTTGCCCCCCAACCCTTGACTTAGGCAAGCATGGGCAAGGGCTGAGCTGTTTTAAACAGGGCTAAACTCGCACGTGGCGGATTTTGGCTTGTCCGCGTATGACATATCTTTGACGGTTCCAAGCAATCATGAGTCCCTCGATTCCCGCGTACGTTTCAGT
>CM042188.1:6127270-6138635 GCA_023539305.1 Ilex asprella | reverse complement strand
GAAGTGAAATCGTCGGAAACATTGCTTCTCCACAGCAGAGTGTGTAGATAGCTTTTTGGCGTACGCAGTGACTCCATTAGTTTCATAAATCATTCAAGGCCTATGTAGTTGAGTCTAGTTTCTGCCAAGTTTGTTAGAACTTTTAGCATTTATGTTTTAGATCTAATTGATCATAGAGGAAATTTTTAGTCACATTCTTTTTAGTTTAATATATCTTTAAAAATACCTTTAACTAAAATGTAATTTCACTAAATTGTCCTTGATATATTTTATAAACAAATTTATCAACAGCTTCTTTAGATATGCATATTTTTAATGAAATCCTCTCTGTTTTTAAAATTTTTTATATATTAAAATTCGGGTAGATTAAAATTTGATTCGAACTAATTAAAATTCATTTTTTCGAATTAAAATTCGATTCGATTAAAAATTATATTTTTTAAAGTATTTTGAATCAAATTTTAATCGATTTGAATCAAATTTTATTTGGTACGAATTTTAATAAATAAAAAAATATAAATTTTAAATGACTTGAAACGAATCTTAATCGGTGATAATAACTCAAGTAGAGCTCAAAACGACTCGAATTATAATACTTAAAAAAGAATTTTAATACGCTACAATACAACAATATAAAGTTTCAAGTTTGGGATCTGGGCAAACTAGTATCAGGCCATATTGGAGATGTTATTTTCCAAATACTCAGGCAATAATATATGTTGTTGATTCAAGCGACACTGATAGGCTGGTAATTGCTAAGGAGGAGTTTCATGCAATCTTGGAGGAGGAAGAGTTATATTCCCCTTTTTTCCCTCATTCTTTTTGGCTGTGATTTGGAGAAATAGTTCATGTTTTTTATTAAGGTTGTTTGTTAATTATTGTTCTGATAGAGATTTGATTTCGAATTACTAATTGTGTTCTTGATATGTTAATAGTCCATTAGGCTAATTCAATGAATATGCTTCAATTTATCTCTAGAAGGTGGTTCTTACTTTTATAATTGTTTGTCAAAACACTTAATTCATGTTGTTTGAATTGCAAGCGTGGGAACTGATTAAATTGGGATTTTTATCATTGTTCATCTGTTAAATTGGGATTTTTGTTGTCATTGTTGTTTCTTTTACTAAATTCTATATGACTTGGGAGGATGTGTGCAGTCATCTGAGCACTATCCAGTACACATTTGAACTTACTCTGTATGTGTGTGTTAATCTTGATGTTTCACCCATTTTCTGAAATGGGCAATTCTCTCGACTTTTTTTTTGTGTTTGCCAATGCTCCAGGCTGTCCGGAAACTGAATGAAGTAAAGAAATTTGAATCATGTGCTCATTACAATGCTCATGTGGTTGTATGGATGTATGCATATCTTTACTGCCTCTCCTTCATTAGCTGGACTCTATTCAGCTGGTCTTATGTATCAGCTGAACTCTTTTCAAATTCTGCTTATCAACTTTAGAGTTCATCTTCAAAACTGAAGTCTGGACTGTTCACTGAAGTGGTACTGTTCACATCTGAATTATTTCTTTTCTTTATTTTTTGATGTGTGATTGTTGTTTTAATATGTGATTTGAGGGGTTTGCCTGTTAAGTGGTTTTTTATGATAAGCGTTAATTGTTTGGCTATATGGTGTAACTGTTGATTTGTTTGAAATATGGCAGAAGGAAAGGCATTGGCAGGCTGTAAGTTTTGGTTTTGAAAGTGCTTTGCTTAGCTGGTTGCTGCTTTTGACTGGTCTGGAGGAAATTTTTGGGTGGAGCTGTTTTTGCCTTGTCTTAGAAACCTTTTCTTACAGGCTAATGCTAGTTGGCTCAAGATCAAACTCAATAGTTGATAAGAACAAATCTCATATTATTGTTCATAGAAATCAACTATTCTAACTTTTGGCTTTTTGGATTCTGCAGATACAATCACTTAATGACATGTACAAACGATTGCAGGAGTACAACACAAGCTTGCAGCAGTACAACAGCAAACTTCAGTCGGAACTTGCTACAACCAACGATACCCTTAAGCGTGTGGAGAAAGAGAAAGCTGCTGTAGTGGAGAACCTCAGCATGCTTCGGGGTCACTATACATCCCTGCAAGATCAACTTACTGCTAGTAGAGTGAGTCTGTCCATTTTGTGCAATTAATTTCCTATTCAATTCTTTGATGCCACTAAAGTTCATTTTTCAAATTTGTTAATTGGTGCAACTATTCTACAACTTTGTTGTGAGGGGAGTTTATCTGTATATATACGAATTGACTGATTTCTAATTTATTTCACAAAGATTTAAAAAGAGTTCTATTTTTGAATGAAGTTAGAAGTGCTACTCTATTCAAATTTAACCACGATTCCTTGTTTTACCTATGACTTGGCTCTGTCTTTGTTCCCATCTGGTGTGTCAGCTATCAGATTGGAACCTAGTCATACTATGTTGAACCTTTTTTAGGAGTACTTAGTTGGGTTGTAGAAAATCTAAAGGACAGCTCATATGATGACTGCATTTAGCTGAGTCCTTTTGCAACTCTTAACATGTCATTCAATATCCATGTTTGTTTATGTTAATTTCACTCAAATAGATTTGATTTTTTGACATGGTTAAAGTTTATGATTTATTTCTTCAAATCAATCTAGGTTTGATGCTATTGGAATAAACTAATAGATTGCTACATGTTTGAAATATAAAGAGTGTACCGAAAAATACAGGGCTGAGTTGGATAGCCTGGCTATAAATTCAAATGAGCTGGAGGTTTGTTTATAGCACTTTCCTTTTTTTTCTGAGATTCAGCGTATGCATGACTTGATGATTCTTTTGATTTTTATTTGTTTTAGGCTTAATCACTCTTTTGATTTTTATTTGTTTTAGGTCAGATGTTTATCTCAAAGTGACCATATAACAAGACTGCAGGAAGACCTTGCTGCTGTGGAGAAGAAATTACAGGTTACGTGGACTGGGTTTTTTGTTTAGCTCATCTTTCAACATTATCAGTTGGAAAATTTACTATTATTCTTGTTTATTACCTTGTTAGATGTCTGATTTGTCCACGTTGGAGACAAGAACAGAATATGAAGAGCAAAAAAAACTTATTTTTGAGTTACAAAGTCGCCTTGCTGATGCAGACCTGAAAATTATAGAAGGAGAGAAACTATGTAAAAAGTTACATCATACTATCCTGGTAATGTTATTTTATTGTACCTTCTGAAAAAGAGGATCTTGCATTGTGTTTTTGATTATTTGGGGCTGCAAGACGTTGGGCCTTGTGAATTATTTGACTGATGTGCTTTCTACTGGTACAGGAACTAAAGGGGAACATCCGGGTTTTTCTGCAGAGTGAGACCTTTGTTATCTGATGATTGTGCTAGCTCAGAAACAAAGGTTGTCTCTTACCCAACAACAACTGAAGCACTGGAGCGGGGCATTGACTTGATGCAAAATGGTACAAATAATGTATACAAGGAAATGATATCCTGCCCTACATAGCCTTTGTGTATTGAAAATATTTATATTGTTTGAATCATACTTTGAGTTTGAATTTGACTTTGTCTCTTTTTTTTTATCTTCACAAGGGCAAACACATTGTTTCACATTCGACAAAGTATTTACGGCTGATGCCTCGCAGAAAGATGTTTTTGTAGAAATATCACAGCTTGTACAGAGTGCTCTTGATGGTTATATGGTGATTTATTTTCTCCATTATACACCAATTTTTTGTTACTTGCACTAAATTGCTTAAACTGTTTCATTTAAAACACCCCTCACATCAGTGATTATCAACATACTTTTAGATGGTCATGTTGAAAATGCTACTGAAATAGGCTTCGATTTGATGATGTATTTGAAGTTTTTCTACTAATATGCTTTATCTATATCAGGAGATTGTAATTCTTCAGTACTTTTCATAATTGTGTTACGGCATATATGATTGTGAAAGGATGTTCAGGTTGGTTTTCTTTCTTTTCGTTGAGTATTAAATGATGTGAACATAGTTCAACATGCAATAGCTGCTGATGTATGAAATCATAAAAATGTAGTAATGTTACTGCTTAGCGTACCTTTAGAATCTGTCAAACTTGCGGACAATGATGGTGGTTTTTGTGTTTCAGGTTTGCATTTTTGCTTATGGTCAAACTGGTTCCGGAAAAACCCATACTATGATGGGCAAACCAGGAAGCCCTGATCAGAAAGGTCTGATGCCACGCTCTCTAGAACAGATATTTGAGACTAGGCAAGCACTTCAACCCCAAGGATTGAAATATGAAATGCAGGTGAGCAGATCCTGAATAGTGTTGAGTTTGGAGATGATATTTCAAGGCATGGAGCTGGACTGAACTGTTCAAGTTTAAAAGACATTAAATCTAATTAGAAATGGTTTAAATCCTCTTGAAGGATTAAAATCATTTTGTTTATTTTTAGAACTTCTTATTGTTTGATTCTTGTAATTCATTCTTTTTGGAAATAAAATTTTATTTTTTTCTTAAAAAAGATGTGAAATGCATGTTGAAAGGAAAAAATGTGAAATGTATGAATTGTGTTAGTTTTTTATTGAAGTATTATTGGTGTACAGTTTTTTATCCATTTATTCAATTATTTTTTTATATTTTTTATTTATCTAAAAAAATATTTGCTACTTTTTTTTACGTTGTGAAAAATTAATTAAATTATTATTTTTTATATTTTTTATTTATGTAAAAAATTATTAGTGACGATTTTTTTGCGTCACGAAAAATTAATTAATTTATTATTTCTTACATTTTTATTTATGTAAAAATTATTCGCGACAATTTTTTTACGTCGCGAAAATTAACTAAATTATTAATTTATATATTTTTTATTAAAAAAAAGTATTTGCAACGATTTTTTTACGCCGCAAAAAATTAATTAAATTATCATTTTTTATTTTTTTTACGCTGGTGGAATACTTTTTAGCTACGGTTTTTTAACTTTTAGCGACGTTTTTTTTCGTCGCATTTTTTTTTTGCGATAAAAATAAATTTGCGTCGCAAAATACTTTCTATAACGAGTCTATTGCGACGAGCACTCGATGAATAAAAAACGTTGCAAAAACTTATTGGCGACGATTTTTTTAAATTTAGCGACAAAAAAAATTGTCGCAAAAAACGATTTTTGTTGTAGTGGCTCAATTTTTAATACATAAAAGAAATAAAATTTAATCAGTTTGAATCAAATTTTAATCAGCTTAAATTTTAATATATAGAAAAAAAATTATTCAACTCAAATTTTAATATGTAAAAAAAATAATTTTAATTGGCTTGAATTTTAGTCAAATTTTATGTAGAAAGATTATTTATGTTTATGTAGGAGTAATTTTTGTATTTTAAATGATTTTTTTTTTTGGTTAGAAACGATGGTTTAAAGATATGAGGTATTACTGATGTTTAAATATAAATTAGAAGGTGTGTCAGTGATATTTTGGATAATAGAGAAGGTGTCTTTAAAGATATGATAAACTAAAAAAAGTATAACTGAAATTTTCCCTTCATTATAAATTTTCTCATCCCTCTTTCTATCTTATTTATTTTCTTATCATCTTGCTTGGAGTAATGAAATGCAAAACAAAAGAAGAAAATCATTAGAAATGAAATGCAAAACAAAAGAAGAAAATCATTAGATATTATTAGCTTTGGTTCATTAATGGGTAGCATGATTAATATAATATTATTAGTTTTTGATTCCCCCTCCCCCTTTTCGAAGAATAATATTATTAAGAATTAAAAATCTAATATAATTTATTGACATAAAAATGTGATTTTATAAGAATTATTGGATCAATACTAAATTCTAATGTTTAATGTTTCAATTGTGAAGGAGCGATACAACACTCCAATTTTTAGATCAACCCTTAACTCCTCAAGTGTAACCCAAGTGATCTCCACGTGCATGTTTACGGAAACTTAATTTTTTTTTTATTTTGTACCTTTAAAAATTAAATTTTATATCTTTCACCTTTAATGTATGAAACGTGTTGCAACATAATTCTTCTGTTAATTTTTGTTACTTATTTAGTTAAAAATTACACCACTTACATTGACAGAATGCAAAATAGAAGCTAACAAAAATATTACATGATAATATTTTTAATATATTAAAAGTGTAATGTGAAAAATTTAATCTTTGAGGGTGCAATATAAAAAAATTATTATTTAAAAATATAAAATAAAAATTCTTAAATCTTTCGAAATGTAAAGTACAATTCACCCTAACCTAACTGTAAAGATTTTCTAGCATAGTACCCAACCGTCCAAGCTTAAAATTATTTTATTATCGAATTTAGTTGGCCAGTTCAACTTTGGTTGTCCAAAAAAAATTCATCCATACATCAAACAGCATCCTATGGATGTCAGCAATAATTATTTTATTGGCTCCAAAAGTATTTTACTACCGAAAAAATAAATAAATCCACATATCAATTGAAGGGGCATAAAATTATGCCATGTGTATAGGCAAGTGATACAAGCATGTGATCATGAAGGGATAGGTCACATGGGTCGTAAATATAAGCAGTTTGGGACGAACCGAACTGATCAACCTAGCACAAGTACACAGTTCAATTGAAGGCGTGACCTGAACCGAACAACAGGAAAAGAGCCTATAATTAGAAAATTTAGGTGCAACAACTAAGCAAAGTCAATGATTCAGAAGAACTGCAATCAAGGGAGGGAATGAAAGATTTTTGTGATCCCCAACAAACACTCCCGAATGAAGGGAGATGTACCATCTCTCACCCTAGTAAAGAAAACCCTAAAAACAAAGCAAAGTCTATATAACACAATTTGGATGCATGACAAAGGTAAGTAAAATCCTCTTTGCATACATTTTCCTCATATAAATTTTCTAACTTAAACATCGAAGTGCCTTCGATCGAAGCACTTCAGTCTTAAGTAGTTGGTTAATTTTTGCAAGAAAGCTTTCAAAGCGGGGTAAAGTTTTCTTCATCAAACCTAGGAGGTATTACGGTTTTGCCTCCTACATACATAATCCAAAAATGAATTTATAATTCCCCATGTTGCTATGCAAAATGCTTCGTTTAGTACGACAAATGAAAAATTGAAAGGAAGAAAAAGTATGAGGAATAGACTTTTTGTCGTTAGAGTAAACAAAAATACTTTCTCCTTTTTTTTTGTTTGGGACGATGGATGGAAAATTTGAGGAATTAATTTTCTATAGTTTGGTATTGGAGAAAAAGTGTTAGAAAAGAAAAATTACTTATATTTAAAGATTAATTTCAAAATGTCCCCCCCAAATTTGAGTCATGTTGCAATCAATTCCTCTTGGTTTCAATTTCAATAAATTGTCCCCTTAAAATTTGAATATTTTTCAATTCACTCCAACTGTTAAATTTGGACAGCCAGTAGCAACAAAAATCAGTCACATGCAAATCATATGGTTTCAATTTTTTTGAATACATACAACATTACCTATGACAGATTTTTGAAATTTTTATTCTCAAATACGTGACATTTTTATCCCGTGCAAATCACATGCAAATCATGGATGCCACTTTGAGTCTTTTTATTTGCAATCTACGGTGGGGGTGTGTTTTTTTGTTGGTAGGTGGTCTCGGACGGAGCGATCCATGAACTTGAGATAAATCGACACGAAAATAAAATGGTTTGAATTTGGCCTTAACTGTGAAAACTATAGGAAAAAAATCCTTTAGTTACAAATATGATAGTTGTACAGATTTGATTGGCTTAGATCCAACTGCTTCACAGATCAACCTTTACCACTTGTAGGGTTGTTTTGCTGAGGTGGACTAATGCAAGTGGTCTCTTCTCTTGCTAATGGAGTGGAGCTCTGCTTAAAGCTCTGCTTTGCTGAAAGAGCTTCTGATATGCTTAGGTTATTATGCCCCTCAAACGGATATGGGAAACTGGCTGCATGAGTTCGCTTCTATGACGAGGGAATAGAGAATAGGATAGACCCTTGGTTAGGATGTCAACAATTTGGTCTTCACTGGAGACATAGTGAATGAGAAGATCTCCGCGATTAAAGTTTTCATGAACAAAGTGAAAATCAATCTCATTGTGCTTCATTCGAGCATGAAAGACTGGATTACATGCTAATGCCAGGGCTGAGATGTTATCACACCATAAACGAGGAGAATGTGAAAGAAAAATATGCATATCACAAAAGTAATCTGCAAAGCCATATAAGCTTAGTAGCTGTCACTGCTAAGGCCTTTTAGTCAGCTTCAGAGGAAAACTTGGCAACCGTTGATTGTTTCTTGCCGCCCCAGTAGAGAGCATTAGAACCCTAATAGACAGATCCTATTGACAAAGAAAGCAATATCTGGGTGACTAAAGGTTAAGTATTGTAAAACACCAACAATGCTTCGATAGTGGGTAAGATCAAAAAGGGAAAATCCATTTGATTTGCTCAATTTAGAGGAGAAAGAACAATAGTGAAGGACTTTCTAGTAGATTCAATGAGCAGTGAGGGATCTGCAGAAAAGGGATGAAAATCAAGAATATCAAAATAAGAAGTGAAACGATGGAACAAAGCACGAGGTGCTTATTTTAAACCATAAATCTACTTATGAAGACGACAAACAAAATCAAGATGAGCATGATCAATGAAGCCCTGAGGCTGCTGCATATATACTTCCTCTGCAAGTTAGTCATGCAAGAAGGCATTTTTTACATCCACTTGCCTAAGAGACCACCCAAAGTGAGCAGCTAATAATAGAAGAACATTAACGGTAAATGATTTATCAATGAGTGAAAGAGTACTGGAAGAGATCTAGATCTCAGTAAAACTCCCATTGGCACTCAAAGTCCAATTAAGATAATTATTATGATCCAACTTCTTAACTTGCACATTCCTCCCCCTTTCTTTTTCTTTTATTCCTTTTAGACTCAAAGGAGAAGATTGGGTAGGACAAGGCCACGCAGTTTCCAAGAAGTCACAGTTTTTCAATCCTCCTAAAACTGGGTTTTATTTTTAATTTATTTTTATAATGTCCCAAACACTTTTCTTTTGGATATTAAAGGACAAATCCATTTTAAAAGATTCATTTACTCTTATTTAAATAAAAATGAATATTTAAATAAAATGCACATATGTATATAAGTTATTGGAACCAAAGACATAAAGTAACATTTTGTGATTATGTGTCAGAAACCAAGAGAAGCAAATAATAGTCTGTCAATTTCAGACATGTTGGTTCATGTTCATAATATACAAGTCACTTGAAAATGCACTAATTTATATACTAAATTTTGACTGGGATACTTTTCAATCTGTATCTGAATTCAATGCAATAATTTGTCGAATCAAAGGAGTATCGATATGTTTTTCCTGAATTAAAAAATGTTGGATATAACAAAAGGCCGACAAATATTGCAAATTATTATGGACATTTGAGATTAGCAGCTTTGAGTTTAGTTCCAATGGTTTTAAGTTATAGTCATATGACCTGCTACATTTGTTTAATAAATGGATTAACAAGAATCTGACTAAGTAGAACACAAACCAAGCAAATATTTTTTTTCCCGGACTTGTCGAGATTAAATAGCTATATTCAGTTTTCGTATGACTGAAATATCGTTATAAACTTCATAGCCACAACTGTTCCAATTAAGTTTAATTTTTAGTAAATTGCAACGTTGGGGTATAATTGCAACAAAAATCATGATTCGTTCATTCAGGAATTGAGGTCCAATGCCAGTATAAATTTCTGTTGGTGGTCACTCTAACATGAAAGTAATTTAAAGGGATCAGAATGTAATAATTAACAGAGACACACAATGCTAAGGTAATTTTTGTTGGGAACCACAGCAATATGGAAGTAACTAACTGCCACATTCCTCCCTCTTTCTTTTTTTTAATCTTTTTGGGATACTTCAGAAAAGAAAATTCCACTAGATTCTCAAAGCTTATCAAAAGGCTGAGGTGATTGGTTATTTTCAAAATTGCCAAACTTGAAGTCCAAGTAAAAAGAAATAAAGGAAACCCAATTCCAGAAGGATTTAGAAACTGTGACATTTACATCATATAAATAAAGCCTTCCATGCTCACCTAAGAGACCACATCCAAGTACCTCTTCTCTCTCCTCGTCTTCTTCAAAACCACTTTGTCCCCTAACAACTTCTTGTCGTTGATCATCGTTCATCAATCCGACTGTGTTCTTCGTCCAAGAACATTGGCAACCATGGCTTCTACGTCACGTTTTCTGCTTCTTTTTGTCATAATATCATCGCTGTGTTTTTCTTCCTTTGCAATCTCTCGTTCTTCTACCACACAATCATGTGCCACTTTTGTGTTCTCAAACAAGGAGGATGATGATCATCACTTTGCTTCATGCGTTGATCTTCCTGTTTTGAACTCTTTTTTGCATTGGACATACTACCCATCATCAAGTACTGTTCAAATGGCTTATCGACGCACCGAATCATCTTCTAGAACATGGGTTGCATGGGGAATCAATCCTACATCAAAAGGAATGGTAGGCACACAAGCATTAATTGCATACCAAGAATTGGAAGGAATGATGAAGGTTTACACTTCTCCTATCAGTGGCTATGCCACTCAATTGTTAGAGGGAGAATTGAGTCTCAAAGTGTCCGATCTGTCGGCCACTTTTATGGACAATCAGATTACTATATTTGCTACTTTGGAGCTTCCAACAAACACTACCATAATAAACCATCTTTGGCAAGACGGTCCCATCTCATCAAGTAATGCTTTGGGAATGCATGGTCTCTCTGGACAACATATTCAATCAATGGCAACTTTGGATTTTTCTTCTGGAATATCAGTGCCCACAAAGGGAGGAAAATCAAAAGCCAAATTGCGCAACATTCATGGAGCATTGAATGTAATTAGCTGGGGTACCATGATGCCTATTGGATTTATGCTAGCAAGGTACTTGAAGGTTTTTCGACCCTCAGACCCTTTGTGGTTCTACCTTCATGTTTCATGCCAGTGCTTGGCCTTCTCGATCGGTGTGGTGGGATGGGCAACTGGTATTGCACTTCGTCTCATGTCTTCCGGTGTTCATCATACCAACCATATGGCCATTGGAACCACAGTCTTATCTCTTGGGATACTTCAGGTCTTGGCTTTGCGTCTCCGACCCCATAAGGACCATAAGTACAGATGTTATTGGAACATCTACCATCATTATGTGGGATACGTAGTCCTTGCCTTGGGTATTGCCAATGTGTTCATCGGATACAAGATACTGAAGCCTGGGAAGGGGTGGGAGATTGCATATTATGTCATCTTCGGGGCCTTGTTATTCACTCTTGTTCTGCTAGAAGCTTGCAAAAGGTTCAAGAAATCTGCCGACAAGGAAGAACGCAACTGTAAAGGAAGTGAAATCGTCGGAAACATTGCTTCTCCACAGCAGAGTGTGTAG
>CM042188.1:6101694-6122270 GCA_023539305.1 Ilex asprella | reverse complement strand
ATTATGCCACGTGTATAAACAGATGATACAAGCACGTGATCATGAAGAGACAGGTCACGTGGGTCGTAAATATAAACAGTTTGGGACGAACTGAACCGATCTGCAACAGCTCGGTTCATACAACTGAACACAAGTACACAATTCAGTTGAAGGTGTGGCCTAAACCGAACAGCAGAAAAAAAAAAAAAAAAAAGCAACAACTAAGGAAAGTCAATGATTCATAAAAGCTACAACCAAGGGAGCGAATGAATGATTTCTGCGATCCCCAACAAACACTCTCAAATGAAGGGAGATGTACCATGTCTCACACCAATAAAGAAAACCTTAAAAAAACAAGGCAACGTCTATATAACGCAGTCTGGATGCATGCCAAAAGGTAAGTAAACTCCTCTTTGCAAACATTTTCCTCATATACAGTTTCTAATTTAAGCATCAAAATGCTTTTGATCGAAGCAATTTGTTAATTTTTGCAAGAAGGGTTTTCAAAGAGGAACAAAATTTTCTTCATCAAACCTCTAGGAGGCATTACGATTTTGCCTCCTACATACATAATCCAAAAATGAATTTATAATTCCCATGTTGATATGCAAAATGCCTCTTTTAGTACAAGAAATAAAAAATTGAAAGGATGAAAAAGTATGAAGAATAGACTTTCTAACGTTAGAGTAAACAAAAATACTCTCTTTTTTTTTTGGGACGATGGATAGAAAGTTTGAAGAATTAATTTTCTATAATTTGGTATTGGAGAAAAAATGTTAGAAAAGAAAATGTCCTCTCCAAATTTGAGTCATGTTGCAATCAATTCCTCTTGGTTTCAATTTCAATAAATTGTCCCCTTAAAATTTGAATATTTTTCAATTCACTCCGACTGTTAAATTTGGACAGCCAATAGCAACAAAAATCAATCACGTCCAAATCATGTGGTTTCAATTTTTTTAATACATACAACATTACCTATGACAGGTTTCTGAAATTTTTATTCTCAAATACCCAACAATTCCAAACAAATGATAAAATAAATAAACTTCTTCCCCCTCGAACCAAACACTAATAACCCACCCATAATTTGCATAGCACCCACTCTAGCTCCTACGCCACTTCTATCAAGTACAAATCGACGCTATCACCTCAATTTCCGTATCATCAATTCTCAATTTTCATATCATCATCAAACCACCTCGACCCCCTACCACCTTAGAACTACCATTACCTTCTAACCACTTTGTGTGCCAATCTCAATCTTGCAACCCAAAATATGTAGATCTATGTATGAGATGCCACTTTGAGTCTTTTTATTTGCAATCTACGGTGGGGGTGTTTTTTTTTGTTGGTAGGTGGATTCAGACGCAGTGATTTTCACTAGATGGGCGTAGCATGTAGCAATATTTCTGGTGGTTTCACGGTGATTTTGTTGTGGGGTGTGTGTGTGTGTGTGTGTGTGTGTGAGAGAGAGAGAGAAGGGTTTCATCGAGAGGAGTTATTAATTGGTGGGATTTCCATTGGTTTTGGAAGGGGCAGAAGGAGGTATTGTTTGAAAAGTAAAGAGGAAAGTTCAACATAGGAGGGAAAATGAGTTTTTTTTATAAGGGTTTTTTAGGTGTGGGTACAATTTTTAGTACTTATTTATCCAAAAGTGTATGAATAGATGGTTTATTCTTTTAAGTACATTTTTTATTAAATTTTTTATGTTTAGGTACAAAATTCAAATGAAGTGAAATATTTTTTACTTAATCACCTTTCCTTATTTTATGCAGTCATGATTGACACATATTTTTTGGAAAGAAATATTTAAAGATTACATATTTGTTATTTTTTTTAATTTTTGAATTTTGAATGAGCAAGTTTGAGAGATATTTTTGGATAGATTGACATTTATTTTAGGAAACAAATATGTAATCTTTACATATTTGTTATTTTTTTGAATCAAACGTATGTGTTCAAACTGATAGTCTTCTTCAACTGATAAAGCTTTTTCAACCTTATTCTTCTTCAACGATTATTTATTTTTTCAGCGGTGATTTTTTTTGAAAAATGAATTGAAAATACCAAGCATCGTCATCGGATTGAAGGTGAGTTATTAATAATTATGTTTCTTCCTTTTTTTGGTCATTTTTTTTTTGAGATTTTTTCATGTTCGATTTTTGTTGTATGGTCGTTTATGGAGGAGTAAAAAACTGGTTTTCAATTCAAATGAGTGTAACTGGTTCTTACGAGTGTAACTATTTTTAGTGTACACAAAATAATTATATTTTTTATACTATTCGATCAATTTTTTTTTTTGAAATTAATATGTTGGATTTTTGTATATGTTTTGGTCGTTGTTGGGATGAATGAAAAAAAACTGGTTTAGGTTTAATAGTTGTAACTATTTTTAAAAGTTTTTTAACAAAACTGCTTTTAAAAAACTGATTTGGATCTTCTATTTTGGAAGATCCTGTTATTTTCTATTTTTTTTGTTTTATGTTTGTTTACCAGTACGTAGATAATTACTGAATTGATTTGTATTAATGTTGTACATAACTGTTTCATGTAACTGTTGTTCTTTTCCTTTTAAATTGATATAATGTCATTCGTTTTTTTAATGTCTTAATCAGGAATGGATGGAATGGTGTTGCTTGTATGCAAATATGATGTTGAAACTTTTATTATCAGATGTTATGTTCGTGCAACATTCGAACATTTTTTTGTTAAATTCATATGTTTGATTTTGTGTATGTTTGGTCATTGTTGGAATGAATGGAAAAAAAAAACTGTTTTGGGTTTAGTAGGTGCAACTGTTTTTAAAATTTGTGTAACTATTTTTTCATATTGACATTAATGTACGTTTTCGAAAAAATATTACTATGTCATTGTTTGTTAATTGTTTTATTTTATTCTTAGATTATTAATCAAACATTGTTTTATGTTGTCAGCTTTTGCACTCCTTGTTTATCCCGAAGCATCAACATTTTGGGCTCACAAAGGAAGCTTGAGATCATGAGAGAAGTCTGTGGATAAGTCATCCCTTACTGCCTGGAACCCACATAAGACAAATAATTTTCTTAAAATCAGAAGAATAGTTACGCAACACAGTTAGACCCATTAAATTTTGAATATGAACTGTCTATATTTGAATCCCAAATAGTTATTTAAAACAGTTATGTAACTATTTTTAATCAAAAAAATCATGAACCATAAAGTTGTCAATAACAGACTTATAAGAATTGAATCTTTAAAATCAGAAGAATAGTTATGCAACACAGTTAAACCCATTAAATTTTGAATATGAACTGCTTATATTTTGAATCCCAAATAGTTACTTAAAACAGTTACGTAACTATTTTAATCAAAAAAATCATGAATCATAAAGTTGCTAATAATAGACTTATAAGAATTGAATCCTTAAAATCAAAAGAATAGTTACACAACACAGGTAAACCATTAAATTTTAAATATAAACAGTCTATATTTGAATTTCAAATAGTTACTTAAAACAGTTAAGTAACTATTTTTAATCAAAAAAATCATGTTCCAAATTATTATTATTTTTTTCATATACATATGGTATAATAGATCTGTAAATTCTTAATATAATTTCACAAAATTAGGGTTTTACGATTTGATTTTATTTTTGAATCAACTTATACAGGTTTATGAAAAAAAAATTAAATAATCAATGACTAAAAAAAACGGATATGCCATATGGTTTTATATTTTGAATCCCTCTGCCGAAAAAGATGAGTTTTGATAATTAAACCCCCTATTTTACCTCTCACTTGATTTTAGCCAAAAAAAACGGAAATGACATTCTCATGACCATAGAATCCCTTTTCCCTAAGAAGAAGGGATTAGATAATTAAACTCCAATTTTTTAGCTTCTATTTTTTAACTCCCATTACTTGATTGTAGTTAAAATTTTCGGTAGAAATTTAAATGGTTTCTACCCATCTGCACTTAACTGAATGACAATAGTGTCATTTTTTTAAAATATGTACTATACCCCAAATAAGTTTTTGAGTCGTACTTTTGCTTAAATAAGTTTAAAAAATTATACCGACTTCTAAATTCCCTTTTTTATAATAACATGCACAAATTAACACACATAAATCCAGACGGTTTAAAGTCAACACACGTGGCAGAAAGGGATTCACAACACCAGTTGGAGTAAGAAGTTTTTTGTACGTGAGGAAAAATGAATGTTATTTAGGTCATTTTAATTTATTGTGAGATCACATGACTTGCACGTGATAAACATCTATCACTTTTACCTATCCAAATTTAACAGTTGAGAGTGAATTGAAAAATATTTAAATTTTAAAGGATAATTCGTTGAAATTTAAACAAAGAGGAATTGGTTGAAATTTAAACAAAGAGGTATTGATTGTAATTCGACTCAAACTTGAAGGAACATTTTATAATTAACCCTATATTCAATTTATCATTATAACATTACATTTTAAAAAATATATTTTTTATCATAATAAAATTTTCAAGATTTGAAAATGTTATATATCACTTTAATTAATTATAAAAATAAATAAATAAATATAAATATTTATATCCAAAATAATAGCAAAAAAACATAAATATAAAAAATATATGAGAGAGTATTTAGAAGTATTTTTTTTGAAGAATGTACAAGTTTGGAATTGAAATAGTTAGGGTGCGTGATCCGACAGTTGATATAAGATTTATTTGAATAGAATGATTTCTCGCTACCGTTAAATTGATTAACAATTAAAGATAATTGAAGAAGAGAAATCGAAAAATCTTTTGCTCATGTTGATGAGCTGAGGAGTTAACAAGTGTAAGTTTACCTGACAAGAATGAAAAAAACGGCATAATATTTAAAAGTATATCTAAGGGCAAAAGAATCAATTTGTCCAAAAAAATAATTTACCTTCAATTTTTGTCTCATTTTCCTTCCACTTTTGGGTGGGAGGAACAGGAAAACCAAAGGATGGAAAGCCTTTCTTTTCATTCCCTATTTTTTTATCCACCCAACTTTCCATTAAACCAAAAACACTACAAGTAATCCCAAAACTTGTTTCTCTTTAGGAAGGTCATTTATTAGGGATGACAGTGGACCGGAAAAAAATGAGTATTCGTTTAAACTCGTCCCGTTTGGACCAGAGATAGACTATATGTATTAGACGGTGGACATATACGGGAATACCCGTGCGGAGATAAAGGCGGGAATGGATTTACCCTTACCCTGGCCCCATCCCCATTACCTGTTAAATATATATATACTCTTAGTTAGAAGCCCTAAGCCATAACTTATTCTATCAGCCGTTCGCTTCCACCATCGACTCATCTCTCTCTCTCTCTCTCAATCAATAGCTGATCGCTACGTCCTTCTTCCAAGTTCCAAGCGAAGAATAAGTGTAGAGAAAGCCAGAGAAAGTAAAAAGGACCTTATTCTACTCTTGCCGTCTTGCATCTCTGTACCCAGGTTATAAGTTAGAATTTTTTTTTGTTGCATTTGTATGCAGATGAAAACTTTTGTTGTGATCTTTCCAATCAATTAATGGCTTGTGCTGCAGCTTTCAATGAGTGAGAGTTGTTCTGACCCCAATCCCACCCTGATTATCTTATTCGATTGGACTGTGAAAAACATGATGCCATTGTATAGTGATAAGAGTCCGATGTGTAAAATGGGACTTATGGGAAATTGTTCACCTCTTTTACCAAGTAATTTGGCTTATAACTTATGAATGGGGGTGGGTGTTTCTTTTTTAGATTTGATCATTTTCTACAGAGTAATATGTCATTTATTGGAAGCAACTGCTATAAGATTCTGTTGTGTTAAGTATGAGCTTCAGAGTTCGATTTGAGTATCACTTGGGCTTGGGCTTGGGCTTGGGCTTGGACTTAGGCTTGGGCGTATACGAAAATTATAAATTTACCAACAGACAAAGATGGAGATAAAAATTATACCATTAATAGAAATAAAGAGAAGATGAACAATTTTTTTTTAAGCGGGTGTGCGAATAAAGACTATACCCCTGCCCCCGCTTCAATTCATTGACATCCCTATCAATTATCCTTAAAATTTATTTAGTATTATTGAGAAGAAATTGAATTTTCAACTTCTAAAAACACAAAAATGGTCAAAATTGATTGTGGCAAAAAAATCATCCCAAAATATTTTTTTCCACTAAAAAATATGATGTTATGTTCACTGCCGGCCTCCAATATTAAACAAATCTACTAACACACTCTACAATGTGAAAAAAACCCCATTAATCCCCACCTACCTCTCCCCTCTTTCTCTCCCCCTCTTATTTTCTCTTGGTTCACTTTAATTTTAAATTATGTAATTAAAAAAATTATCATTTAACATACAAATATAACATGATTAATTTTTAATTTTTAGTATTGTCCTTCGTCTCCAGTCATGAGATTATTGCTAGTAAATTGATAATTCCCCTTGTTGATACAAAAAAATTAATTACATTAAAAGTCCCCAAAGTACAAAATTATCTCATTTTAGTTCTCAATATTTTAATTGCATAATTTTAGTCTCTGAAATATTGAATATATCTCGATATAATCCATCAAGCTGACAATGTCCATCTTGCTAATATTTTTTATCATAAACTTGTCACGTGATATTTAAATATAGACAAAAAATAATTTAAATAATTTTCTACTAAAATTTTGGTTAAATAACTACTCAAATTATACAATTTTGATAATTAGTTATCAAAATTTGATCAAAAGTTATTCATATTACACATTTTTTGTTAAGAGTAATCTAAATTTTATTTAAAAGCTATCAAAATTATTTTTTACTTATATTTAGGTATTACGTGAAAAATTTATGATAAAAAAAATCGTTAATAATCTAGACGTTATCTGCTTGAAAAACCATATAGAAACATATTCAATACTTTAGGGACCAAAATGATACAATTGAAACATTGAAGATAAAAATAAGACAAACCTCATACTTTGAGAACCTCCGATGCAATTAACCCTATGCAAAAAGAACCTAATTTGGGCACTTGATCAAGAGTCTAATATAATGCAATCATTATATTAGTTATGAATTCTAATGATAGATAAAGTCCACAAATTAAAGCTAAATAACATTTTCCTATGCAAAATGGTACAAAGGTATGGTTTGATCCAACCCAAATAGTCCAAAAGCTTGTTTCTCTTTGGGAAGGGCACTTATCCTTAAAACTTATGTTGTAAAGAAGCATCCTGGTTCATACAGTGTCAAAAAGCGAGAGAGAGATGGAGGAACTGGGAAGTAACAAATGTAACCAACACCAAACAAACGATTAAGGTATAATACAGCTATCCTGAGAGTGATGTTCTGACTGAGAATTGAAATTTTGTATAAATTCCACCAACATATACCTTGAAAGGGAGCCCAATAATCAAGACGGCACAATTCCTGCACCTGTAGATGCAGAACAAGAACAATAATAACTCCTAATGAATAAGCCAGCAACTCAAACACAAATATTTCCAAGACAGAGAATATTTGTGGTTGGATGTAAAAAATGGCTCGAGGGTTCTTTTCTTTCCAGAACAAGAAAAAGTCTTTTTCATCGACCTGGATGATGCAACACCACTTTTTGTTGCAACAGACAGCCAGAACACCCGGTAGTAAAGTGGCGATAACTTCATTATTAAGAACTTTGAATGACGCACCATTTGTTGCGTTAAAAGTAGACTCGCAGACCTTTTTAATCTGGTCATGACTGATTAAATACAGGTTTAAGTTTTAAAATGGCTGAAAACAGGAAACTGATTGCATTTTTCAGATTTCATGCTCTACAGAAAAATAACCGAAACATGGTCCAAGGGATGTTTTAAGCCCATGATATATGGTTAGAAAGCCTAAGGAAGTCTACTTTTCAATGAATTTAGTTTCATTGTAAAATTCCTGGTGTGTTGCAACGATTGACCAAGCAACCACAGATAGGTCAAGCATGATTATTTGTCTAAACCCTAGACGTTAAGGTGAAAATGAAGTTTCACTTTATAGGCATGCACATATAATGAATTCACAAACTTTGCAATAATGAATATATTGGCATGGTCTGGGTTAAACGTGGAGCGACTCTTATCTATTTCAGTACCTCCCAGAGATTAAGGGAGAGATTATTTGGTTGTTGAGTTCTCGAAGGTGAATGCACTGTTTTATGCAGTTAAAAATGGCAACAGGGCGCTTATTTGCTATTGATAAATGATTGTGTTGATCATTGACTTGTGATGTTATTGTGATAATTTTTTATGACAGCTACGATATGGATTTTAGTCTTTGTGGAGGTGATGTTAGCGTTGTAATTTGATATTTGATGTGTACTTTCGTTATTGTTTGATACACACACGCTGAGCATGTTGTACTCACCTCCTCTCCCCAATTTATAATTCCAGGTGAGCGAATAGGAGGGATGTCCACCAGTGCGTCTAGTCAAATTGGTGGAGAGTTTGGAGTTTAGTTGTGATTTTGCCATGTTGAATATAGTTGAGCAATGTAGACATTCAAAATTTGAAAATCCTAGGTTTGGGTTTGAGGTTATGGTTTGTACTTAATGTTAATATGCATGGGTTTTGTTTCTATTTTGTTAAAATGTCTGTCTGTGACTTGTGTTTGTATATTTTATCATCAGATAAATGCACAGGGTAACATGGTTGTATTAGGAGTGCGGTCCACTCCAGCCTAAAATTATTACCTCAGGGTGGCTGTGTGACAACAGATATACTCACACAGTAAACACATAGGAGGGAGCAAGATCAACCCTATGACTAGTCAGACCCATTTAACCTTTTAGGCCAAAGAAGAAACCGTAATGAGGACATCCCCTTCCATCTGACAAAACTAATGCATCCGACTTTGTTTTGTTTGTTTTCATTGCATGGGTAACACAGAGTTGGGAGCAATGAATGACTCTCTAGTGCATACTTGGCACATATAATTGGTCCCTCAAATCAGTCACTGCGTTATTTGGAAAAAAATTGTAGGATAAGTAACTATAACCTCCAACCCTCTTTGCTTACTGGTCACGGGTTCGAGTCGTGACAAGAGTCTCTTTGCTTACCGAGATAGGTTGCGTACATCTAACCCTCCCCAAACCTCACAATGGTGGGAGCCTCGTACACTTGGTGCGCTTTTTTATTTAATCATGATCTATACCCAGTTATTGAAATAATAAAAACTACTAACCTTCAGTTATATCCTCTTTTGCTTCATCTCCTGATTTCCAGACGATATCCTTTAACCCAGTTGAGATGTTCTTGTAGAACTGTATAGACAGATTGCAAAATTGAGCTTGTAAAGTGAGCAACATGCAAGTATGCACACACACACACACACACTCTCTCTCTCTCTCTCTCTCTCTCTCTCTCTCTCTAGCCCAATGATTATATAGAAAGAAACAAGGGAAAAAGTTTCATATTATGGGACAGTGATGCCATGTGGCTGGCCATCATAGGTACTGCCTCTGATTTGCCAAAAAATACCCCCCTGGCCACAATCTATATAACCGGTATCTCAGCCAATACAGTTGAATTTTGGGCCAGGCATGGGATTGGCTGATCACACTCATGTACTCATTGGGTTTCCTGAAGCCATGCACACTAAAACCATGGTACACCTGACCTTGAGTTTATTATGGATGATTCATATGTAAAATTGCTGGAGAAGGGCAAAGCTCCGAACCCTAGTTATGCTCCTTGGTTTTGAGATTTATGAAATAAAAGAGATCCTACATGATGCACCCTGGTGGACAGAAGGACACCAATTGCTGCCCTCACACGTACTCAATGAATGACATTTTTATTGAATGTCACCATTGAAATGAGCTCTCTATAGTCTATGCCATACCTTGTGAAATTCTAAGGTGTCCCCCCCAGCCTTGCGAACCTCAACCATGAAAAGCGAGGGAGCCACCTCAAAGATCTGCAAAAGAAGTCATATCCAAAAAAAATTCATGTAATTCTTCTGCTAATAAAGAATTCCCTGACGATGGTGCTTGGAGGAAACAAACCTCTGTTGCAACTGACAGATGACCCTTACGTCCAGTCTTCTCCCCTTGAAGCTTCATCTGAGATAAATAAGAAGAAGGGATTCGTTTTTGTTTTAAGTGATGGACCAGTCAAGAATCCCAAAAATCAAATTCATAAATCCACTTTTATCAAAATGTATTCTTTTGTCTCTCCACTACTTAAAAATCAAGCCTTGCACAACTCAATGCAGATTGTTGAATCAAAGTAAATCGATGCCAAAAGAGATGAATAAACCCTGATGTAATGTAATAATGACTTTGCTTGAAAGGGATGAGAAAATATAAAACAAAGTTTACCACTGATTCATCAGTTCTACCAATCAAACAAAAAAAGTAGTTGGTGAGCAGTGAAGCAAAATGACAGAACCATTCCAGGCAATGAAATTGGGTTGAAAAAAATCCTATATATTCACAATGACGCAGTAAACCTAAGCCTAATATTTACAAAAGAAACAAGGCGAGCTTAAACTAATTGAGAGTGAGACCCAAAACAGAATATTAATTGCACCTTGTAATTGCTTTTCTGCACACCAAAACCCAAAGGCACAGCAGCTTCCTCTATTTTAGAGATTATCTCATTGGCAGGACACTTAGAAGTAAATCTTGTTTCCCGTTTGACAAGCCCCTGGTCATTAAAACATATGTCAGTTGTTTAAAAGCTTAAAAATCTGTAACAGGCACAGGATCAGATGGGGTCCTTATATATGATGCTTGACCATAGGAATCATGATTGTGAAGCAATATCCACCTTGAACAAGATAACAACAGACTATACTATCATAAAATAATTCTGAAAAATACACCCAAAACGTCACCAAACAGGCAAGTGATGATCTGAAATTAACAAAATCACCAAAGACCCAAGCCTACTATGTACCATTTGCTTTTCAAAAAGAGAACTGAGGTTGAGACCCTGAGCAGTAGAGATAAGCTCAAATGCATTCATAGTGACAGGTGCCGCAGGCCTCTCACCCCGCTTCTCTACGACAAGATTTGGAGAACCCTATATGCCCAAGACATTAAATAAATAAAAAATCATCATTAACAATTAAAAGGCATGCTTTTGCGAGAGAATCACAAAACACACGGAAATTTCTTACCCCCAATTCATTAAAAATGGCATCCACGTCAGCGACACTGACATCTTCTTGGTGGAAAACAGGAGGCTGATATCCTTTCTTAAACCACTCATTCTCAATGACCTCAGCAATTGTTATTCGCTGTTTCACAATGAGATCATATATATTGATTACATGACTTGAAATGTATGAAACATTACCAACAATTTTACTCAGTCATTCGCACTCTCAAATGCACAATCACATGGACTGAATTATTTACCCAAGACACTATAATAATAGAAGAATGATTATATTTCAATTATATAAGCTGGAAACAAATCGGCATACTGTCAATGGATTAGGATCCAGGATTCTTTTGATCAGTTTCTTTGCACTCGAGGAAAACCATGGAGGACACGTGAAATCAGCCTTAAATATCTGCAATCATGAAAAATATTTATGGAGCCAAGTTTAAATGTAA
This sequence comes from Ilex asprella, assembly GCA_023539305.1. NCBI lineage: Eukaryota > Viridiplantae > Streptophyta > Magnoliopsida > Aquifoliales > Aquifoliaceae > Ilex > Ilex asprella. The sequence continues at coordinate 6,110,721 of CM042188.1, read as the reverse complement.
GACATAAATAGCAGAAGATAAACTATACTTGCAGAAGCAAAAAATAGATTATATAATACATGATTCATATATGATGCTTGGACATGTAAACCATGAAGAAGCATCTCATGTCTTCTATCTTTTTCTTCTTCCTTTTCTCTTTCTTTTGTTGCGGCCATTACCCAATTTAATTTCGAAGATATCTCAGATATGGTGTTCCTGGGAGCTTTGTTAAATTTCAGATTGCAGCTACATGATTACGTAGCTTATCATAGCCACTGTATATATACATAAACAAAGAGAAACCATGTATTCAACTCCACTAACATTTGGATATCAAAAACTCCACTAACATTTTAGATAGAATCCAATGCTCAGTAAGCTTACAGACAGAATAGTATTACTAGAGTTTCTATTTGTATTTCTTCTTTCTAGCATTGAGCAATTGAAGCATTTTTGAAGTCAAGAAAGGTTAAGTCTGCAGTGGGGGTATTTTCAATCATCACAGATTTAGGACATCAAATGAAATGTTTTTGGCCCAGATCTCAAACCATCATAAAAGGTCAATGGGTACATCAGAAGTTAGCCTCGCCTAAAAAAATCGTAGAAAAGAGAGATTTCACAAAACTAGGAAAGAACAAAGAACTGGAGATGGGATTTTAAACAAAACAGAGTTGTTCCTCACCTTTTTGTATAAGGCCATGAGGTTGGATTCTTCAAAAGGCAAATAGCCTGCCATAAGGACGAAAAGGATTACACCACACGACCATAGATCAGCCTTCGCTCCATCATAACCTTTGTTGTCGATCACCTAGAAAGAGAGCCAAAAATGTGAGAAACAGTTGGGGTTGAGCAATTAAAAAATACAATAAATAGTACCACAAACTACTAACATACCTCAGGAGCAACATAATTTGGTGTACCACATGTTGTGTGTAGTAATCCGTCTTCCTACACGAAAAGGTTTCATAAACTTATTTGACTATCTTGGAAAACAAATCACATAAAATGTCAATAAAAAACTTGCTAATGAAGCACTACTGTGTTACAAAGGCCAAAAAGAATGGTGTGGTGCTCATTAAGTTTGCAAAAATTTCTAGTGTGGAATGTGGAACATATTTACTATCAAATCCCTTTCACACGAGACAGGTGATCATCATACTCACTCGCACTTGCTGAGGTAGTGCGCTCAATCCAAAATCCGAAACTTTAAGAATTCCATTGGCATCCAGTAGGAGATTCTCCGGCTATAATTACAAAGCATATAAAAGTATTGATTTTGTATTATACATCAGTTCTGCATATTTAAAACTTTTGAATCACCATTGCAAGATTTCAAAAGTAACTAAACAGAAACTTCTCACCTTGAGGTCTCTGTGGAATACGCCTCTGCTATGGCAGTAATCCACTGCGTTAATGAGATGCTGAAAATACTTTCTGGCTTCATCTTCTTTCAGCCTCCCTTTTGTAGCCTAGATCAAATAGAATAGCACAAAATTCCTTCTTTACTATTGCATAAAACAAGTTCGCATCAGCAGCAATTGCAAATGTGAAGCAATTAATTTCTTACAATTTTGTCAAAAAGTTCACCACCAGTAACAAATTCCAAAACAATGTATATCTTTGTCTTGCTGGCCATAACCTACACCAAAGGACCTTGAGTCATTGAAGAAAGTACAGAAGGACCAAGAAACAGAAACTTGCTAATTGGTATGCTCTGGCAAATAGCACAGAGCGAACAATCTCATATCATATTGAATTACAAGTCCACTGGTGTAAATAGCATGATGATGTTGTTGTTGTTGTTTTGTTTTGTTTTTTTGTTTTTTTGTTTTTTTGGGGGGGGGGAGGGGGAAGAGAATCAAAGACAGATAATAAAAAAATAGAAAAATTATTAGACAAATAGTTATAGAAATTATCGCATGAGAATAATCTGGATGTAAAAGGTAAGAGACTAAGGATAGAATATACCCCCTAGAAAACGAACAAATAAGTGTGTGAGACAAACCAACTAATAACCTGTGCCAAAAATTTAGGGAAAGAGAACAAAGAATAAAATCAACCGCATTCTAACCTCAAACATACGGATGACATTTGGGTGTCTGATTAATTTCATGGTTGAGATTTCACGTTTAATCTGCAAAGTCAATACAGGATTAAAGTGTTACGCAAACATTATGGGCAAAAAACCTATCACAAGTTTATGTTTACATCCAAATTAAATATAACTCTTCAAGCAGTATAGTCTCGTCATTGGGGTATAGTCAATATAGAGCAACAGAGAAACCAAAAGAAGAAGAAACCGGCTGTGCAGTCAGAGCATTCAAAATTTGTTATTCCTTTATTGACCAGGCAATCCATAAAGTTTATTAAAACGGCCAACAAGTTAATAGAATCGCATAGGGAATGAATAAAACCGACTTGTTTATACCAGCAACAACATATCCTATAATTAAGTTGATTAGATCAACAATTCTCCCATCCTTGGCCTAATACACTTACTTAGTTGATTAAACAACAACAATATACATGAGACACCAAGTAACTTTTGCCTTCCAGTCCCTTAAAACATAACTTCAGCCAACTATTCTTTGCCTTTTACTGAATAAAACTGTAGAAATAGCATAAATATGGACTCAAATCCTCATCTTCATCCCATACAACACAACCCCAGACACTTCAGCTCCGTTGTCCTCTTTACAAATTGCCTGTAAAGCTTCAAACTTCAGTTTTCTGTCGTCACAATTCATTACATATCTTAGCATCCAAAGATTCCATACAGACAGTAATCAAAACATCAACAATCCCCCCCCCCCCCAAAAAAAAAAAAGATTTTGCAATTTCACACCCACACCCACACAAATATATATATATATATATATGCTGATCAAAATTCTTCTTAAAAATAATATGTGAAGGTCCAAGTTTACTTTTCCTATATTTTTCATTCACCACTTTCCCAAGCACCCAATAGATTCTGAGAGAGAGAGATCTAACCACACACTCGTATATTACATAGAGAGAGAGGGGGGGGGGAGGGGAGAGAGTTGGGAAAGTTTCGAATATACCTGACCGATCATTTTGTGCTTAAGAACCTTGTCTTTGTCAAGAATCTTGATGGCAACATTCTCACCAGTCTCTATATTCCTCGCAAACTTCACTTTCGCAAACGTCCCTTCCCCTAAAGTCCTCCCCAGCTCGTACCTTCCCACTCTCGTCCTCGCACTCCCACCACTTGATGTCGACGCCATGCCTCCCTCTCGCTCTCAATCTCTCTCCCCTCCTCTCTGTTTATACCTTTTTCTATGTCTTTATATCAATTCAAACCTCAATACAGATACCATCCATTGTGTATATCCCTTTCTCTCTCCCTCCCTAAAGAATTGAAGATCTGATTACGCAAAAACCATCCATTGCTCTTGTATCAATTTCTCCGTCGATATGAATAAATTGAAATTTCAAGATCTCTTCTTCTTACAAGGCTGCCAAACCTGAGACTTCGCAACATTCATCTTCCCGAATTTGAAAGAAAAAAAAAAACAGACTTGGTAATCCCAACAACCCAAAAAGAAACTTGAACACCCAGATCACGCTTCGTTAACTTCAACACCAACTACGGAGAAAACGAAACCTCGGCTATGTGGTTGATGACAAAGCGTTCTGAAACCGATAGAGCCCATTAAAGGGGGTGAAAAATTGAAAGATTTGCGATCGGAATGGGACGATTTGAGTACGGAAAATCGTCGGATTTCTCTGGGTTTTCGTTATATGTTTGTCGATTAGATTTTGTGTTTGGATTTGCTCCCGCATAGATACCAAATGAATGATTGAGAGAGAAAGAGAGAGACACACAAATGGATGATTGAGAGAAAGAGAAAGAGAATGGGTTTGGTACGAAATCTGAAAGTGAGGCGAAATTGACGAGACTGTGCAATAATGTGAGCGAATCAGCTCAAAATAGAGATGATCGACGTTGACTGTGTCTATGCTCAACTTTGGAACGGACGAAGGTCAGTTCTGGAAGATTTGAGATGATTCAGTGAGGTACGGTCCATTGCTTTTTAGTGAAGCCCCACAAAGTGTCTTTATCCGATATCAAAATTTATAATTAATTCAATTATTATAATAAATATAGTCTGTAATTAGATCTTCAAATTAAATCTCTATAATATTATTCATGAATTGATTGTGATTAAATTTTCATACTTTATTAATATTCAAGTCAAAAAAAAAGTCAAATATTTAACATTCGAATTTGTAAAATCCAGCACAATTTGTGTGAGATCCTAATTGATATTTAAAAAAAGATAGTTTGGGGAAATAGAAGCTATTGTATAAAAGTTGTGGATTTTAGTTGAATTTATTGGAATAAGGGGGTGTGACAGCCCTTTCAAAAAAAAAAAAGGTGTGACAGTTTGTTTATGACATAATATAAAATAATTAGTTATTCTTCGTGTCTGAAAGTATAGAATACTAAAAAAATGATCAACATATTTGTATTCACACTTAAAATTAAATCACAAACATAGATAAGAGAAAAAAATTTAAACACCAACTGTATCAGGGGTGAGTGGTGATAGTGAGAGACAATGATGATTGTGGTGGGTAAGGCGTTAACCGTGGTGGTGATAACAATCGTGGATAGTAATGGTGATGGTGGTGGTGGGTTTTGAGTGATGATGATGGTAGTAACAGTCATAAGTGATAATGGTGGTGGTGGCAGGTGTGGGTGGTGGTGGAAGACGATGATGGTGGTGGTGGGACGACGACAGTGGTGATGGACAGTGATGATGGTGGTGGTGGACGACGATGTGTGCTTCTAAGTAACAATGTGATAGGTGGTGACAAATGGTAACGGTGGTAAGTGTGATGGGGATAGGTGACAGATGGTGGCTGTAGTGGTGGACGATGACAAGTAGTGGATGCTGACGGTGGGCGACGGTGGTAGCGGGGTGATGGTGATAATGATAATAAATATAAGAATAAGATGACGATAATAATAGGTGGTGACCATGGACGAGATGGTGGGTGGCGGTGGTGGTGGGACAATGAAGATGGCGTGGGGGTGGGGGTGGGGCAATGGTAATGGTGGTGGGTTGATGATTATAGTGATAGTTGTGATGGTCATGAGGGTGGTGGTGGTAGGAGTGGTAGGTAGGACAATAGCGGTGGTGGTAAGGTGCGACAGCGGTGTTGATGATAGTAGTGGTGGTGGTAGAGGTAGTGGTGGGGTATTTTCAAACACTATTTTTTAAAATTATTTATGAGAAATAATTCCTAAAAGTACTTTTAAAAAGTCACTTCAAACACATCCTTAAATGTCTATTTGTCCTATCTAATTTGGAGTGTTAATAGTAGCCGTTAGATTAACTTTTAAGTAAAATTTAAAGCGATTTCAACTACGAATAGCAAAAGTCAATTTGTTTATTTTTTGAGATTTGAATTGTATTATACTTTATTATATAAATTTGAATAAACTATACATATGACTCTCAAACTATAATATTTATATCAATTGAGTCATTGAACTTTTTTTTTTGTATCAATTGAATCTTTAAATTCTCTAATTGTGTCAATTGAGTCTTTCTTTCTGTCTCCATTAGATTTTATAACAGAAAAATGACGAAGTTTATCACCCACGCTATACAAATGGTTAAAATAAATTACACATATGATCCTCAAAATATAAGTTTTGTATCAATTAAGCCCCTAATTTTTCAGTCAATTGACACCCTAAACTCCTTAATTGTGTCATTGAGTCCACATTATAACGGAAGCAAACAAAAAGGCTCAATTGACACAATTAAAGAATTTAGCAACTCAATTGACACACAAAAAAAGTTCGCATCATGTTAACAAATGAGTGTGTCATATCGAGTTCATGTCATATATAAATCGTATATAACCAATATATAAACGAGTCGTGTGGTGTATTTTTTTTAATTAGCTTCACTCATACCTTATTCGTTTATTAATCGTGTCGTGTCAAGTCCACTCTTTTACAAAGCAAGTGACTTAAAAAAAATTAAATCTTCTAATTTTGTGTCGTGTTCGTATCGTGTTAACTAATCGTGTCATATTTTGACACTCTTATGTATAAATTCACTCAAATATCCCTGATTTCAATATAAAAAATAATAACAATAATAATAATATGATTCAATGTAACATACCTAAAACCTACGACATGTCAACTCATTACGGCTCCGACAAACTTGTGCCCATATTACTTGGACTCATTTTCTATTAGGAAAAAAAAAATTGTGACCAATTAACTACTAACGTGATCAAACCGACAAAGAAATCCATAAAGCACGAGGACATAGAAAATCCTAGTCGAAAACAATGAATTAGAAAAACTACCTAAACCAATATTGACTACTGCGTGGACATGAGAGTGGAACTTACGCTTAGACTTCTCAATGAACCGAATTTCATTTCGAATTCGATCTGAATTTGAGTCTGTTTAATTATATATGAATTAATATTTTTATCTATTTTTTTGAATTCCATTCGAATCTATATAAATATATATATGGGTAATACATATTTGATCTTATAAAAATTTGATTAAGTTAATATATGCATATAAATATATTGATTATTTGTATTTGATCTAAAAAAAGATTATTTGTTAAAATTTTGGTGGAATACCATTGTGGATCGGATCGGACAATCGAACCAGAGGTCCGATCCGATCATTTTCTAAACAACTAATGAAATTTGAATTAGTTGTTTAGTATTTAAAAATTCTTGTTTAAGTAATTTATATCATCCATACATAATGATTTTATCTAAAAATTTAATTCTTTGATATTTTTATAATAATATCATATTGTTCTATGGAGTTAGAGTAAAAAATATGGAATAAACAAACATTTCCACGACTCTACCACCCAATCAACTCAATTCCCTATTTTTTTTTTTTATCACCATACATCTTTTCAATTAAAGAATGGAAAATTCACCCTTCATTGGAGTGCATTAGGACCTTAATTACCCTTGACTTTAGGTAGAAGGTCAAAGGAAAGTGTATATGGTAATAATATAATTAAATTATGATAATTTTTTTTATACTGGAGATTTCTTGTAATAGTTTGAGATAACAATCACCTGTATAATGAACCTGCAACAACCACAAGGTCAAAAAGATGGCCGGGTGAATACCCAACTTATCCCTTTCGAAGCTTAAGTCAGAATAAGCTGGAGGCTTCAACACAGTGTAACATCTGTATTCATTTAGACTTGCGTACCTTGGTTCATGTTTCTGATGTGTATTTATACCTGAATGAGCAATGAGTGCAAAAGCGTAAAGTCTCATCTCAACATTTAATGTCCTTCACCCGTACCCATGTGCAATGAGTGTTCCTCACTTGGATTCTCGTGTCATCAATGCTCGGGGGATAGAAAAAGTCCTCGGGGCCACGCCGAGAACCCAAGGCTATCCCTGGGCACTCAATGTCTATGAACAACATCTGACACCTACTCCCGAATGTTCGGCGCTCAGAGAACAGTACCTTGAATCATGTACTCGGCCCCACATCCATTAATGTTTGCACTCATGACCGTTAGTTTGGGTCTTCGAGGATGCAGTGGCTCATTAATAGTCTTGTCTCAGTCATTCACATCACCATAAATGTGCAGTCTAGTCGTCTTAAATGTTGGTGTCGGTATGCGTACTTGGCTCCTCCGATCCGTTCTTCCTTGGCTCCACTTTTCGGTATCTCTTGAGCTCCATAACGGCTATACCTTTACACAAGTAAGTCTAGGGGTTGCTGAGCCGCCTAAAGTCCCTCCAACTGCCACCAACCTCTGTTCTTTTTGCGGCGTGGGACAGGTGACATAAGAAGATTGGAGGCTTGCTAGTCACATCTGTTCAATAGGGGCGGTTACTTACACGTCTGGCGCCATTTTTTTCAAATTACCTAATGATGACATGCCCATTCGATTCCCACCCTCTCAGCAGGATATAAATAGAAGATGTCCCCGTCGTTTTAGAATTTGGCAATTCTGAGTTTTCTTTAAGCAATCAACTCTCGAGCACCTTTCCTTTATCTCCCGAGCACTCTTGTAACCTCCTGAGCACCCTTTTTGAAGATCCATCACCTGTAAGTACTTCCCTCTTATCGAGTCTGTTTCTCTTTTCTTCTACATTTCTTCTATACTTCCTTTTAGAACCTATCAATGGCTAGAACACGTTGAACAATTGAGGGAGCACCTACTAGGGCTAGGGCTAACAGCAGATTGAGGAGAACCGAGGTCAATGAGGAAAACATTGGTGCCTTTAGAGCCAGGTACCAAATCCCTGAGCGTGTTTTCACCTTTCTCTTCAACTCTCTCCATCATAGAAGGGATATGGGGAGTGTTGATATGATGCCTTTTTGGGTAAAGGACATCATGGAAGTGGGATTGACCTTTCCCCTTCACCCCTTGTTGTTAAAGATGTTGATGCAGCTAAGTCTGTTTTCTCTTCAGTGGGGTGTAAACTTTTTTAGGATAGTCATGGGCGTAGTCGCCCGGCTGGAGGTGGATTTAGGAGTGGACAAGATCCTATTCTACTACGACCTTAGGTTAGTCGTTGGGGGCAAGTATTACTTCCAAGCTCGGGACACCTCCATATACCTGGTCACCCACATGCCAGACTCGGACAAAAGGTATGTTAACGATTTGAAAATACTCGGTGAAAGTTGGGAGAATGGAGACGGGCCTGAGTGAAGCCAAATAGGACTCTTGAGATTGAGTATGACACTTTGTTTATGGTATAATATAAAATAATTAGTCATAACACGTACCTGAAAGCACGATAAAATATAACATTCGAGTGCCCAAAAAATCAATCCCATTGTATTAAATTTTTTCAACATGTATGTACTATTGTATATGAATAATGTTTGAAATAAAAATTATATTACATAAAAATTAATCAAATATTAAATAATTAAACATATAATAGAAATAAGTGATGTAATGTTTTTAGCGAGAAAATATATAAATGATTAAACATGTGATATAAATGAGTGATACGACTTGACGTTTAAGTCTGACAGA
>CM042188.1:6058624-6083007 GCA_023539305.1 Ilex asprella | reverse complement strand
TAATAGTGCAAGTGTTCAAGGTTATGACTAGAAATAGTACCAGGTTTGTAGCTTCATCAAGTAGATAATCAGCGGCTATGTGAATTGAAATGGAGGAGTGAAGACCTGATATCAATTTGTACAATATTCTTTTCTCTTGACAAAGCTCTTCTGATCCATCTGCAAAACATGTCGACGATTAACAAATGAATTGCTACAACAAAGGTGGGTAGTTCATCAGGGTTTTCCTAGTTTACAAAGAAAATCTGAAATTACAACATATGGAGAATATCTTTTAAGAAACTGGGAACTAAATAGTTTCTTAAACAACTTTTAGGGTGCAAGAATAGTTTATCAAAACACTAAGAAAAGATTTAAGCATACCTAAATCAACAACTGAAAAGTATCACTACCTGATGATCTATATTCATAGTAGTTTACACTTGTCAGAGGTTTTAGTTGGGCAAACTATCCTGCTGGAAATTATTGCAAGATGGGTTTTTCCTTTATTCCAATCTGAAGCCCTAACAAAATTATAGGATGGTAAATCTGGTAGCATTTCCCATTATCAAACTCCTCAAAACTCAGTTGCTTTTTGGGGGAGTGTTAATACGGGGGAGGGGGATTCGAACCAGTGACCACCACAATATAAGTGGGGTGTTTGACCACTGAGGTAGGACCACAGTCCTCACTTGATTTCATTTCCCCCAAAACTTTGAACAATCAATAAATTTAGTTTAACTTCCAAAACTCGGTCAATATTGACAACTCTACAGCCTACAGTAACTGGGGTGAAAGTTGAGGCTAAGATGACGATATTTCTACACCCTAGAGGCAGCATTTAAATAAGCAGATCTAAGAGCCAGATGGCATAAAAATGTCCTGTCTACTGATTGGAGACTCAATTAGAGGCCCACATATGTATTTTATCTGTTTGATGTATCAACTTCGAGAAGGAGATAGCAAACACACCATGGGGGTGGAGTGAGGGAAGGAGAGGTTATTTCACATCCCCTTGGCACGGGATATCCAAATGGAGCATTTTTTTTCATACGATCGTGCTTGTAAGAAAACCTTCATGTCCTCGTCATCTTGTGATACACAATGATTCAAGAACGAGACAGCACAGCCCAACCGATCGATCTACAATCTGTTTCGAGCTTGCTATCTCCTATGATTCGTATGCACGGGGCATGGCACTGTCATCTTTCCACCACTTTTTGAAAATACACAGATAAAAGAGGAGAAAAAAAGGCGGGGAGTACAAAGATAGAGAACACCACCAGATAGTTTTTATGTTATTTCATGGAAAGAAATTAGAAGGTCATTTGGACATGCACAAGAGAATGTTTTGATGCTTATGTCTGTACTAATTGCTAAAGGTTTATCAATTTATTCTAGAACGAAATCTTAAAAGCCTAACACACGACATCCATGTCTAACTACAAAATGCAACATCAGAAGTGGGCATCATGAAATTTATACTTAATGTGCTTGTTCGTTGATTACCCTAGCTCTAAGCTTTATCAGGCACAAAGATGTCATGTCCACCATCAGCACTCGGACTGTTGCCACATAAGACCAGGGTAAAGGATGCAAAACAAATGGATTTGGAACTAAAAGAAACCCCATATACACTTGAAGCTTCACAATGTAGTAGTTTATGCTGCTAAAGAGATAGGCATGTTGGCATGGATTAAATGATGAATATAGTGTAATGTAATTGAACCAAAAAAAATATATAAAAACATAACGCTTTTGGAAGTAAAGGAAAAAGAGCAATTTCCCTCAACAACGAAAAGTAAAACAACTCACATTTGGGACAGTTCTCTGTGTAAACAGCATCCCATATTCTTCCGGCAGAAGGACCAGTATAGCCAGTATAGCGTTCAGGATTCAGTTGAAGATTTACATATGTCATCTCAGCTGCAAGTAATAATAACCATTAACTGCTGAACAACCATAGGATTGAAGCACAATGTCACCATAATACTATATTTGTCAAAAGAAAAGAGACGATACACAAGGAATATCGTTGACCTAGACTTTCTGTCTTATTGAACTCTCAGTGAATGTGACCTCCAAAACCGCATTATATAGCAGTAAAAGATAAAGAAATCGGTGGGTAGAGGAATTCTTTGACAGATCCCACTGCCAGGGCATAGTTAGCATTTGACTTAATCTCGATCATTAGGGCATGATCATCAATTTCAAGGATAATAGACAAAGTGACTTCAAAATCTTTGACTAAGAGATAAATAAATAATCATACAACTAACAATTACAAAGTCTAGAGTGCAGCTAAAGTAATAAGAAGCACCATTGTCTGTCTCGTCATCATATGTCCATGGGTTGTCTACTACTATCCAGCCTCTGAAAGCTTTACTATCAATAGTACGGTCAACAGAAGCCTCCGGCTTTCCCTCTTGACAAATAAGATCATCCGATGAAAGGCCATGCCTGAAGGGCTTCTTAAATGGTTCAGGAAACTCTTTTTCTGGGCATTCACAGACACTGCAATCCCTCAAACGACACATACCATCCTCAGGCCAGAAAGGGCAATCACACCATAGCTTAACCTACCACGGGGACAAACCAATCAGGTGCCAGAAAGAACAGACAATTGTTAGATTCGGGTTCACTGTTTAACAAAATATCACATAAGGACAACAGGTAAGAAGATAAAGTGTGGAGGAAGGAGGGGGGATTAAATAAGAAACTACCGGATCATTAGACTCAGGAAAATTACCACAAAATTCTGTCTCAAATGAAATATGCATATCCTGTATAACTCACCAATTTTATAGTTTAGCCACAAGCATCTCCCTGCTTGGAGTTTGAAGGACTTACCAGAAAAATATACAAAAAAATAGTTCACCTAAAAAAGTCAATAATATATTAACATTACTCAACTGAACTTGTCTCATGTCATAAATCTCCAACAGTCTCCTAGTGGAAATGGATAGTTAATGATAGTAAATGTGGCAGATAGAACTAACCTATAAGGTGCTTTTAAGTTTGAATTTCAAGAAATTCTCTCAATCCATGGGTCTAACATCCGCATGTCCATTCTAGAAGTATAGAAGATGTAATTCCAAATTGCACAATAAAATAAAATAAAAATTGCCACTTTATCAACTTGGAGGTACTACAAGAGAAAACAAAAATGGAAGAAGATAACAGCCACAGGATTAAGGACTATAGTGCATAATGAGCATTAAGCGGTTGTAAATATGTAACTAGTACAAGTGTAACTTCTTCCAAGGTGTCCCCAAGGCTAGTTTCACTTTATCATATTGGGTGGTTACTAGACTAATTAAAAGGTCAGAAAGATAAAGGGCAATTATTAAAAACATGTAAATGAGGACAGTAACATGAACTAGGAAAAGAAAAGAAAAATGAAGAATGAAAAAAGAAGAAGCAATTATGAGCAGATAAGCATCAAACGAGGGAAAGTAAATGAGATGTAGCCTGATATGGCTGGGTCATATGCGTTAAAGACTCATAAAGACGGGTTTAATAGCAAAGGACAAAACCTATGAAAAATGGGAGCTGAAGCCATGCTAAAAGACTTAATGGCTTGTGATTCCTCAGACGACCAAGTCCTAGATAAGACTGGACAGTAATTATGTCTAACCCACCAATGTTTGTTTGCTGGAGGCAAGTTTTGCTGCCTCTACTCTCTTCCAAAACCCCTCATGCTTTCTATTTATAGAATCACTATTTTCCACTGATTGTTGCTCAATATTTTATGCATCCAACAAGCTAAATTTAGCTCTAAAATCTTGGTAGCATATAATCCAGTTGAGCTCTCTACATTTCCTTGTGTGTAAAATGGATTTACAAGCATGCATAAGAACAGAAAAATGTCTATCCATTTTCAGTTATCAACTATGGTTAACCCCTGACATTAATCGCTCAAAATTTAGCTTTTGTCACTTGACGTTCATACTGCATTTGGAACATTATATTTTGGTCTTACATTCCAAAGTGGGCAAAAATTAGTAAAATTCTTGAATTAGTTTTCTTCCAATCCCATGTTACCGATTGCAGCTTAAGAACTCTCAAGCCCTAGATCGCTACCTAGGCCTACTTAAATCATTTAATTCCATAGAACACTGTCTGCTGCAACTTATCTCAAGTGTATCTTAGCTACTTATTAGTACAAATGCAGACAAAAAACACATTTTTCTCACAAATAGCATTATAAAGCAAACGGGCAGTGGCAGCATACCTTGAAGTATCGGAAAAATGGGGTTTTGACAAGCTCTTGGAGCAATGGATGCAAAACTTCCTGATTAAGATGGTCTACAGTCTCGTAATCACAACAACAATCCTCCACTGTCCCTTTATATCTATGTGCGTCCTGCACATATTGCTCAAATTATATCCCATTCAATAAATTAATATCGCAGCAAACACAATTTGATTTAAATTTCAAAGTGATCACTCAGTCTTCATATTCTGTTCAATTTTTATATAAATATCAAGAATAAGTAAGAAATAGAATTCAAATCTAGCCAACAATAGAGAAAAGAAATCAAACAAAATTAAACTCTGTAACTGTACGCAACTGTGTCTCATTCGAATAGAAAGCATAACGATATAAGGACCTGATTTTCTTTTCGTTTCCTTTGCTTTCTCGGAAACCAATCAGTAGGAAAAAAAAAAGAAGAAATACCATAGGATTATACCCCTACCTCAGCACACTGACAAGGTCCGTTATGTCGATTGAACATAGAAATAGTCGGAAAATTCCTCGAAGCAAGTGCAATTGCGAAGAATATCGCGATGAGAGCACCAATTGCCCAATTCCATCCGTTTCCACGGCGCTTGTTGTCAATATCCGGTTCCACCATCTGTAATCTAACGTTTTATATGCGTTTGGTTGCTGAGAAATTGCAGAGAAACGAAACGAAACGAAACGAAATAGTTTTGGGAAGTCTTTTAACAGTGTGAGATTCGAGGTTTAGGAGTGAATTGACGAATTTCAATTGATTTTGTTGCGGCTTTGTAAGGATTTTATAGAGAAAAAAACGAAGAAAATGGTGGGAAATTAGAGAGAGAGAGAGAGAGAGAAATACGATGGGAGTGTGGCTGATGGTTTTATGTTTCTTCGTTCAAAAACAACGGACGAGATTCTAGAAGGTGGAAGACCCGGGAAATTACCCATTTATTAAACGGGTTGACCAATTGGATTCAATCTCGATGCTAATTCCTTTTTTCTTTTTCTTTTTTGGGGACAATCAATTGATACATCATCATGCTAAAAATTAGGGTTTTTTTGAATAAAGTTATCGTGATTTTCTAACCTAATTTTCTATGACTCTTAATTTTTAGCCTTTTTCTTAATTAATATTATTACAACACTATGGATCCATGATTTTTAATATAAAAATTAGAGATATCAAAATGTGACACAATCCGTTAATACGACATAAACACGACACAAAATTAGAGGGTTTAAATCTTACTTAAGTCAATCGTATAGTAAACGTGTGAACCCTACACAATATCATTAATAAACGAATCGGGTATAAGTAAAATTAATCAAAAAAAAAATACACGATACGACTCATGTATATATATATATCAGTTATATACGTTTCATACACGACACGAATATGATATAACACGATTCATTAAATACGAATTAATAAACGAATCGATATAAGTAGAATATTTTTTGACACGAACCCGTTAAAACTCAACGCGTATCTACCTCACCCAATTAACAAGCCTAATAAAAACATATTTTTACAACATTTTTTATTGGACATTTTGAATGTGTAAATTTGCAAATGTATTTTTATTTTTTATATTAACAACAATTAATCTACCTCATTCTTTCAACAAAAATAATGGTAGTTTGAAGAATAAGTTCAAAAAAAAAAGGGGTATTATCATGAGAAAGTTAAAAAATAATTGTAATTTACTCACTTACTCTTAAAAAATTATGGGAAAGAGTTTAAGATTTTTTTTCAAATTCTCATAAATTAAACTCTTCCATTGTGACATGTGTTAACCACTTTGACCATCTTTCTCAACTAGCTCATGTTTGAATTTCTCACTACATTTGATAGATACCTACTCACATTTAAATTTTAAAAAAAAATTAAATGAGCACGTCAATAAATATTTTTGCAATAATGTTGGAGTGGGGGTTCGAGGCAAGGGGTGAGAGTGAAAAAGCTTGTAAATTCGTGTATCACACGAACAACTGTTAACTATTTTTTCAATAGAGAATAAATTATGTAAATGATCTCTATCAATTTTAATTAAACCTCTGTATTGAATTTTGTTCCAATTGAAACCTCCAAAATCTTAGTTTAATTCTGATAAGCCCGAATTTGACTAGGTCAAACCCAATTTAGATAAATCAAGAAAGCATGAAATGAAGGCCCAATTAGTTGGGTCAGCCCATTTAAAGGAGTCAAGTGAGGCGCTTATAAACCAACAAGGAGTCAGGTGAGACGCTTGTAAATCAACAAGGAGTGAAGTAGTGCAAAAGCACGAGAGGCCAACGTCCAAGAGCCAATGCCCAAGCACTTGGGGCGCTACTCAAGGCTGTCCCTTGTCCTCCTACATCCTCTTGACTCCAACACAAGTCCAAACTCAAGGTCAAAAGCAGTCCAGTTCAAGCCCAAACCATATCAACTCAAGACAAGTTCAAGCTTAAGACGAGGATCAAGTCCAATCTAGTTAAGAGTCCTCCTTCGAAATAATAGGAGCACGAGAGAGAAAATATCGACCAAAGTAGTAGAAGTCTTCTCTCTCACGTCATCGCCTCACCCTAGCTATATAATGTACGGCCTCTCAACATTGAGGGCACGCTTCTAAAACCTCTACACAAACTCTTATACACATTGCTGTCTCTCTGTCTCCCTCAAGGCACTGTAACACTCGCCAAAGTTACTCTTCTGCGACGTCATCAATAAAATATCACAGGTCATCGCTATCGTTCCTGAGAGTGGACGTAAGTCACTGGACCGAACCACTATAAATCTCTTGTGTTGACTCTATATTTACTGTTTTACCATTGATATGCTATTAATTGCTCATTTACTGCTCATTAATTGTATCTCTTGACATATTTAACTGTTGATCTTACACGAAGACTAATTTGTGCATCTTTCGTCAAAATTCGTTAAATGTCTACAATGAAGTGATTCAAGAGCACCTTGTGATTGGTCCAAAAAAATATTTTAGATAATTGGATAAAATCTCAAACATCCGAGCCCATCTTCATGTTTCCCACTAACCCGACCCACTTTCTCATGTTCCTTTTCTCCTTCCTGGCTTCTTTTGATTTCACTATTCAGACACTAACCTAAACTCCAACACCATCACCATCACCACCACCACTCTTCTATTCATCACCACAATCATCATCACTACCACAACTGATTTAATCCAATAGAGTGTGTGTGTGTGTGCATGCGTGCACAAGCGTGTTTTGATAATCAATCCATGAAAAATATGAATTAATATACATGATCAGTGGTGGTAAAGTTAGAAAATCTTTTTTTTTTTAAATGTAAAAATGGTGAAGTTTTTCAATATTAGTGATAGTTTTGAACCTCTAATCCCTACTTCCCCGTAAGATGTTACAATTCGTATCGGTAAAAAATAAGATTAAAAGTGTGTACATAAATTCTTTGGCACCCTTACCTTGCAAGCCAATTTTTAAGGACTAGTGATAGTTTTGAACCTCTAATCCCTACTTCTCCGTAAGATGTTACAATCTCATATTGGTTAAAAATAAGATTAAATGTGTGTATATAAATTCTTTGGCACCCTTATCTTACAAGCCGATTTTCAAGGATAAGTTCTATTCATGGGTTCATAATAATTAGTATCAGAACTAATCACCACGTCGAATATGAGATCGAACGCAGTGTAAACTGCGACTCTTTGTGGTCGAGTTATAGAAAAAACGACTTATAAGCTAAATTAAGATGACTTGATATTATATATTGACATAGTGCTATCTCAAAAATGATTGTCGTTAAGTTAATGTCAGTAGAGTGAGCCGCAGTAGACATCTGCTACAAAAACATAATAAAATGTTACGATCCCATATTGGGTAAAAATAAGACTATATATGTATATATGAACTATTACACACCTTACCTTTACAAATTGATTTTCAAGGGTAAATTCTAACCATGAATTCATAACATAAGATGACATTTCAACAGTCACTCAACTGTGATAAAAGACAGCTTTGGCCAGAAACGAGGAAGTTTGAGTGATTACTAACTTAAATGATCACAAAATGAAATGCCACAGAATGTCATCGTGTTCACCGTGCTCCTCCTGCCTTGGTGATGCAGTGTTAAGTGTCAGAGATACTTACATGAGCTTGGAAGGCACCCTCATCAAGGACTGATTTAGCATTCAATCCAATAGCCGTCATACTAAACCTATAGGCAGTTTTAGTGCTACAGAGCTGATTTTCTACCTTTGGTTCCAATTTAACGTGTTATGAACCTCTCCTCGACCTCCCCCAGTTGCAAGACTGCAGGGTAGCCAAAAGATGATGTGAATATTTTCCCTAATAGACGGATTACAGCTCCTACTCTGGACCATTCTTTCCGGTGCCAGAAGCAAAGCTAATGGAAGTTGGCAGCAAGTGTAAGAAAGGAAGTTGTCTTTAAGCATAATCCTGATTCAACTCAGTGATACAAGACTATCAATTCTATCGAGCGAAATATACACATTTTACATGACTACATGCACAAGACAATGTCTGAGATGCATCAATGGTAATGAAAAGGAAAAATATCACTAGAAACTCAACAAAAAAGCTGGATTCAAATGCCAATAATGCAGCATGAACATGATCAAATTCAGCTCACAAGAAAGCCAGTCAGACTTCCCCAGTCTCCCCCTCCCCCCTTCCTTTTTTCTCACACTCCATTTGACAATACAAGAGAAAGATCCAAAATCAAGACTATAAAAAGCCCCAAGCAGCTAGCGATCATACATCAGGCAATATGCTCTGCCAGACTAAGAATCTTGACATGCTTTTTCTTCCTTAATTCATGTGGAACAGGTCCAAATACCCTGGTTCCAATTGGCTCACCTTGCTTGTTGACCAGTACTGCAGCGTTATCATCAAACTTGACCTCACTCCCGTCGCAACGGCCCCGCTGCATGGCGGCACGCACAACTACAGCATATACAACTTTTCCTTTAGCCACTTTTCCACCTGGTTGAGCTTCCTTTACTGATGCAACTATTGTGTCCCCCAGCCTTGCTCCTTTCTTGTTACCCTTCAAAGTTTGTATGCACATGATTTGTTTTGCCCCTGAGTTGTCCACCACTTTGAGTTTGGTTCTCATCTGTATGAAAGTCCTAGTTTGCTGGAGAACACGAGAAATTAGATTTCAAGAACAAGAGAAATTAGATTTCAAGAACAGTTTTAAGTTAGTCAACGACATACTCCTTGGAGACTGTCCTATGAAAATCTTATGTGAAACTGTCCACATATTTACATGGTACCAAGGTTTCTTTTTTTGATTAAAAAAAACAAAAAAGGCCTCTATTGAGTGAGTCATTTTCATTTTTTACATGAAAAAATGACCAAGAACCTTGGCAGCGTGACACACAAGCTATGAGTTTTATGGAGATGATTTCAGCTACCAAACCAATTAACCGAACTCACCTTGGAGAACAGAAAGAAAATGTCATGCAGATTGGTAATCACAGAGTGATTGAGGAAAAAATCAATAAATCCTTGGGTGTGCCATAGAAGGTAACAGGGTACAAACAGGAATTGGGTGAAACTTGAAATTGAAGAGTACAGTTTAGGAATTTATTGTAGTATGATATTACATCATACTATTTGGGTTCATCGAGTCTACTTATAAAATTACGATTTATCATTTTTTAACTGCAACTCAAGTATTTTTTGGGATTGACTGTATAGGTTTATATGTAGTGAGATTGTCAGACCATTATTGGCATGAGAATTGCTTATTGATTTGAGTATTGGATTGGATTTTTTTCTGAGCTTGAATTTCACTCTCTTCTTTTAGAGAATTCTTCCCTTCTCTTTTCTACTTAATTCTTATCCAATCTCTTGTTCAGATTATTTGTTCTTGTCCTAAGTCAGAAGGTCAACTATAGCTTAGGCAGCACTTGAAAACAAAGATTGAACTCAAACTAGAAGCATAGGTTTTGTTGGCGAGGTACTATTTGGCTCAGTCACATGGCCACAATTAGTATGTTACCAAGCCCACGTAAACTTCATTCTGGCCTTAGCAGCTCTAAAAGGAGGATATCCACACAGTTAATTTGACTTTGCTTTTGCCCCTCAATTTTTCGAAAGGCAGGAATCAAGGTAACAGTCTGGAAAAATATAGGACCAGAAGAAGAAAACTCTGTGCAATCTCAATCATTGGGATCAGCAACATGGCAAAAGCCATTCCTATCTGGGCATGAGATCTCAAATTTATTTCTCAAGTTCAACATCCCCAATACTTCTGAAAGATCATAGGAACATTGAAATATTTCAATTACTTTGTTAAGTTTCCATAAAATTTTAAGTTTTTAACAAAACAGCTTTCCATATACATTCCAGAATAACTACACATTCAATCACTATTACACATATTTTCATGCAAGCATGCCTCCATCAACGCTAAAGATTAAAAGATAGCATTGATAATGTCTAACACTCAAAGGAAAAAAATGAAGATAAACTGGAGAAATAGCAGCTTGCATCAAGATAAGAGAATGACAGCAAGTCCATGCACAATGACAGTATAAATGTTGGAAAGCCAAAAAAATTATTGCAAAAATGAACACACTAACCTGAAACAAGAAATCACTGTGTGTTGTCTCGTGCGATGTTCTCAGGAAACCAAGAGAATTATTGCCGTATCCCCCCAACAATAAGCGACCAACTATTTTGTTTTTGCGCATTGAATGAACAGTCAGTCAATAAGTTCATGCACCCACAGACATTAAACAATGAGAAACAGATTCCCATTTTTATTAGTAAAAATCTGAGGTAGTTATTACTCATATGTTCTAGCAAATCTACCGTAGTGTGCAAGGTTGTAATGATATCTTATTTTTTATTTCTAAACAGGATAGTACCTAGGAGTTGGTGTCTAAATTATGGAAACTCTAATCAAGCAAACAACTAATATATCCCAACACATTTCGTTCAATCATCTTCTGCTATCTTCCCTTTCGAAAACTGAACACAACAACGGACAAAGTTTCATATTCTCAATGTGGTTTTTGTTACTGCCAAGTAAGAACGAATATGTTTCCTCTAGACAAACAATGCAGACAAGATAAATGTAAAATTACTTCGCAGAAGAGAAAAGGTTACATACTGTATCCTTCCTAGTAACAGCTGAAACTATATTAATTCTCCAGATATGCTTACAACTAATGCAAGCAAACGTGTAAAGACATTCTAACCTGGTATAACAACAAACAAAAGTCCAAATTTATATGATGGTTGAAATTGATTATTCTATGCCTTGATCTTGCTCTCCTAACTGTAAGTGTAATAAAGTAGTTCTTGAAGGCAAGCTGCTTTCTCATTGCCCCATTCCTAGATGGTAGATCATACTGCATGGTTTCTTGGTTTTGCCATCCTGACTTCCCTATTATATGTGAGAAGAGAAACATAGTACTGATTCTCATGGTAGCATCTCTTTTTATTATATACGCAATATGAAAATCTTTATAATCCTCCTTAATTTGCCTAAAAGCATTCATAATTCCAGAAAATAACAGTGCAATGGCCCAATAGACAATTTTTCAGTTTCATGTGATCTTGTTCAAACAGCAATAGTTTCAACATTTCAAAAAAAAATGAGTCTTAGATATTTCTGAATATTTGGGCTTCCAAGCTTTTGGCTTTTGACTTTTGACAAAAGGCACAAGAACTTCAGACTTCGTATCACTAAATTTTTTTTCTTGATAGGAAACAAAACTTTTATTAATTAAAAGAGAGAAGTACAAAGGTCTTACCCACCCAATGAGGGGAAAAAAAAGAAAAATACATAAAAAGTGTTGCAATCCTATAGAACCGAAGGAGATAATCCTCTAGTTACATGCCACAATCGAATCAATGCTATCACTGAATTAGAGTAGCAAGCTAAAATCAGTCAAAAGTCAGAAGCTGCAGTCACATGCTTATGAATTATTTGTGTCTATGTTTTGGCTTGTCTAAGAACCAATTCGAACAAATTCATGTAACTTTTCAAAAAATTTGAGGTAGATGCTGTACATTAATGTCCCAACTCTTTTTCCTCCGGGAAAAGAACAAATATAGTCCTTTGTACATATTAAGCGATTGGGCCACATAGTTATAAGCTAGAAATGATCTTCCATAAGCTCTAGGCAGAGAGTTGTTACAATAAAGCATAGACATGGTACACGGATGCACATGCCAAGGGCAAATGCCGATACATACAACAAATTCAAACAAATAACACCCCCAGTGTTTGAGAACAATAGCATATGAATCTGCAATTCAAAACTTTATCTTCAAATTATGGATACGTATAGGAAGTATAGGACAAAGAGCTATGAAATTTTAGACGAATATTGGTATCCACTATCCAAGACAAATATAACATTCATGCAACTCTATCATAGAAGCATCTGTAAGGTTGTATAAGTTATTTTCTAAATTCTCTTGAGCACAGTATTTTAAGGCTTTTAGCACTATGGCTTTCTAACTGAATAACAACTTCCAGCAAAATGTACAAGATGGTTAGGGTCTTGAACCGCCTTTGTTATGCACGTGTAGGTTAATTGACATTTGGGCTAGTCCTTGAGACAAGCTTGAGCTAAGAAAATACATACAGATCTTATGTATTTAGAAGCAGATAAGATACACATGTAGATACATATATTCAATGCACGACTGCAGATACAAATGTAGATACATATATTCAATGCAGGCGATTACTTGAAAAGCAATAGAATCAGAATTGATATTGATGACTAAAGTTCCATTGAGAATGGTATGAAATCACATACCACGAAAGCATTTAGAAGCAGAAGACGCCGCCATCTTCAAAATTTAAGAAGTGCACCAATCTATGTTCCAGTGGTAGTTGTTCGGATGGAGAGAGCGAGTGAGAGAGAGGTGTCTGACCTGCTGATGGTGGTCCAGCTACTGTCAATGCTGGTGGCTCAGTTTAGCTTAAGAGAGAGAGAGAGAGAGAGAGAGAGAGAGGGTAAGCCGGGAGTGAAGGTAAAAGAAATGGGTGGACTCAATGGGTAGGGGTCGGAGGATATGTATGAACAGGGATGTCAGTGGACCGAAGCGAGGCGGGGATGGGGGTGTAGTCTCCATCCCCATACCCACTTAAACTAACTCCGTCCATCCCTGATCCGCGGGAAAATTTCTAATCCCCGCCCAAGCCTAAGCCCGCAATTGGTATACTTTTAAAAAAAAATTGAATGACTTCATGCAATATAACATCAAATTGGTAATTCATGCTGGTCTTTGAAGAGGACAGAGAAGATCGCAATTGTGGCGAGACAAAGTCAAACTTAATAAACCAACCAAGTGTCCTATTATGGGCTTGAGCATTCTCTTACAGAAAAATTAATTTAGACACAAAAGCTGAAACTTTGGGCTGGTGCTTAGTCTTTTTCAATCGAGTAACTGAAACTAAACTGTGTCAAACTGGGATTATCACTTATTAGTTAATTTAGAAAAAGTATTAATGTGATGGAAACTGAAACTGCAAGAGCAACTTATAATGATAGCATAACAACTTTCCATTTGTTTTCACAACGCATAGTTGCAGCTTCCATCACAAGAATGGGAGAATAGAGTCACAACAGAACCCTATTTATCTCTGACTACTAAACTTTGAAATAATTTTCTAATTACTGATGGATGACACCACAAGCCAAATTTTCCCAAAATGAACTGAAAGTATAGCAAATCATAGCTTGTGCCAAATTAATCACCCAAAATTGGGGCACAGAAAGATGGGGGAGGGGGAGAGGGAGGAAAGGGGAGGACCATTCCCAAATTTAGTAGTGCATATTGCAGCAATTTCCTAAAATAAACACACAATTTTCTTAAGAAGCCGCAGATATTATGCCTGAATAAAGTTTCAACTGATAAATATGTCACCATGGATAACATGCCACATAAATCAAGGTTCTGAACCTTAAATACCGGCACAGATCAAAACAGAAAATGTTATATCATTACAGTAACTGAAAACCCTTTCAAGAGACCAATTTTGAAGTTCAAACATGATTTTTAAATAGTTCTGGCCAGAAACAAAACACCAATCATATAAAAAACATACAGATTAGCCTTCCATAGAGGAAGAGTAGCAGTCGGTGTTAAGCCTTTCATACAGAGACAGAGAGAGAGAGATGACCAAGTCAGCTGGGCACTGACACAACAGAAGAGTACCAGTCGGCGTTAAACCTTTGATAGAGGAAGAGTAGCAGTCGGCGACTGACCTGTGACTCAATGAGGAGCAGTCGACGTTGACGGAGGAAGAGAGAGATAGTTAGGGCTTTAAGCCTTTAACTGGCAGTATATATATAGAACGGGGCGGAATAACCCGTTGTCATCTCAGCCAAGGTTAACAGCTCATGGGAGGGACGTGGGCCGTGTAGCCTAACCCGTTCAAGAAATTCTACCTTCCACAACGGATCCATTTGAGCGACCGGTAATGAATTTATCTTTTGATTTTTGTCGAGTTGTAGGGTTGTTGATATGATTAATAGACACGAATTAACTGGATTTTGGTGAGATCTTAATAGATTTTGGTGAGATTTTAACAGATTTAGGTGATAAACGGGTTGATACACTAAACACGTTTAATAAACGAGTCGTGTTCGGATGAGACCTGTCAAATCGTTTATTACACGTTTACCTGTTTAAATAAAATTAATATAATAATAAATTAATAATTATTTTAAAAAATTAGCAAGAAAAAAGAGAAGTAAAAAAATCAATACAAAAAAAAGAGTAAAATAGTAGATCAAAGATAAAGGGAGGAGATGGGGAGCACTTCAAAGACAAAGCAAACCAATGCCTTTTATTTTTATCCCACATTAACAAATGAGGGAAAATGAAAAGAGTTGAGTTGAGTTGCTTATAAAAGACAATGACCTCTTGCCTTTTTGTTAAGCCTTCATGTCTCATATTTATGAGATTTTGCTAAAAAACCCTTTATTTTTTAGATAAGTATAATTAATAGTAACAAAAAAGTGAAATATTAAAATTTGTTGATATAATTTTTTTTATATTAAATAGGTTAAACCAGTCGTATCGTGTTATTGTTTAGATTTGTTATTGTTGAAATTTTTCACCTGCTTATTAAACTTGTTGTGTACAAATTCATATATTTTTCACTTGTCACCCGTTTAACCCGACACATTTGTCTTTCTTTTGAGGGCTTTGATCGGACCAACCTGTAGAGTTAAGGGTCAAAAACCACGAGTCATGAGCCTATAAAATCGTAGAAGAAATGGGTGGGCCTCCTCCTCCCTTGCTCAATGGGGGTGAGGTTTACTTTAGTCAACGGTCCATGGGCCGGAGCATAACTCGGTCAAAAAATTCCACGCTCCACAACTTATCCAGTGAAAGAGACCGAATAAATTCATCGTTTCAATTTTGTCGCGCCAATGAATCTGTCGAACAAGCTGCTTT
Source organism: Ilex asprella (assembly GCA_023539305.1). Classification (NCBI taxonomy): domain Eukaryota; kingdom Viridiplantae; phylum Streptophyta; class Magnoliopsida; order Aquifoliales; family Aquifoliaceae; genus Ilex; species Ilex asprella. The sequence goes on along the minus strand of CM042188.1, from coordinate 6,067,358 downwards.
TGAGGGCATTAATCGGGCTGACCATGAGAATTAAGGGTCATGAGATATGGGCCGGAGCCTAACCTGCTCCATGGCTGATCCATTGAAGCCGCGCAATAGAATTTCAAATTTTGTTGGGCCAGGGAGTCTATACAACAAACTTGTATCACATCAGTAATGTCACATAATATAATCATTTAATAAAAAAAAATTAGAAAATGGGTAAAATGGATCACATGGATAAGTAATTATTGAAATTTGTATGATTCATTTGTCCATTTATTAGTAAACGATTATACCACATAATATTATTGATGTAATGTAACTGGTGTACTCAATATGTTCTCGAGTCTAAAGAGCCTAATGACTAATAAGTCAAAATCCCCGCGTCATGTTGCTACATATTTGGTCATACAAGCCTATCTAATCCTACTTTATATATCTCTCCCCCCTTCCCCCCCCCCCGGAAAAAAGGGCCAACCCGACACAAAATAGAGTATAAAGAAAAAAATTAAATGATGCCCTATTAGATAGTATAGTATAGTTAACACGAAAAATGTGAGATACCTGATATAATTAGTGGTGTTCATGGGTCGAGTTGGATTAGGCTCGCGAAATTTTTTTCAAGCTGATCTTGAGTGAAGTAGGCCCAAACGCTTACCTAGGTTTATTTTAAAATAATGAATATTTTTATAACTTATTTTTTTGTAAATTATATTTTTGAATCAAAAGTAAAGTAAAAATGGACAAAAAGTAAATAATGAATAATTTTATTTATAAATAGAAGAGGAATTGCATCACAATATAATAAGTACTTCGCAACTAGATTGATACATACTCATTTATCTATCATTTGCACAACTTTATCCTAAAAAACGTGTATGCTTAATACATGAAAAATAAAATAGCATATTATTTATAGTATTTAAATTTTTAAAACTTCAAATTCCGGCTTTGGGGACTTATTTTAAAGTTTTAATTTCAATGGTTTAACAATCTAACTTTTTTTCCAAGGAATGGTGGCCGAGTTGGGCTGGACGGGTGAGTTTATGGGCCACGTTTAACGAGTGTTTTGCTGGCGGTCTATTGGGTTGTGTTTGAGGTTGGGTAATGGGTTTGGGGCATGCCCAAACCTTCTTTTCAAAGATATTAGACTCTAGCTTGGACGAGATAATTATTGGGTTTATTTTTTTTTCAGGTTAGGTAACAGGACTCGTGGATAATCCGACCCATAGACACCTCTTGGTAAGAAAATTTTAGTAGATTTATTGTTAGCATAATCAATGAAAAGAAACAAAATTATAAATAGTAAAACTTAAATTAAATATCATAGACTCAAATGGTGTAATAACAACATAAACAAATTCTCAATATATAAAATTCTCAAATTTTATTTTTTTGAAGTATTAAAGTAAAATTAAACTTAATTGAATATGTATCTAAAAACTTTATTTGAACATTAGTCTTAATTAAACTTTTATAAAATGGAACCCCAATGATTTGGGGGCCTAAAGCTGCGGCATCAATGGTTATGCCATTAAGTTGATCCTCCCCATCCCCCCCCCCCCCCCCCAAAAAATAATAATAATTCAATCTTACGAAATTTTAATACGATCGATTCCCAAACTAATATACATTCTATCAAAACCACCACAGTAAACCGCATAATCGATATGATGGTTGGTTTGGCTCTGATGCCAATTGACAAAAATTCATGGGTGAAACTTGTCTATTAATTAATTTGCAAGGCAAAAGGCGTCTAATCCTGACTAGTCTACCATTAACAGACTATCTTCCAGAGATTTTCAAAGCCATACCTCCACACCTCATCTTTCAGGTCAATAGTCACCAACTCCAGACACAAAGAGAATCCCTTGGCCAGTCCAGAAATGGTCCTTGGGTTAATGGGAATAAACCTAGACAGAGTCATATGTCTTCCTCACATCAGGTATTCCTAGAACTCAACAACTTGCTGGCATATGTTGGAATCCATTCAACAAAACAACCTCTCAACATAAATGGCTCTCGGGTGTTACTCATCAACCAGAACCACCAACCGACATTCTCTTAAGAGTAATGCTACATGGACTTAAAAACTAGACTTAAAAAATTAACTTGATAATCTCAACCATTGAATAGGTAGTAGGTCCTAATAAATACTGGGACCTACAGTGAAATCAATGGTTGAGATTATCAAGTCTAATTTTTAAGTCTACTTTTTAAATTCATGTAGCATTGCTCTTCTCTTAAAACAACCGGGGACAGCTAACGTTCTAGCACAAAACAAATGCATTGTATGTGCAACTTCTCAAACACTGACGTGCTACATACATTTCACAACCGAAAAATATAGCTTCGAGCATCAAAAAAATGATCACAAGTTCTAGCAATCCAAGAACAAAATAGATGGAAAGAAAGGGCAATGCATATACCACTAACAACACAATGAGTTGTAATAAGGAATGACAAGATGCCCCGTTATGTAACAAAGGACAAGCACCTACATGGAGTTGGATGATACATAAGGAAATACTAAGCCAAGAGTAGTAGTTGATTTTAAGGCCCGGCAAAATTTGCACAACGATGGGATATATTCAAAATCAGATTGTTCATTCCTTCAATGCAGAACAATGGTCCGCACTTAAGTATTACCATCCCCATAGCCTTATTGCAACCCCAAGACATTAACAAACCTACAACACTGCCCAATTCCCACCTCAGTTTATCATAACCTGCTCTATAGCATCCCATACCCACCAAGCTTATGTTCCCTACCAACACACATCTAGTACAGATGTGTCGTGGCCAGACCTTGACACATGTAATCTATTTATCTAACAGTGGAAGAGATCCCTAGCATCAGTTCAAGTCCTTCAGCATTCACAACAACAGCAGAAATAATCCTCAACAACGATCAAAATGAAAGTAACTTAAAAAAAAAAACATAATGACGTGAATCAAGATCCTTGCTAGTGCTACAACCACGCCTACTGGATTAGACAAATAAGATGTGCAAAAAGCGATGTACATTGCTAAATGAACCTTAAAGCTACATCACAAAAGCATAAAACACCTAAAATATTCACAGAGAGAAAAGGACCTAAAAATATAGATGACCACGAACTCAAAGGCACAAAGCTCTTACAACACCAGGCTAAAATATTGTATGGACTTTCCAAAGCATATTGCACTGAACAAAAACAAAAGCAGATGTATAAACACTGGTTCAAGCACTGAAGTTGATTTCCAGAATAATCAACCATGTAGATTTGGCTCAATAGGGCACTGCAAAAAATTCTGCTACTCGCAAAACAAAATTGTGACTTTTCTCTTCCGTTCAGATACTAGTAGTCCCCCTTGCCCTTTCCTTAAGAAGCTGTGCTTTTCCAGAAAGTTCCATTTAACAGCAGTACAAATTCCAATTGACAAATGTACCTAAAAATAAATGAATGCACGAAAAAGAAATCTGTTCATCACAGAGACAGTAGAGCATATCCAAATCTAAAGAAACAATATTGAAAATGAACATCTTTTTGGTGGAGACACAGATCATGCTTTTTTAGGCATATGCTGCATTCCATAAATCAAAATCCAACAAGAGCCGTTTAAGGATATACCTCAGCCTAGCCTTGCAAATCCAACAGAAAATTCAATCAATGCAGTAAGTAAACAACCTAAGAGTAACTAATTCATGTGTGATATATCAAATGATGAATAGACATCACAGACACAACAGAGCAGCTCCATAATTTTTTTCACCTACCATATCTTGAGGACAAACTGGAACACAAACACATACGGTTATTTCTAATACTCAACCCAGAGAATTCGGGTAAACAAGACACCCAGAACCAATAATTTATTGAGGTATATACCAGCAGCAATCCAACCAACATGTACATGTGTGAAAAATACAGAACACAATATCTCGCAGCTACATCAGTTGTTCTAATTTGTTCGACTGATGCAGATACAGAATATATATATATATATAGTTTTAACATACACAAAGAGAGACAAATCTGAATAGTCCGTACAAAGTTAAATGAACAAAACAGACCAAGAAGAAAAGTTACCTTAACTATGTCTTGGCTCTCAGAATGAGTTCATCTCAAGACAATAAGTCCTCCTCTTCAGCAACATCCTTGCCGCAGTCCCAAATGGCTCCTCAAACGCGGCTGAAACCCATGACCCATCACAACCCACCTCCTTCTTCACAGCAACCTGTGATTGGTCACTCGGCCTAATTGCCACCAACGTTGCCCCTTTCAACACAGTCCCATCCGGCAATTCCAAATGTGGCGCAAACCACAACCGCATATTCAATGCCGGCACCAAAGTCCTCTTCGAGGCAGAAGAAGCTGACAATGGTTTTACTCTCAGCTCCTCCAATTGCTCCCTATTCATACACAACACCCCTTGCCCATCAGCATCGGTCAAAACCAAACTACCCAATGTCTTATGCTCTGCTATGATCGGCTGGAGCAAATAATGCCTAGCAGAAGCAGCGATCAAAGAACTAATAGTCCATACTACACGCAATTTCAGCCCCCCATTAGTGTAAAACGACTCGGGTATGCTTCCATTATCATCATTTCCATTTCCGTTTCCGTTTCCATTGGCTCCACCATTGGTCAAGCGAAGCTCATCGCTATGGGTTTCCCCAGAGACCAAAAACTTACTGTGTCCGGCATGAATCACAGACGAAGCGCCAAGAATAACGCAATTGTCAAGTGTGGAACCGAAATCTGCCCTCCACTTTAACAGAACGCCGGCATCGATTCCCAATTCCCCACTTGGTAATTCAATCCGAAGGTACCGAATCTCGTTGAAATTCTTGAGAACTTGGGTTGGGGAGTGATGGGTCACACCATTTTGATCAAGGTCATCATCGTCGGTGGAGAGGGAAGATGAAGATGGGCCGACCAGTCTTTTTGGACCCAGAAATTGGGTGAGGGATTGGAGGGGCTTGACGATGCCAGTAAAGACGAGGCGGAAGAGAGAGGAAATTGGGGATCGAGACTTGTCGGAGGAAGCAGAGGTGGAGGAGGACGAGGATTCGTCGTCGGAGATCACGCAATCGACTCGAACAACGATGTTTTCAACCTGAGGGACCAAAGAGTGGAATCGTTTCGAAACTACACAGCATCGGCCTAAGGCCTTGACGTCGCCGATCTTATTGAAGACTAGGAGGAGGATAGAATCGGGCAAACGGTCAAAATGGTCGATTCCTAAGGGATATGTGCAGGGTTCTGGGTAGATTTTGTTGGTCAGATCTGGTTTAAACGAAGACATCTAGATGGTTCTAGAGATGAATATAGGTAGAGAGCGAGAGAGACAATGAAGGGTTTTGGGGGAGAGAGAGAGAGAGAGAAAAGGCAAAGGGGATCTGGGTAAGATGGGTTTCTGTTGTTGAGATCGAGTTGAGGATGATGAGGGAAAGGAAAGGGAGAGGTTAGAGATCTGAGTAGAGAGAAAGCATAATTTGTGCGTGTGTGGTTGTTGGGGGGGGGGGAACCTCAGGAGGGTGGTGTGGGAGGTGAAATTGGGTTTGGTGATGAAGATAGGGCTGAGCAGGCCCTTATGGTGTTAATGGAGTTTCAGTACCAGAGAGAAAGAAAGATGATGAGATGGATCCACGATTGTTGTCTTACAAAGAAGGGGATGATAGAAACAGAGAGAGAGAGAGACAGAAAAGGAAAGGATGTAATGCGCTTGAAGGGGATAAAGTTTGAGCGTGCGTGCGTGCGTGAGTGTTGAGAGAGAGATGGGAATAAGGGTGTTCACCTATCGGGTAGAAAATATATTTTTTCGTATTTTTATTTGATATTTTATGAAATTTTTGTTTTTGATTTATTCTACTTGATAATTTTAGTATTCTTATTCGTCTTTCTACTTCGTTTAATCGAGTAAAAAGTTGGATAAATACTTTTGTAATTATTAATTTTTGAATCATTTTAACAATTTAATTAAATAACATCCACTAATTTAACAACACCATAAATCAATAACATTAAAATAAAAAATAACTACAACAATAATTATAATAAAACACAAGAAAGTATGAACATCAATCCACCATAATTGTTCCACAAATATAATAACGATTAATTTAAATTTAAACAATATGAAATACAAAATTAATGCGGGTAGGGTAGAGTAGGAATGCGAAAATAGATGACTATTCTGCATTCCTACACGATTGTCGCGGCTAGTCGATTTTTAGGGTAAGATGGGGTCGGGTAGGGTAGGAACTTGCGACCAATCGAAAATTTGAACACCCCTAAATGGGAATAAAGGCAGTGCCGTATTGTGTATTTTTTCGATTTATAAGTACCATTTTTGGGGTGTATTTTCATTACTTAATGCCCCTGTTTTGGTTTATTCCAAAAATAAAATGGAGGGGTCAAAAAGGAAATAAAATGGTACTAGGGGTAGAGTCTCAATTTGGGCTCAATTGTTGATTATCTTTACACTCATATCTATTGAAATTATGTTTTAATTTTGGTTAAAATTAGATTTTAAAGGGTCCTAAAATGAGTGTGTATGATTAAACCAGTTAATAATTTTAAGTGACATCGACACATATCAGGAAAGGAACGTGACGATGGAGACACATGGTAAAGAGAGACTTTTGATAAACGAAGTGTCTCTATCAGAGCAGTGGTTTGGTTAACCAAGCCGTGTGCCAACCCATCTAACAAAATTGAACAGAGCCGAGCAAATGATAAAATTGTTCGGTTAATAAGAATGCCAAGCAATGAACCGAACAGACTAAGGATGATACAAACTATGAGACTAACTCCGGTAAAGACATATCCGAATCAGAGATGGTTGGATGCCCACAGTGGTAAAGTCAATCAATAGTGTATCGTTGCCCGATTGGCCCAAGAGATCAAGAGAAAAGGTCCCCTACCTCAGCATGAGGAAGTTTGACGTTTTCTCAAGACAGAATTAAGCAACAATGGTGGACGAATATGATTGTTAACTTTAACATCGAGTAGAGTTTCAAAGTTTTAACTTGCTTGGGCACTCCCAATGGATAACTTACTGCCACTACGTTGCACTTGACTAAGATCCGTAGAAACTCCCGAGGAAAAATGGATTAATAGTCTAGGTCAAGATATAACATAATGAGACACATAGATTAGTTAGTAAAAGATTGAAACTCTATGAGGATCCTTGATTGAACACCCTAGCAAAGATCATGAGGGAAGGAAGCCTCGTGGTACATGTGCACAGCAGGCGTTACCCCTCCTGTAGTCAAGCCCTTGTGGTGACTCAATCACAACCCTTTACCTCAAGTGTTCCCCTTGTCTCACAGAATGTATCATTCTCTCGAGGAACGAGTCTAATTTATATTTAAAAATACATCATATCTGTCTAATTAATGTTCGAAACACCTGTAGTCGACATAGTTGTAGTCGAGACAGTTATAGGCAAACACATCTATCACATACGACATTGACCCCTATATCGAGGCAGACGCAGGCCGCCTGTAGGGTAATGCCGACTACTCTTAAATACCTGTATTATAAATACTTTTATTACTTGTCCTTACAGTATATACAACTATAATGTCTAAGATAGACATTCCGATTAGTGTGAGAATATTCATTAATTCTTACCCGAGTTCTAATGGTTGGTCCCAATACTTAATAAACAATTCGAGTTCTTTCATCTCATCTATTTATCCTACATGTCCTTTTGGATTTTCCCAATACTCCCCCCCCCCCCTACGGTAGCTATTTAACAGAAAAAGATAACAATTATTGACAAAATACAGAAAACAAGTGTAAAATACTAGTGATGTTTGACTGATTCTTCTCTAGTTAAACATACCAATATAGGGTCAAGTCAGATTACTGCAAGAAACCAAAGTGGTATTGGCTTTTGTGATAAGGAGGAAATAAGAATAAGAGATTCCTAAAACCGTATGATTGGCTTTGGTACATGTATTATTATTGTAACAGTCTCTCTGGAAAATATTCTTAGATTGTTATGTGAAAAGACATCATTTGTAGGTTTTTTGGGAGTTTTTTTTTTAATTAGGTCTAACATGACACTGAAATTAATAATTTAGTCTCGACAGATTTAGATTATAATTAAATTGATCAATCAAACTCGTTTAAAGATGGAGTAACATTTTTCTCTTATACACAAAAATACAAACTTAGTTATATGATATACGCGAATATGGTACGAAGGTGGCAGGACACTGTCTCATACAACGTTGAATATTTAAATAAAAAAAATAGAGTTTTTTTTTTTGATTCAATAGTGAAAGGTGTTTGAGCTTAGTTTACACGCATTTCAAATAATTTTTTTCTGGTCCGGTCAAAGACAAGTCATCGATGTTGAAACTAGAATATTCATAAGGAATAAAATTTTCATGGTCTGTATCTAAAGAAATATCAAGATTCAAACTCAAAACGTCTCTGTTATTACTTGAACTACCCAAATAACTATAGAGTTTTGGGTAGGGGGGAGGAGTGCAACTTGAGGTTGACGGTTTGGTCAGTGATCATAATTTTGGAAGCCAAGACCAGGCCTAGGCATTTATCCCCACACCCTCACAAACAAAACCAAAGAAAAAGGGCAGACTATACCTTGATCCCTTTAACTATAGTCTAAATTGTAATTTTTCCATTAAATTATCGAATTTTTTAAATTGTCTCATCAACTACTTGAATTAATTTTACGTTGCCATAAAAGCAAAACGCGTATATATATATATATATATATATATATATAT
>CM042188.1:6004557-6043624 GCA_023539305.1 Ilex asprella | reverse complement strand
CTGTACAGGTTCACCGTGTGTGTGTGCACGTGAAGAGAGAGAGAGAGAGAGAGAGAGTGTGTGTGCAACCAGCTGGCTCCTGGTTGTGTTGGATTGTAAAAAAATAAAATAAATAAAAGGGAAGAAAGACTTAAGAGGCAATGTCGCAGAACTCAAATGGAGAACTCAGATGTCGCAGAACTCAAATGGAGAACTCAGATGAAGAGGAGAAGAAGACTTACAAAGCTCAGGAGGAGATCAATGGCTGAGAAGGAGGTCAAGTTCTGTGGTGTGGCCACTGTTCGAGTTAAATTTGGAAACAATGGAGATGAAGACGAAGGACTGAAATCTGTTTGATCCAACCGGAGAAGACGAAGACGAAGACGAAGACGAAGACAAAAGGGCTGGTGTTGTTTTGAACCGGCGATTTTAGGAATTTTCGGTTCACCGGTTTTTTAAAAAACCAGCCGATTTTTCGGTTTTTCACCGGTTCGGTTCCTTAAGCGGTCTAATTAAAGAACCGGATCGTTATAGGTCCAACCGGTCCGACCGGCTGGTCCGGTCCGGTTGTGATAACACTGGTTCTCAGATTCCATCTTTGACCTAGTGTTAATCGAGACGAGCCACTCAAGCACGACTCGTGTTCTAATCGAATTAAGCTTGAACAATTTTTCAGGCTCTTTTAAAAAAACGAGCTTAAAAGGTCCGGCTCAAGCTCGCAAAGTTTGGCTCATTTATATGTAAAATAGTCGAGTTACCTGGGCTCGGCTTGGGTTCGACTCGGGCTCGGGCTCAAGTTCTAAATGAGCCGATTTTGAACAATTTTTTAAGCTTGTTTAGAAAAACAAGCTCACCGTGCTCAAACCCACAAAACTCGGCTCGATTAACACCCCTACTTAACTGAGAGCTTGCTTTCAAACAAAATATATTCTTTACCACCCTGTTATTTCAGCTTAAACAGAAAAGGGCCAAATTAGCATTTTCCTTTATATTAGACAAACTTCTCAACTCAACACCTGGAATATAGACTGCAGAGACACGAGCTGTTCAATTTATATAAAATGAATCTATTATTCATAGTACCTAAGTAATTATCAAAGTGGTGAGAATAATACTAGATGGTTTGATAGGAAATGAGCAGTGTTTATCATAACAGTAATAAACATGACTATAATGCTGAATGCATTGGGATTCTAGCAAAGATAAGCTTCCTTTCGTAAGATGAGAAGCTGTATAAGTAATTCATAGTTAATGCAACAGCAGTAATACGAATAGGAATGTAAGGAAAAATAAAAAATTGAAGGCATTGAGACTCTCAATGGAGACTATTCAGTTATTTTCAGGGACGGAAGAATTTTTTCAGAAGAGAAGATAGAAGACGCCAGAGGGATACTCATAAAGAGTCGCATGACCAACTATCATCCATGCCATAGAAAATACAAGACACTATAACAATAGCCACACTTCATGGAACAAAATTTTAGGCATCCACAACATCTCTATCTGTTGCTAAATATCATCTCTGTAATAGGAGCAAAGTCCAAAAGAGAATACTAATGTGCAGAAATGTCATTGAAGAAAACCATTGCGTAACAACTGAATATATCCAGGAGATGCCGGACATAGCACAGAGGATAAATATGGGAATTGACTAAGATAGGTTACCATATGAAACCAGACAAAAGCTAAAATAGTGATGCCAAAAGATCTGCCAAAACATAAAAAATAAAAAAATAAACGAAACTGACACTTCCAAAATGACAAAAATAGCCAGTCAAAAATAGCAAGAGGTATGGCTGCAACCAGACTGAAGGAAAAGAAGGCTTCTTGTGGTCAATCCCAAACAATTATCCCAGGGTTTTGTTGATTTAAGTTAGCAGTACATCTCTACTATAGAAATGCCGAATTGACTGACAGCAAGGATTGAGGCTAGGGCCAAAAGTTTAACTGACATCTGGTTGAGGTTATCACCAAAATAACAATGATGATTCTAAAGAAAGACTTCACATTCACACCATAGAAGCACTCATCAAGCATGTTTCCATACCTCATGCAAAGGGGAGGAGTTAATCGGACGATAGAATCATGAGTTGGCTTAGCTAGGATTCCTCTCTCTTTCAACTTCAGACATATATCATAAGCAGTAACAGGGGACATGGCCTTCCTATTGAGCTCCACAGCGTTGAATAAGCCTTTTCCTCGAACTTCTTTTATGAATTGAGGAAATTGCTGCTGAACCTTCATGAGCTGATGCCTAAACTCCCGTCCCATTTGAGCAGATCTGCATGAGATTCAGTGGGTTACAACAGGGCTTGTGTTACACTGAGAAACAGAGGAAAGTATACACATTATTGGAACTCATTTTTATACAGGGAACTGTTGACTTAAACACTATGCCACTGGACTAAAATGATTCAGACAGATCATATGATTAGCTCTCAAAATTTCAGTCAAGTGTGAGAAATGCTAAGTACACAAGGAAAAGTAAGCTAGAGTTTCTAAGCTGTGCTATTTGATAAATTGCGCCGTCTATCAGAAATGATATGAACTAATGAATGACTCAAGTCCATGATAAAGAGCCACAGATCCATAAAATAGAAGATCCCAAAAAAGGTAAAGACCAAACGCCATCTAATACTGATCCTCTAACCTATTGCTTTCAATAATTAAAAAAAAACTTTAATTATATTTTAGCATTCATATCTTGATACAATGGATCTGATTCTGTTTTTCAAAGAATCAGTCTTGAATTTGATGCTGAACAATCACAATGACCAGGGATTATTCCAAAGTCCAAACACATTCTATATGGTGGTGATCTATATCGCTAACTCTCAACATCATGAAAAAAAAAATACTCCGACTCACTACCAGCATTTTAGATATGTTTCCTGCTAACTAAGAGAAGAGGGGCAATATGTTTAACAATTAAGATAAAACATTTATCTGAATTCAATTCATTATAACGTCCCTTTCTTCATGGCTACTGTAGCATGCAAGATGCAACTCAGTAGGATATCATTGAGCAATAAGTTTCATACCTCTCAGCAAGTTTCTCATCCCTGATAACCTCTAATGATGCAATGGCAACTGCACTGGCCAACGGATTCCCGCCAAAGGTGCTGAAAAGAATGAGTAGAAAGCATGTTAACCACAGTGAAGTAGAGCCGGATAGCAATACCAAAAACTGATCGAAAGAGAAAAGAACATACATGCAAGCAAGAAGGAACTAACAATTATAAAGGAATCCTACACTTAACTCAGTATCATTTTTTGCATTGCACCTAATGGATCAGATTCAACAACAGCAATCCCAAAGTTTACTTTTTTTTTTGGAAGGTAAACAATCCCAAAGCTTACTTACATCTATTTAAGGGACTCATTCTTGCTGGGAGGTGCTGCCTAAAGTAAAAATTAAAAAAATCCAACTCATCCCAGTCGAATGAACAGAGATACACAACAACTCAAAAATTGAAGACAAGGAGTTTCCAGGTCTGACCTTTAAATTGACTTAAAGAATGAATCAATGAAAGAATGTAATGTTCTAGCTTTAGCCAAGTAGAATGCATCACTTTTCTGAAAAAATCCGAAAAGAAAATATGCAACTGATATTTATTAACTGGCTCTGTCATTTGTCATATTCTTTTAATTGATTTCCCACATATTAGGATTCTGTACTTTTACTAAGCCACAACTGGCTCATTTAGACATGACACCATGCAAACACTATTGATCTAATGAATCCAAAACCCTTCAAGACCTGGACCCACCACAATCCACTTTGGCTAACCCTATGCTCTTTTGGTTACACATTTAAAACATCATATCATTCCAAATCAAGGACATGATTATGCCATAAACCCGAATCCATTTACATTGTGAAGGGGAATTCAGTGGGAGTTGCATGTCTTGGCACATTTGCCTCAACTTGTTAAAATGATTGATATTTCTTATAAGCAGCAATACAAGGTACATTGATAAAACAATAGTGCCTTTGGAAAATACGGCTATGATAACCTTCCATGCTCCCCTGGTTGGATGCAAAGCATAACATCTTTATCTGCAAGAACTGCACTAACTGGTATCACACCACCCCCCAATGCTTTTCCCAATATCTGAAAATGCAGCCATAAAAGAAGTAAAGTACTGACGTATATAGGCTACAGCAATAATATAATTATCCCAAGTTTCATGTTTAGGTTTCAAATTTTATTAGAATATCATACCAATAATCAGTAGAGAAGTACACATTTGAATAAGTGAAAGGCCTTACAACAACATCAGGGTGGACTTCTTCCCAGTCACAGGCGAGCATTCTTCCCGACCGTGCCATGCCACTTTGTATTTCATCGGCGATCATCAAAACATTATATTTTGAACAAAGATCTCTAACAGCTTTTAAGTAACCATCTGGAGGAATTATAACCTAGCAACATATATAATATCATGAACAAAAGAAGGTGAAAAAATTGAGGAGGTAAAAGAAATGGCAAAAGGGGGAAAAAACATCCCCTCCCTCGCCCCTGAATTCCCTTAAAAGCCTTGAAGCTCCTGACATAACCATTGATATATGTGAGAGTCAGTCTGTTTGTGCCATGAACACCTGCACTTTATATACAATACAACATACCAGGAAATGCCAACCTCATAATGATTATTGAATTCATTAACAAACTTCATAAAAAGAAACTGTTGAGCCAGTTGGACTCCCAATTGAGAAACCCCAACATGTCCAAATTATTCAGATGAAATCCAAAACATACATACCCCAGCCTCGCCTTGAATGGGTTCAAATAAAAAACCAGCTATTCGATCTCCATTTTCTGAACACCACCACAAAACAAATCATGAGTCTTCTATAGATATATTCCAATGTGTAGTTCTTGCAACATTAATGGTTTAAGTGGATCATAATTTTATGGGAACAAATTCTCTAAGATTCCTACGATTGAAGTCTCTTAGATGTAGTATAGGCACAATAAATAAAAGAAATTTCCCCCTCTTTAAGGAGAACCCGATATTTCACAAACCTCTAAATGTTTTCTCAAGGGCAGCTTCATCACCAAAATCAACTTTAAGATGGCCAGGCAACAGTGGCCAGAAACCACGAGTAGCCTCATTGTCACAGCTCATAGAAACAGCAGCTAATGTCCGACCATGGAAGCAGCCACAACATGAGACAATGATAGCCTGCACATGAAGTCAATGAATTAGAGCCAAAATAGCTGCAGACTGCAATCTAAATAAACAACACTGGAGACTGACTCACTGACCTTAAAAGGGATTATAGAGAAAGTTACAAAACAACGTAAAAATTTAGCCAGCATACATCAGGATTTATTAGCTCACATTTGAAACAGAATGGAGGTGGCGAAGAGCAAAGAGCAAAGACAGGTGTGGTATATAGAACTTAGCTTTTATTCTTTTGCTGGCTTACACCATTTGAATTTTCTTAGCTATTGCCTAGTGCAGCGATAAAAGTTTTTGCCCAAGAGATTGTGCATTCGATTTGGCAACAGCCACAATGTGCAAAACATGCAAAAGTTAGGTTGGAACCACTCTACCCCCAGCACCCTTGACTAATGTAGTCCAAACCAAGGATCAAAATTTTGTTTTAGTGCACAGTTTCAGTTAGCTCGAAATGAAAATATTTCAAAAATATTTTGGAAACAAAATGGAAATAGAGAAACAAATTTGAATTCCAATCCCAAAACATTCTGAAACAAACCTAAACATTCCGAAACATACGAATTTCAATTTTTCATCACTTATTTGACTCGGTTTCCACCAAAACCAAAACTTTTTGAAATGGAATTTTGATCTTGGGTCCAAACAGAGTAATGACCATTTACGACCCCTTGCACAATTTGAATGGTCAGACAGAAGTGACAAAAGAAAGGACATGCTAAGAAACTAATGAACTTGTATAGTCTGCATGTAGCATCAGCTAAGGATGGGACAAACAGATTAGCTAGAAACGTTTGACAATGAGCAACAATAACTGATTCTTTCACCAGTGACAAGAAGAAATTGGGTCCAACTTAAAAAGGCGTTCAGAGACAAATATGAAGGCCAACAAGGGCATCGATTGAGAACATAAAAAGAGACACAATGCTTATGAGTGAACCTACAATATATTCTACGTAGAACTAAAATGAGGAGCCTTTCTGTACATTCTGATCTCTTAAATCTTGATAAGGAAAACAAGTACAGTAATATTGAGAAGTTAATTCTTGTACATGAGAGGTCCTAATCTATTCAAGTCAAACTAACAGCTTTGTAACGGTTTTGAGGTTCAGCCGATGGCTTGTGTCAAGAGGAGAGATTGGACCTGATCTCAAGCCTTGCAATTCCCCAAGGCTTATGCCCCAAATTTTGAAGCTCTAGAAACTACCAAGACACATGCCTCAATATATAATATGAGTGTCCTCTGATCTCTAAGAGTAAGGGAAATGTAACGAGTCAACGACTATCCCATGCAAGCTCCAACTATAACAAGAATCTCTACTTTAAGCTAGATTTCCATTCGTCTGCTTAAAGTCTAATCCAAAACTTTGTTTACAAGATCTGTGTAGCTCTCACAAACTTCATTTCACATTTTTTATCTGAAAAGATTTAAAGCCACAGATCTAAGGCAAAGTCAAGCTAACAGATTCTTGTGGTGAAAAAACATCTCAAATCTCGATGGACTACTGGAATGTAAGTAGACCAGTTAGAGCTCTTTTATCTTTTCCTCAAAATTAAGCCTCTCCAAAAACTGTTAGCACAGCAAATTGTGCCAAAAACAAATTCAAGCATTATATTGCTAATTTGACCTTTTACCCTTCCTATATATAAGGCAATGAAATTCATATTCTAACATAATCATCTTCATTAAGCCAAGGGCTTTGCCTTTCCTCGCGGGAAGACCAATAGCCTCACCTTCAGCTATTGATTTTTCCATATTCAATATCATTTGTTTGGTAAAAAATCCAAGAATTCTCATGTTTGTGCAGTTGAAAATGTAACTTCCTACCTTAATTTTTGACATTTTTGGTAAATGATGAAAATGCAACGACAGCCAAGCAAGTTAAGAAGTTAAGTTAGCAATTGACCTGTTCACAACTGAAACTTGATCATTTCCTATAAAGGCACCCTAAACCAATTACCCAAGATGCCAGGCGATAAACTATAAGATATAAAAATATCAAAATAAACTTATTTGAGTGTGGGTATGCATGTCTGTGTGTTTATGTTGTGACAAATTAATTGGCTTAAGAGTGGAATTTAAAGAGATTGGCTACCTTAGCCATCATTCGTTGCTTTGCCAACAGAAATCATCTTTAAAAGATTCTCAAAGCTAAGTTGATTTCGCCCCATCTCAAATCCTTATTATCTAGTGCAGACTTGTTGAAAATTGGTAATTGTTGACCTCCTTCCTCCTCCCCTGTCCCCCCCTCACGGGAAAAAAAAACCCCTGGTGCAAATAAACTTTTCTTTCAAACCCACATTTGTGCCAAAACTTCACCGGTAACTAAAGCAACATTGAAAAAGACAAGGATGTCTTGAAAAAAAAATTGATTTAACATCAGATAAATTTCATTAATTGTAGGCATGATCCTATAGCTAAAGTTCTAAACACACATTTTTACCTCATCTTTAGGAATTTTTTTCTTTTGATAACCCCATTTCCTCGCCAACTTTAAAGCAGTTTCTACACCTTCAGCGCCGGTATTCATTGGAAGCACCATATCATAACCAAACAAGCTGGTTAAATGCTCTGCAAATACTGGAAATCTATCATTATAGAAAGCTCTAGAGCTGAGAGTGAGCCTTTCAGCCTGTTCTACTAATGCTTTCATGACTTTTGGATGACAATGCCCCTGCAGTAAAGATCTTTTGAAGTTAAAAGCTGTGATTCAGTTTCATTCTATGCATGAAATTTAAGAGAACTACTGGCCAATAAAATTGTTTAATAATGGACTTTGATAATAGATTCACTGCATTTGCAGTCTACTCAGGTTTTGGCATAAAAAACTGTAAGCTGAAACATGAGCAAATCAATCATAAAGCATGATTTTATCCTCATCATCCATCACAATGGAAGAAAAATCTTTTCAAAAGGTAAATTTTCAAGCATCATATGCTACTGGCCCAGGAAAAAAAAATTGCCAACTCCTACATTTGCTGACAAGGTATAATAACAGAAAAGCGGCGACTAAAGAAAAACACGGCCCCACAATATCACCTGATTGACAGCGGAGTAAGCTGAGAGGAAGTCGAGATATTTGTTGCCTTCTGGGTCCCAAATAGTTGATCCCTTTGCTTGAGAAAATACAACTGGAATTGGGTGGTAACTGCAATTCAACCGGAAAAGTCATGTACGGACTTATCCTTCAATACATTCTAGTATCATCTAAATGACTGGGCTCGCATTTTAATTAGGCCTGACATTCAGCTTTAAGAATGTAATTTTCATAAAGCTATGCTACATGAATTTTTAATGATTTCAGTACAAACGATGTGGTGTCCCTCCGACAAGCTATGGTACCACAATTGATTCAGGGCAGCGGTAAAGCAGTCCTTAAAGGCAGATTACATCCAATTTTGTGACCAAAAATTTTAGTGATGACATCAGGTTTTATGGGTGATAAAAGGATGAGAGTTTGACAATGATAGATCGAGGAAAGGGAAAGATTAATGGCTGCTCAGGATGCAGTGAATAATCCCCATCAAAGCAAACATTAGACATTCTGAGCTCTAGTGATGTGCTATGGTTGAATAAAAGATGGAATTTTCTTAGGCTAGTCAAAAGGGTTCTAGGAGAACAAAAAAATCAAGGAACATCAGATCAGACCACTGGTTTAAAGGTCCAAAAAGTCAAGCAAGAAGAAGAGAAAAAAGAAAAAATCCGGTTCATTACAAATAATTCCCATAGACATCATATTTGGGTTTGGGTTTGCTTGTATTACACAATATAACATGTCCTCCTTTCAATTGAAGACATTATTTGGCTGTATATAGACTTTTAGTACTTTTAAATGTAATTATTTCCACTCTGTGAATCGAAACTAATGAACTTTGACCAAAAAACCTCATTTTGACTAACATTTCCATACATAAAAGCATATGACGGGTAATAAATCATGACCAATATTATTCTTAAATTTGCATCTCAACTCTGTACATTCACTCTCCTGCAGCGCATATTTTTTGCATCCATAGAAAAAAAGACAAGCAGAAACTCAACTCCAGACTAATGTTGGCCTACTTCATGATTCTTTGTCACCAAGTGAACTTAAGATGCACTTTTTGAGTTCAAAACAGTTGGTCAGCAAAACTAGCCAAAGCAAGAAGTTATGTGCCTTGATAACTAAAGTTCAGCACGAATCAGTTGCATTTTTGATAACTAAAGTTCCTCTAGTATAGAAAAAATCCAAGCCATACAAACAAATAAAAGTATCCAAGTCCTAATCAGGTGTTACAGGAATTTTATTGTTTGCTCCTTTTAGTTTACGAATCCTAAATAGTTAAGGTGTTCTGTTAATTAAAGACTGTTTCAACTGACAAGCATGGTTCCCTGTTCTGAAAGAAAGTAGCTGCTTTTTTCCAATATCTACATTAAATTTTTAATTTTCTTTTCTGGCTGACGGTGGTTTTTGAATCTTGATAATCATTTTACAATTCAATTTGTCAACATCGTAATTCTCTACCTAAAAAACCCTTAATCCCAATTCCACATTGCTCACAGGTGATATTTACAACTTTGAGGGGCCTCAAATTTTAGTACTACCACATCAGAATGCTAAATTGAAGTTTAGTTTCGCTGAGATTCTAAAAAGAAAAAAAGTTTCCCAGCCTGGTCAGTACTTAGTTCATACATCTGTGGAACTCATAGCTTACCCCCACACCCAAACTCCCTTAAGCCTTCAAAGAACAATTGCAAAATGAGCTGCTGTAATGTCAGGATATTATCTTGAACTTCTGATTGTGTTTTGATTAACATATAGTGCCCCCGTACCTTGATGTAAGGGTAGCAATGGTGTCAGAACGGCCACAATTGTGTGCTTAACAGATTAACATACATTCTTTATCTGAGTGATTTCCTGAGGGTGGCATATGCGATTGATGTGACCAAAGCACATTGTACTTACAAGTAACAACAGTATTATATGGATCTAGACTGCAGATACTTTATTAACCCCGCAAAAGAACTAAACTCCGAGTTCCCTGAAGATAACAGCAATAAACCAAACTGCAGAAAAATGTTGTGTGAAAAAAAAATCGAACATAGCAAGCTGGCAGTATCTCTCATAGAAGAGCCTACATGGCTATAACCTTTCCAGTTATTTTATTTGGCACTATCTCAATGATCCGCTAGATGCCTACTGCAAAATTCCCAAAATTTGATCCAGATGGAAATAGTAGCTTTTATATCATTAATTATTCCAGAATTCTCCAATTGGTATATTCAGTGTACCAAAAGCAAATTATGACATTGTCTGATATCTTAACGACCAATCAGAGCAAACTGCAATACCAGATTCAAGAATCTAACAAAAATTGATTGAATTTTTAAAAAAATTGTCCATCGGGAACGTATATAGTACAATCTACGGTTTAATGCTTTTGACTGGTTCAATTTCATATCTATTCAATTTAAGTGCGAGATGACGTTTTATAACACATTTAACATGGCTGTCAAAGGCAAGCCTAGGCCTAAATTGATGTGTCAGAAAATTAAACCCGTTTCATCTTTTCCCTCTCTCCAATCTTTGAATAGTTTGTGCTGCACATATAAATCATATTTATGCTTAATACTATTTCAAATGTGCGTTAATTCGCACATTTGCGTTAATTGATGTGCGTTAATTCGCTCCAGTAGCACCTTCAGGTGCATCCAATTGATGCAATATTTTTCAAGTGAAACATATTGGACCCAAAAACAGCTATGGATTGCAAAGACCTATTTTATTGAATTGCTGTGAGATATGATACAAGTATGATTACAATATCTGAGCAATCAAGGATATAAGTAAAAAAAATCATTCAATCAGACCATATCCACAAAGAAGAGAACAATTATGAAAACACTATATTCCATTAACAAACCCAAGTCATACCCATACACATACCCTTCCATAAATAGCACACATAAGCACACGATCATAGAAAATTATACAGCAGAACAAACAAAAGCCAAAACGTATGAATTCGATGTATAACGTAGTCAATATACAAAACCCAGAAACTAAAGCATAGAAAAGATATTACACACACACACAAATATATATATATATAGATGTACAGAGAGAGAGATAGAGTATACTTGTGGGCACTGCATTCATATTCCAAGTTGATGAGGTGCTGAGAAGAGGAAGGCATGCTGCCTTCAGGGAGAGCACCAAAACTCCTAACACCTGACTTACAAAACCTGTTAAGGAAAAGCTGCAAATTTCTCTTGGTTGCCATGGGTGATGACTAGCTCGATCAAACAATCAACTGTTACTGAAGAAATGTCAATTACAGATTTGGGAGTGATAGTTCAGAGACCCCTCTTCCCCAAAGTCCTCCCTTTTTAAGCAAACTCTCTCTCTCTCTCTCTCTCTGCACCATTTCCTAACCGATTATGATACTTCTTCTTCTTGTTATATGGTCAGTGGGAAGTGTGTCATGCACTTCCCAAAGCATATCTATGCCTCATTATCAAAAACCGCCCCCTCAGAACCTGCTTAATTACAAGAATGGTTCACGGGAAACTGATTGAAGAAAAAAGTAAAAAAACCCATAAAAAAGAAAAGAATGAAATGAAAGGGAGGAAACAAATATTTTCTCCTGCAAACACAAATACTGTTTTTTATTCATAAAGTATTTAATGTGCCCGACAACGATAACTCATTTATTTACTGAACTATAATTTTCATAATACAAATATTTCATCTTTTACTAAAAAAACATATTCACTACGTGAGAAATTAAAATTTTATTTTGGTATATACCATTTAGTAATTTAAATATAAAATGTAATTGTAATCAAGAGACCTAAATAACAAGTGAAGGTATAATTTACGAGATACATATTGTTATACATCTTCTCCTTATACAGTCCATATTTAAGCATCCCACAAACCTAGACCGGACCCATCTCCAACATTCGGTTTTTAGGACTCAATCCTTAACTACAAGGACGGTCCTCTTTTAGTTAAGAGCAATGCTACATGAACTTAAAAAATAAATTTAAAAAAATGATTTGATAATCTCAATCATTGATTTCACTGTAGGTCTCAGCATTTATTGAGACCTACTACCTATTCAATGGCAAATTTGATATTAATGACAAATTTGACCAATTTAATTATTATGTCAGAGAAAATTATGTACTCCAAGATCAGCAATAATTGTTGACCCGTTGGGAGAAAAATATTAAGGAAAAAAATTATAATTTCTTGACCGTTGGTGAATGAATTTGAGACCGTAGGATGTGTTTCAAGATTAACCGAAATCGTTGACTTTTTAAAGGGGAATATATTAAGGAAAAAAAATTATAATTTCTTGACCGTTGGATGAATGAATTTTAGACCGTATGATGTGTTATATAACTAGCCGTAATCCTTGACTTTTTTGAGGAAAAAATTTTAAGAAAAAAATGATAATTTCTTGACTGTTGAATGAATAAATTTGAGACCGTTTGATCGACTTATTGAAGTCCTGCTCTGTTTTATATTATAGATTTAAAATTTGTTGATGCTATGAAAAGGATACTTATCGTTAAGATTAATAAAAAAAAAAAAATGCAGTAGTGGATAGATAAAGGCACTGGTGATGCAATTGAGTACACGTCTGAATCCAGTAGATGGTGACGAATATGATATGCGAGTGGAAAAGACTCCGGTACCGAAAACGTAAAAAATATTAATTTTTTGAGATTAAATTATAATTTTTAAAAGTTTATTTTCAACTCAAAAAATAATAGATACACCTCATTTAAATAATTAATAATTATTTATAATATTTTATGATCGATCAATGATAACTTTAACTTCAAAAGTACTAACAGTCGATAAAATACCAAAAAAATAAAATTGGATGCAAGAGAACCTATAATAGATCGGCGATATGATTAATGTGTTTGTCAAGAAAATATTTAATTTAACAATTATACCATGTCAATGATGTCATTCTTGTCGTGGGATATAACCGACCAATTATGAACCTGTAAAATTAATGGATTCCATTAAATTATATAACTCTCCATTAAATGAAAATTTTCCTTAAAATTATTATGTAATATTAGCGAGATTCACATATTTATTTATTATTACTTGATTAGACCATGATGACGTCGTGTCATTTAGTAAGTGTTTGTCACTGTCAGCATTGCATTATCCCACTTTGCGTTGATCACCAGAATTTGCCCGTAGTCCTCCGTCAGGGTGGCCTTCTTTGGACTGGAGTGATTGGATTAGTTTATACTTTTGATTAATCTCTATTATGACCTGAACATATATCAACTGAATTCAGACCAAAAAAACCAAAAGCCAACCACATATTCCAAATCCTCTCTCAACATATTTTACATCAATTTTTCTCATTGATAAATATCCATCACAATTAAGGGAAAAACTCACACTCACAATACAAATATCATTTCATAGAAGACATAATACCAGGTTTGATTTGCCATAATTGAGTATGGAAATGGAATGTCCATACCTAAATAATGCTCATTTCACCATTTAGTTTGTAGCTTTTGAAAATTCATCCCAACAAATTCAAGACTAGTCATTCCTAATTATGCAATGGTATTACATATTGCCAATCACCACCACCACTCACTGCCACCATCTCCTCCATCACCCACCCTCCCAACTCCCAGGTCTCAGATCTCGAGTCCAAGGTCCTATGGTTGAAAGTCCAAGCCCCCAGTCCCGAGTCCCAGGTCACTGTGGTCCCAAATGTTAGTCCAAGCTTAGGGTCCAATTCTGGGATCCCATATTTCAGGTCCAGCCGATGCGAATCTTGGTGCGGTACTTAAATGTCAGGTCTCTCTCTCTCTCTCTCTGAGAGGGAAAGAGCATTAAAATCAATTATTATTTTGTCAGCAACAGTATTTTCAATAAAATTTCAATTATATTCCAACACTTGATCCTAGATCTTAAAGTACCCAAGAAAACATCCAATCTTTCCAAATATAGCATGGTAATCTATATTCCGTAAGCTAACAAGTTCATTTCATTCCCACCCCGAAGGGACACAGGAATTGAAGACTTTTCTTTTAATATGATCACCTTACACTACTCCATAACCTCAAGATATGACTTCACAACTACCGAGTCCGCAATAACATTGTCATCACCTAGTAGAGCATAATCAAAGAACTTTCCCCCCAAGGCGTAGCCAGCCAAACAGCAGCTTCGATAATATCACAATAATTGGTCCAAACAATTTCTATTACTCGATGAGAGCACAAATTTAGAACGTTAAACATACATGCCATAATCATGCTCATATACTATATTCCCATGCGGCCAAAAAAGCAGCTACCTAGTCGATTTATGCTCAAATACAAAATCATAAAACAGTCTACAAGCCTGAGAGAAGCCTCCTGAGTTCCACAGTATTATATACACCACTCAACCAAATTGAACTTCATCAAAACGAACTGTAAGCCAGACAAACCACCAACCTAGATATCCAATTTTACAAAGCTTCATGAAAACATAAGCATCGGTATATCCATCTTCCTAAAACCAATTCTGGATTACGTACTCCTGCCATTGACGTATGGATACTGCTAAATCGAGAATCATTTAGAACCCACCTCAACAAGCAGCAGAACTGGTACCCACCCCACAGATAATCTCAAAATTCCTTCTAAACCTAGAAGTAACCACGACGGAATATAACACTCACTTTAGCCCCCAGCCTTCACGATGAACTCGACCCATATATGCAACAAGAGAGAACTGAGAGAGCAGTGGAAGTTAAAAGCACTATTTTGAAGGGAGGTAAAGTAGGCTTTGATGGGTAAGCATGACCCTAGAATCTTTCATTATCTAGTGGATTCAAACCTACGTGCACTAGATTTTTCGTGGAAGAACAAAGAAATTCTCCAGCAATAATCTTTTCCTATAAAATTTCTTAAGCAATACCCACCCGATAAAGTGGAACACTAGGCTATACTAATGAGCCAGAGGATTTCTGATATAACCCAACGACAATGGTGTGAGGTACTGTGAGTTCAGATCACCCTGAGATGATGTTCAGAGGAAAAACAAAGAGAAAGGGTAACAGGCAAGAAAAGCTCGCTTTAAATTCTATTGTTGCATGGAGACAACAGAAAAATACAAATCAGTCATCAAGATAAAAAGAACACAGCAGAAAATCCTTCAGGGAAAAATTTTTATTCATAGAAACTGAAGCCACACATGGTCAACCACGGAGACTAGCCCCTACTCAACCCCCAAAACAGAACAAAATGGAAGAAAAAGAAAACCTAAGGAACAGTCAATCGATGGTCTGTAATAGTTGCACAAAAGAAGAGACTGCTTTTTGAGATATACTTGTGTATCTTCTTTAAGCATATGGAAGGAATTATGGAAATATTGACAAGCAAACAACTCCCAAGAAAGCCAAAAATAGATGCACCGAAGCCCCGAATGTCAATAATTGATGATATTGTAGGGAATTTGCAGAAAGTAATTCGTTAAGCAACAAAACTGGTAAGAGTTACTTACAGACAAATAATATGTAGAATATCAATAAAACATAAACGTGTTCTTGAGAACATGAAATTCTCAAGGATATATTCAAAATATCATGGATGCTTTATTCCATGAAGAAAATTAGGAGGAATGGCAGTTCACAAACATTAAGAATAAGGTATTTTTTTCTCTCTAACGAAGCCAGCGTGCAATAAAACCCAAATAAAATGGGATATTAAAGAACTGGTAGCTCAAAAAAGAATAAGGGTGACAAATATTCATTTATTTAAATAACATTTATTGGGCATGGGCTGAATAGGATAATAGTGGTTAAATCAACTCATGTTGCTAAACCACAACAATATTCAACCATCATGGACACACGAAGTCCAATACAATTCTCCTTAAGAGTACGAAAGCCACTCAGAAGTTGATACGGCAGTAACAAGTAATTGAAGAGGATAATAGTGGTTTAATGCAACTCATGCTGCTAAATCACTCATTATTCAATCGAGATTGACGGTTGGAGGCCCAAAAAAATTGTACCTTAAGCATACAAAAGCCACTCACAAGTTGACACAACAGAGACAAGTAAACTTTCATTGTATCAAGGGGGTCAGCTTAGAGTAGAAAAAATAAAAAGGATTAATAGATTAGGTTCTGAGAAGGCCATAATATAAAACATGCTGACGGATTTTCAGATGAAAGACATTGAATCTCATAAGAGGCACAAGATTAGATATAATATAGCGAACAAGGAATTCCACAGAAGCAGATGAATCTGTCTATAATTATGGGAACCTGCAAATTTCATGACAAAACTATAGTGTTTGGTTAGTGAAATAGCCAAGTAACAGATGAAGAGCATGGAATCGCATAAGAGGCACAAGATTAGATCTAACATAACGAACAGGGAATTCCTCAGAAGCCGAGGAATCTGTCAATAACTATGAGAACCTGCAATTTTCAAGACAAAACTGTAGTGTTTGATTTGTGAAATAGCCAAGCAATAGATTAGAAAGCAAATTAAGGGGAACAATTCAATGCCTCAAGCATATGTAGCATATCAACTATCAGAAGATGAAGTCCGTGACTCTAATTTGTAAATATCCACCAAGGCAGGAGAGTATCAGGAAGAGATAATACCAAACCGCATTGAAGCATGCATCATTGATTGAGAAGAATCAGAAGATCCTTCTGAAGAAGCTGAGATCAAGAGGAGTGAATGGCAAAAACACTAAAAAAAATCCGCATTATGAGTTTGACAATTACGATCAGCAGAGTATTCTGGCAAGAACATCAAATGTATAGAATTTAGCAATTTTGGAAATAAGATGGAATCCACCACTAACCAGGGATAAGAACTGATTAAAACACTAGAAAGGAAAGAAAAGATCCTACTAAGTTCTAAGACAACCGCAGATGAGTAGAGCCTCCTAATAAGTAACATAACGCTAAACCTATATCCCCAAAATAGAGCCATGATTAAATCTTCCTGCACACAGAAGAACCGAGAGGCCAATAGAAGAAACCTAAGGAACGCATATCTCCATCGCCAAAACCTAGATGAACTACAGAGACGAAACCCTTGAAGAAGGCCCCAAGATTTAACACAAAGTTCACCTTCACATAAGACGAAGAATCTTCATAAGTCAAGTGGCCATTATAAATGCCTGAATCAAGTTTTCAGCTGAACGCTTTTGCTCAGGTGTTCCAGATATTAGGGCCACACGATCACCTCGGGAAGATTTGGAGTCAGATATCTCCACGGCAGCTCCAGATATCTGGAAGACAAGCAAGGATGAGAGAGAATATCATTTGATGAAGTGGAGTTCAAGATAGTTTGATGAGATATACCCCCACGTTTCCCAAAGTCAACTAGCATACACAAAAGGAGCAAGAGAAGAAAAAATATAAGTGGATGATTCAAAAAAGGTAAGACTCACCTTGCGGATATTCTCGATATTCGCACCACCTTTACCCATAACTTTACCAACTGCATTTGCAGGGACAATCATCTCTAGGGTTGAGGGTGGAGGCAACCTACTCACAACACGTGTTATGTAAGACCACATATTCGCAGAAGCAGCACAAAACTAAGAGAAACAATATTCATAAATTTATGTTCATGGATATGAAATACTAACCCTCCATACAGCTTCGATGAATATGAAGACAAAGCGCCATAGCCATCATCTCCCACCTTGTCAGGACAAAAACAGCCAGTCAAAATAAAAGATAAAAGTGAACCATTAAACCAGATTTTCACTTTCAATTTCAAGAAAAAAAACAAAACAAATCAACATATACATGAAAGATAATTCACAAGCAGAGGCAACTGCAGCAAAGGGAACATAACACTCAACAAAACTTAAATAGAGGAACATTGCTAGATGAAATGAAATGAAATGTGGTTTTCTGAATAAAAAAATAGCTATATCAAATGTGATAGACGATGATTATGGTAACGTCTGTTACATAGCCAAAACAAATTGATGGATCCACAATTTAATGATGACTTATCATAATTCAGTATACTGGCAAAAACTTGGTGGATGCTCCTTTATACATGGACAACACTCCTTGGGTATTGAGCCTGGTTTTCTACACGTATATACTCACCTTAAAGGTTTGAAAAGTACATTACAGCTATCTGCTTCTAAAATAATACTATACCAAAACAAAGAAGCCTAATCAAAAGAGGTCAGTGAGCAGGACGAAAACTGTGGAAATATGGCAATATTGGCATGATTTGCAAAAAGCTAAAAAAAAGCGGCTAATGATCAAACGAGAGGAGGAAAGCAGAGTTTTATATTGTAATATTAAAGCAAGAAACCATTAGATTCTTCAAATTTCATCACTCATTTGGTTATCATGCAGGCTGTTAGGTTACTAAGCATAGTAACCAAACCCCCGAGAACAAAAAAAAAGAGATGAAATAGAAACTCCTGAGAGCAACATGATAAGAATGAAACAGCAACAGAGAAAAGCTAACAGTAACATACCGACAAGGATCCATATCCATAGAGACTACTTGAGGAAAGTAAGCCCATCCCACTCCCAGTTTCAGCCCTCTGCTCATAACTCATTGGAGCAACTGGAGGTACACTGGGCAAAACTGAAGGCAGTGAAAGACCAGTGCCACCAGAGTAGAACGAATCAGCACCAGCAGATGGATTCCGACCACCTTCCCTATCTTTCAAAATGTCATCTCGGAGTCTCAAAACAATCTGAATAAGTGCATCCCTCACACCACCAACTTCTCCAACCACCTAAATGCATAACATAGACGCCAAAAAGAATAACCAAAGGCAAAAAAATATTGGGAAATCATAAAACGAAATTAGAAAAAATATAAGAATTGGATGCAACAGACCTCAACAAGTTCCTCATTGCTATCAGCACACTTGGGCTTTTGACCTTTTGAGATACGGATATCAGCTTTAGTTCTTTTCCGAATTTCGTTTATGATTGAACCACTTTTTCCAATAATACACCCAATAACTTTAGACGGAACAAGGAGCCGGATAGTAACAGTATCATCATCTTCATCATTGATCTTTTCTTGCAGCAGTAAAATAGCTTCAACTGCCATGGATTTCAGATCATCCAGCGACTGCAAGAGAATAGATGTCCAACATGGTCAAGACATATGGAAATATCAGATGTGGAACATTACATTTTCCCAAGTGCTTCTTCATTCCATTGGGGGCTGTTGAGAGCAAACTCACTAACAGAAGGGGACATTCAATGCCTCTGTATATACATGGTAGAATTTGAATTCACTGTGTGTGTCCATAGGTGGTTATTATAGATGTGAATCATGGTACAGACTAATATCATGACAATCGAGTTTATCCGTAGTTAACGGAACATAAATGCATTTCCACTTCTCTAGCAACTTCATTACGATGGCGTACTTTCAACGATTATAAGAATTTAGATTTCCAGCTCAGCAGGTAAGAAATAAGTTATACCATGACAGAGCAAATAGTTTGAAAGACATTCAACAGTTCCAAATAATGTTTTAAAATACAACAAATTTTATTTACAAGAAAATTCTACAACGAAACATGCTGACTTCAGAACCCATGATATCAAAGGAAGAATGTATAGGAATTAAAAAAAAAAAGAACTCATATAATAACCGAATCTGAGTGACAGGTTCTCCAAGACTAAAGAACATAGTAAGCAGAAAAATAAGTCAACAGGCAAAGAAGCTTTTTCTGGTCCTGCCGGTGACTTTAGTGTAGCCGAAAAAACCCATGATATTAATCTAGGAATGACTAAGAAAGAAACCATACCTCTGTTGAGGTAACAGTGATGACACACTCATCACGATCCGCCTTGGTATCATCCACTTCAACCCGAGCACCGCTAGCTTGCCTGACACTTTTAATGGAGCTCCCTCCCTTGCCAATTACACGGCCAATCACGTTAAATGGACACAAAACCTTTATAATTAACTCCTCAGATCGAGATGCACCCCCAAACCCAGACACCACAGGAAGGGCAGATGAATAAACTGGCCATGTGCTGCCTGTATCAGGATAACTTGATAGTTCTGGTACATGCGTAGGACCTAAAATGGAAGGAACAGATCTGGAAGATGCAATAGAATCCACGTTTGGATATAGTCCGGCTGCAGGATAGATGGGAACATCTGAAGGGATAATGATGCTATGAGGGGCTTCCGGTACGGAAGTCTCTAGAGGAATCTCCTCCTTTGGAGTGAACTTGTACATGATGGCAGAAACTGCAAACAGAGCTTTCTTCACTGCATCTGAATCGCCACTTATCTATTACAAGTTGTAAAAAAGATTGATAAATCAATGAAGTTAGCCAGAGCAATATTTTCATAAGATCAAAGAAGAAATTGTCTAGAAATAATAGCAGTGATGGAAGCAATATCCAAGTAACACAACCTAAGAAGCACGGACACGACACGATATGAACACACAAATACTACATTTCTTCAAAAAGTACAACACGGACACGTTAGGGATACACTACAAAAAATTATATTTTATATAACATTATATAATTTATCGCAAATATAATGATAATGATATACAATTCATAAAAGATTCAATATTTTATGAAAAGTAAATCTTATGTGTAGTCATCTACGTAAATTTTTAGACTAAAGCATCATCATAATAGTCAATAATCATCATTTTTGTTTGTAGACAATGTGTATCTAATATATAATTTAAATAATTGCTCTCATTTTATCAATTCCTTTTTTTAAACTTTTTGTATCTGTTTTTATTATTATATTTGAAGTATAATTTTAACATGGCTAGTATTATAGTAATTATATGTTCTCAAAATTTTAAACTTTATTAATCACATTTCAACACATATTTATTGTTTAGTAATAGACACGTTTCAAAGAGGTGTCGGACACGTGTCTGAAATTGAAAAAAAATCATTTAGTTATGGACAATGATAAAAAGTGTTTTGGACACGTCCCCAAAGAGTGTCGAAAGTGTCTATCCCACACGGATACGTCACATTCTCGAAAGTGTCCATGCTGCATAGAACACAACTAGTCAAAAAAAAAATCTACCCATGCAAACATTAACTACCTATACAGAATCTCTAAGAATCCACAAGACCATAATTTTTCAGCTAACAAGAACTTCACAAAATAAAAAATTCAATCTCAACCAGATGTACAGTGTCTCGTACTTAGCAGGCATCTTCCAAAATTTAAAAATCCAGTATCTAAAATCCTTTATAAAAATTTAATGCAAACAAGAACACTAACCAAATATCTCTCAAGGAAAAAAATAACTAACCGAAACAAAGTTGTCGAAGTCCAAGGCACATGAATGAGTGGGGTCGCTGGCATCTTTTGGGGTAACCTTAATGTTTGCCCTTGTCTTGCTTCTCAGTTTCTTTATAGTAGCCCCAGATTTCCCAATAATATTTGCAGACTGGCTAGATGGAATAAGAAGTTGACAATCCTCTCTATCTTTTCGCTTTTTATCTGAATCCCCAACCGAAGCAACAGCATTTGCAATTGCCACATGCACCTTGAGCAGTGCATCCTGGGCGGGACAAAGAGGTTCCTCATCATTGAATTCCTCATCAACCTCAACATCTTCCTTTTCCTTAACATAGCAATAGATTGTTAGCACCCTATCTTTAGCACCAGGAAATGGATCCACCACTTTAACCTTCGCCCTAGTCTCTTGCCTGATTGAATTTATGACTTTCCCACTCTTTCCAATCACACTCCCAATAAACCCATCTGGACACAATATTCTATATACAACCACCTCGTCATTGCCTCTGTCATCTCTATCTGCCCGTCTCTTCTGATGCTTCTTGTCCGAGTCATTGTCCCTGTCCCTTTGAAAGCGAGATCGCTTCCCAGTTTCACCCATTCTGCAATATAAGCCACCTCCAAAATGCAGTAAAAGACTTTCAATTCAAAAACAATCAATAAGAAACTTCTAAATTTAGCATCTGATTGATTCAAAAAATAAAAGAGTGTCAAAACAAGCATAAGCCCAAATGAAAGGGTGGGCTACCCAATTAATCCAACCCCCTGTCCTAGAGCAAGCATAGACCCACTCAACTCCAACTAATCAAACGTTCATGAAACACCTCCATACCAATTGGTCTCACAAAAAACTTACCAGCTAAAGCCTGTTAAAAATCAAAAAACCTAGCTTCCTAGGTCAGGCCACACTACACATTTTAGGATGCTTCCACGTCTCAGCTCCATTAGCCACACGCATATACACATATACAACACCCACAATTATGTCTACTTAGTCCTTTGCGGAGGTGTTAAATTCAATTGGATCCCTCTCTTATCAGGTAAGATTACATTTTGTAGGTTTTCACACTATTTTTACTCAATTTAGTTTGGAAGTCAAGATAATCAATTTGGTTAGGATTTATAACGATTTTGCATTTGATGTCGCTTAATCCATGGCTGGACGGACTTCTATGTATTTTTCTGAATAGTCCGAATCTTTCTCTTTGTTTGGTGGTTTCATTTTGGTCCTGATTTGATACATGAATGTGATTTGAAGTTGGCATTCTTTATGTTTTTTTCAAAGGAATTGGCATGCTTCATGTGCTGTTGTACATGTAAGATGGCAAGTGTCCTTGGTCTTTTGGTTCAATTCTAAGTGAATTTTGATGGGTTTGATTTGTCCTGATTTGCTTCTAAGAAAACTTATGAAAAGATTTGGAACAAATATTGCATAAAAAGGAAATATTTATATATAACACATAAATCCCACAAGTACACAATATAATTAAAAAAAAAAATTTACCCCTTGTAACTGCAAAAATAATTTAGTAAGTAAACACACAGATTCTATCATTGAACTCCACCCCAAGGAATCAACCAAACCCCTTAGCTTGATTACAAAATCATAAATCATTTCAATAATTCAACAATAGCTATAAATTAGCATTTACATAAACTCAAATACAAATACATCAAAAATATCACGAATTTGAACAATACAAGGCATAATTTTCTTTTTCTTTGCCCCTTTGTTATCATATTATTCAATAAATCAAAAATTAATGCAAAATAACGCAACACACAGAACAGAGTCACCATAGTTTCTGATTTATGGTTCAAACTCAAGTGTGAAATTGATATTCCCTGTGACCAAACAAGAGACAAATATAATGGTATTTCTATTTTACCCCTTATAACTAAAAAAAAAAGAATTTAATAACAATTTAGTAAGTAATCAATTATCACGCAGAGATTCAATCATTTAACTCCACCCCAATCAATCAGAATATTCAAAACCCTTAGCTTGCTTACAAAATCATAAAAACATTTCAATAATTTCAACAATAACAATCAATTAGCCTTTACGTACCCACAAATACATAAAAAAAAAAAATTCACCACTTTGAACAAGAAAAGGCATAATTTTCTGTTTCTTTGCCCCTTTGTTCTCATATTACTTAATAAATCAAAAACCTATTTCAAAATAATACAATAAACAAACAACAGTCAACATAGTTTCCGTTCCAGGATCCAAACTGGGTATGAAATTGATCTACCCTGTGACCAAAAATAAATCAACAGAGTTCTTCATCGAACTAAATCGCATTGCGCTACAAATACCAATGAATCGGACAATACCAACAGAGACTGAGAGATAAATAGAAAGGAAAGAAAACCAAATCCTAATTTTCGGACCACTCAATTTGTTGGCAACAATGAAACTAGATAACCCAATTTTCAGCCAAAATCCACAAAAGTTATACAGAAACCTCAAAAATATTTACCTGTAAGAAGGAAGTACGGAGACGACGGGGAGAGACAGAGAGATGGGACTCGTGCGATGCTAACGCCGACACAGAATAGAAGGGCTTGTGAACTCTTTGAACATCAGCAAAGCATTTAGGTTAACATCTACGGCTGAGATTTATTCTAGAATAATCTACGGTTCGGATGAAGACCCTAGTTTATATCTATGGTATATTGCAATCGTCACCCCCTTGTAGTCTACTCTAAATACAAGGACTTCCCTTTGATTTTTCTAAAAATACATTAAAACCCCTTATGGTTTCGATTGGCACATGGATTGAATGCAACGGTGATATCATGTCATTATTGATGATATAGTATCACTAACTAATAATAAAACTTCAAATAAAAAAGGTAAACCCTACTTTGACTTACATAACAAAAGTGTGAGAAGTTATTTGCTTACATGGCAAGTTAATTATGAATTTTGTGGGGTTCATGTACTTATTTGTTTTAAAATTATTAGTTGGTGATACTGCATCATTTTGTCACGTGGTATCACCATTATAATGAATATTTTCTCGGAATTTAGACTGTGGATTTTATGAAAATAGTTAAATGCATCTTAAAATTCATGTTAAGTTCAAAATTTGAGGTATGAAATTTGAATCTCGACCGCTAGTAACAGTTGAATAAAACTCACAAATGGAGTTTAATGAAAACCTAGGGGATGGGTTTAAAAAATGAGAGATTAGATGTGTATATAGAAAGACTCATTTATCTAAAATTCACTCTCTTATTCATTTAATAAGAGACCTTTTAGTCAATTGAATAATAACAAATAATAATTCTTTTACATAATTTGACACAAATTCGTGAATTGCATAAAATTATTTGACAACGTTAGAATTTTTAATACTTGTGTTGGGTCTAGGCAAAAAAAAAACTCAACCCGAATTGAATTTGGACAAGTTTCAGGTTAAGATATCGGGTTGTCAGATTCAACTTGAATATAGATAAATATATAAATATATTTAATTAAAATTAATATTTATTTTTACTCTTCAAAATCTAGACTTTCATTTCACTTCAAATCTTCACCCTTACGCCTCCATCATTCTCAGATCCTTCTCTCACTCGTCACTCCTCCCTCTTTCTTCCTCTGCATCTCACTCTTCATCTTAAATCACTTAAAAAATATATATTTACACTAAAAAAAATTAAATTTACGCTTTAAAAAATCAACCCGAATTCAATCAGAACTTATGCTAAATTAAAGTCGGGTTGAGATAGGGTTTTATAGTTAAAATTGAAGATATCTATACTTAAAGTTGAACTAGAATTAACTTCTCAATCCACTGAGTTACACTGCTGGCTGATTTTGGTTTTGGTTTTGGTTTTGGTTTTGTATTGCATAATATAACTCTCAACACCTGGGCGATAAAGAGTTCGGATTCTCATCTAAGAATCTCTTAGTTTGTTTGGCTGGCATAGCTCTATTTAATAGACAATATGACTCAAAATACAAATTTTATGATACAAATTCGATTATAACTCGATATAAACTTTAAAATGACCTGACACACGAATACAAAATATAAACGAGTCATCTTTGGGTTCAACCCGTCAAATCCAAAATTAACACGATCAACTTATTTATTAAAAATTGACATTTTCTCTATTTTTTCGTTTGTATAATATGATAACACAAATAATATAAAATTAACACAAATAACATGTTTAATTAGTATTATATAAATAAAATATTAACTATTTGGAACTGTTTATTAAGTACTAACATAATTATTATATAAAAAAGATATTTTTATTCATTATTATTATTATTATATTTATTAAATTAATTTTTAGTTTATAGGAAAAATATGAACACATATTTAATTAAGTGAAAATAGAATTTTATCATTAAATTTTTTATTCAAAATTTACATAAGGCGACACAAATATAAACATGATCAAAATAAATAGGTTAATTCGATACAACATAATTTATTAAATGAATTAGGTTAAAATTAATTAATATTTGACACGAAGGAATAATGATCCGAATCGATTGACTAACGTTATTGGGGTTCAAATCTATTCTCTTTCTCTGTCTCTGTCTCTCTCTCTCTCTCTCTCTCTCTCTCTCTCACACACACACACACACACACACACACGCTGCCACGCATACCCTTCTCTGTGATTTGTTTGCTCAGGGTTTGGCCTTCTCACGCTATCAGCTGAGGTTTGATTCCTTCGGTGTTGTTTCATTCTATGCATTTTTTTGGTAGGTACACTATACATTGAACTCGGGGAAATTTTATGCATATTATCTACCCTAGTACCCTTTTCTTAGTTTTTTCCCCTTCTTGTGTACCTTTTTTAGTCAATCAAAGTAAACTCATTTATTTGATTTATTAGCTTTTTCCTTATTACATAGAATTCCACCTTTATTGAAAGCTCTGTTGAGATTGATTACTATATTTTGGGCTCGAATTGTATGTAGTTATCCAAGTTAGCCTATCTTTGGTATCACCTAATTGATGCTGAATGTACCCATCAACAAAAAGACCCAACAAAGAAAAAAAAAATCAGACCCATGAAGGATACAACTTAAATTTGTTGGTTTTTGGATTGCGGAGTAGTTGATTGATGAATCTATTATAGATTGAAGAAAACCAACTGAACGTATGGCTGTTTCTGAGGTAGCTTCAACCGTTTTTCAGGCATCTTTCTATTTTTTTTAAGCAGAACAATAGTTTGATTAGCACCAAAAAAAGTGCTTGTGAATGTTTTTTTTTTCCGCTCAATTATCTTCTAGTTGGTCATTTTCTGTTTTGTATTGAAGTTGGTAACTGTCTTACATATTATACACAAGACCCTGATTTGAGTAGCCTCATTGAAGCTGGAAATGTAAAATTTTTGGTGTTTGATGAGACTTCTTAAATTGTTGATAGGCAAATGAGAAAATGAAAAAAAAAATGTAAAGTGAACTTTTTATGAAAAGCTTGGCCTGAATGATTCACATAGGTTCTTACTATGTGAATCATTTTGTATGCACTTTTGTATGCACTTTTACAAATATTGAACTCAGACTCCCAAGAGTCTGAGTTCAATATTTTCTGCTGGGCCATGAATGCCTTGGTGAGATCCAATGGCGATAAATCTGTAACTGCCCCAGCTGGTGCATTGCATTATTTCCTTTTCAGATTCCTTGAGTTGCCACAATGGGCTCGGATTGCTTGGCTCAAGAAATTAAAGTAATTGAGTGTATGTGTTTGTAATTCCTTTGCTGTGCCTATTTGTGTTTGAATGTTTATGGTAGTTCAATTCTTTCCTTTAGGCTTTTAGGAATGGATTTTATATGTACAATTTACTCTCACTTTTGTTTTTCCATTTGCATTTGAAAAGTACCTTTCAACTGAGTTGTGTATCAAGCATGCTTTTGCTTTTCTGCATTTTCTTCCAAAATGTACTCTTACGCAGGTTGCTCATCAACATGCTATTCCTTTGTGTGTGTGTGTGTATTTGCTTCAAAGCAAAAACGAAAATCTGAGAAAGTTGCTTTATTGGTTATAAAAAGTACTTTAAAAAGAAGCACTACCAGAAGGTGCATATTTGTTGAAGTAAGAACATATAGAATCTTTAAATTAGTAATAGGGGGTCGATCCCTTTGCTAGTCAGTGCTGCCTTCATTAATTGTGCGGAATTTGGATGAGTATATGTGAAGGAAATAAACGTGACGCCTGCTAGGAAAAGGTGGAAAATTGCCAGTGGGTCAGACTAAAACAGTATGAACAAGAAATGATTTTCTTCATCCTAAACATGTTCTGCATGGCAGACACCATTCTTTTGGTTTTGTTGGCTTCTCTTGAACTGATTTATGAGCTTTCTTTTGTTGGTGTACACTTATGTTGGAGTTTGTCCAGAGTCTAGACTTGTTTTCTTTTTAATTATTGGAGGCTCCCTATGCTCCTTATCTTTAATTGGTTTGCTCCTGTATAAGATTTATGAAAAGGATGATTCCAGTCAAATTGCCTTTATATTGCGAGAAACATCTCCGAGTCCATGAAGGTTTTCATTCATGTGTGTTTCACGATTCATTAACACGTCTGGTTGTGTTTGCGATAATTGTAGAGACCTGTTTGCCACTACCTGAGTAGTTCCATAAACTTTTTAGGTTATGCAGCCTTATTGAAAGACCTATTCAATTCTATATTAAGTATGTGAAGTTCCCCAAAAATATTTTAAGAGAGTTGTGATATGGAGCTGTTAGCCTATTTTAAATGTAAGAAAATTTATTACTTGAGTTGAGATGGCAGGAACGCAGTGGTTATGAAAAAGAAATTGTCTTGAGTTGTTATTTATCCGTGTAGACTTCAAAGCTATGTTACATTGATGCTGCTAAATGCATGAAGTCTTCGTGTACGACATTTGACCTTGGAAAGAGTAATGGGTAAATGTCCTCCACTTCCCATTGCATATGCACCCTAGCATGCGTGTCTAGCAATTCACGTTGAGTACATAATTGGACATAAAATTCTCTTGATATGCTCCTCCTGTTGCACAATTGCTTTAAGTGATCAAAGTCCTTACTTTTGAACACCCTATGTTAGATAGAACACCATTTCACTGGAAAAAATGGAATAAATATTCAAAAAATAAATATTCTGCCGCATCCCCATTATGTTGAATTTGAAGAGTGGATGAATCCCACATTTGGATACATGGTCGCACCCGACACTCAGACGCAATTCTATGTAAAATAACTGAAAAGCATAATGAATCCATCTAATTGTTTTTATTTACGTTTATTATGTGCCACTAGGGGCCAGTTTATGATTTTTCTGTCCATGTATCTGTTTGGCAGCCATGCCAGGGAACTGATGCATGGGGAATTTGAATTTAATCCCTCTGTTTTTCTCTCCCTTCACCCCTCATGAGAGCTTCTCTTGGAGCATTCACTTTACTACCTTTATTTCATGCTTTTAGTACTCGTATATGATTTTTTTTTGGGATAAGGTGGCTTCATTTTAAGTGTTGACACTATCAATAATAGGAATTCCAGTTTTCTTGCATTTGTAGCGGAGAAACTTGATGTGCGTTTATGTACATACCTTTTGTGGTTATTTGTACATGTTACACACATCTTAGGACTCTTAAAGGTATTTCTTTCTCTAGTCATATCGTTACAATAGGCTTATACTTTGTGTATTTGTTTTCGTAATATAAAATTTATGAGCATCAGTTATGCATATTTGGTGTAGCCATAGTAGGTGAATAATTACAAGGAAAATATTTTCTAAATGCATCTAGTTTATTTAGGCATCTACATAGGTTTTTTTTCTGTTAGTTTCCTGCATATGGTTGAGCTATGAAGATGACAAATATTTGTTCTTACCATTTACTAGTGCATTTTGTATGTATGAAAGATCTATCCCACATCTAAAACAAACTTAAGTAGACCCAAGGTTGGTTTATATTACTTTAGGGCCACTCTATCCATATTATGAATTGGTTTTGGGTTGAATGCTCTGACATGATATCAAAGTTAGGTCTTGGGTAATTAGTGGGCCAAGTTTCTCAGAGTGGAATTACTCAGTTTGTTTCCCTCTCTGTTTCGGTTCAGTTTCAGTATATTTGTTTGACTGTTAAAATTTGGTTTGTTAGTCCACATGCAAATCCGGGTCACATTTTAAGGGAGGGTGCAAAGATAGTTATCTCACATCGAAAAATTAAGTAGACCCATTGTTGGTTTATATTCTTGAGGGATCACTCCGCTCATTGCCAATTGGTTTTGAGTTGGCCACTCTACTCATTCTCTATGCTGCTCTCATCTTTGCTTGTGTTAGTTGGCTTGATTGATTATGAACCAACTTCTTCCTTTCCTCATTGATTTTTACAGTCTCTTTTCAATTTTTACTGGATGACATATGTTCATGAGGCTTTAGTTAAGT
Organism: Ilex asprella; assembly: GCA_023539305.1. NCBI lineage: Eukaryota > Viridiplantae > Streptophyta > Magnoliopsida > Aquifoliales > Aquifoliaceae > Ilex > Ilex asprella. Next base: position 6,013,763 of record CM042188.1, on the reverse strand, counting down.
TGTCTGTATTTTGAAGTAAAATATGTAGGGCATATTTTGTTTTATATCCCTTATTGATATCTATCTTCATCTACAGGCTAAGATCTTTTTTGGGTTTATTTTTTACAGTGGATTGGCAATTACTGCTGTAAAGAAAACTCTGTTTGCACTTCTCGTTCTGAAGGTTGAGTTAGCTGGACTACGGTCTCTGCATAGTAGTTGCAGAAAATAAGATCACCTGGATTGTTTCTGTAGTGACTTGATTTGCATCGATTGAGCTCATGGAGACTGAACAAGAAGCAGAGACATCCCTAAACCAGGCAGGCAGCTCAGATGGATCTGTACCAAGCAACTCAACTCATGTAGCCCAGGTGAAGAAGCTCCTGTTTCGTCGAATGCTGGTGGGTGTCAGTGATGGGCGGTTCTTCTTAGGCTCATTCTACTGCATTGATAAACAAGGAAACATCATTCTGCAAGATGCAATTGAGTATCGTAGCACCCGACGTTCCTCTCCTTCCCCTATGGAACAGAGGGGTCTTGGTCTCATTCTCATCCCTTTTTCATGTCGAACATCTTGTCATGTGGATTGCTCCATTGATGAACAATTGTCGTTACTCTCGCTTCAAGAACACAACTGATGTTTTTACTGCAGATTTTCACTGTCTTCAAGTACATGAAGCTGAGGTACTTTATGATTTGAGTTTGTCCAGTTGTTGCTTGTTAAATAGAAAGTCATTCTTTTTGCTTGTGGAATGGATTTTGAAGTTCAGTATGCATTATTTTTGAAATGGTCTGATCTAGCAAACAATTGCCTAAAGTATGAGCTCTGTCTTAGTATAGAGAATGTTACAAGTACATAAATTTTGCACTGATGTTCATCAATTTCCCACTTCGTCGCGTTATAATATACGAGTAAAGTTGTTTATTTTCTTAGAATTAAGATATACTAGTTTGTTTTAAAAAGAGAGTATTAACAGGGTGCAACTTGGGCGGGTATTTTTGATCAACGACTTGCTCAATTAGCGCACTAGCTATTTTAAAAGAATTCGTTCCAAAGACGCTTTTAATCGCTCCATTGGGATGACCTGGTCAAGAGATTGTCCGGTCATCTCAGTGAAGAATTTTGCTATGTCAGCCACTGACCTTAAACTGTGAGTCCTACTGTAACAAAGCCAACGGGAAGATAAGTCTCAAGGCTCAATCTAGGCTACCAACCAGGATTTTGGGGAAGATAATCGCGAGAAAATTTAAGTCCATAGTCAAATAGACGGTTGAGTTGGATTATAATAACAAATGTGTAAAACAATACGTTTAAGTTGAATTATAATATCACCTCTTTTGATGGTATTAAAATACTTTCATAATACAGGTCTAATGTATAAAAAATATATAATAAGTATACGATTAATATATGTTTTTGAAATTAATACGGTATCAAATTTGCTTACTAAATAAAGTATTAGATGATTAAATAAGAAATAGTGCAATTCAATATTTAATTTCCTCATAATACGTCTACTAAACGAGTCTTGTTTACTTCACGACAGTCTTAGCTTGACATTGTCAAGCCATACTGTCTATCCAAATGGATTTGAAATTGATATTCTATCCTATATATTAGAAATATAAGATATGCACTTCTACTTATGGTAACCTAACTTGGTAATCAAACTCTTTCTCGGCGAGAAGAGCAATGTTGTCAGGACATAATTTATTAACATAATTTGCTGATCTAATTTATTATAGCCATTAAATTGACTATAAGTCCCATCAAACATTAAAATTTAGTATTAATTCAATGGTTATAAAGAACTTATATCATTAAATTAACAAATTCGATCAAATTTTTGAGTTAAAATAGCATTACTCGATACAATCATCCTACATTTTTCACATCTGATAAAAAAATTTGCCCAATTAATAGATGTCACCAAAACGTGATAATACAAAACGCACAGATAGTACAACGGTGTGCAGTAAACTCTAGAATGAACTGTAATTTATGAGTAGTTTCAAATGTCTAGGGTTCACTCTTGCTTGGATAGATCAAAAGGAGAGACCTCCATTGTAAGAGGTGGTTTGTCATAAAAGAAAAAAAAAATGTGCAAATAATTAATTGTAAAATGAAAAAATAAGGACAAGTACAAGATCATCATTTTCTTCCCAAAACTGCAATCTAATTAAATAAGCTGTCTAGTGATTATAAGGTGATGTTGCTTGGATCCGGTGCTTTCTCTTTTGAAGGAACCTTTGCAAAGATCTCTTCAATGGAAGATCAGGAGGGCTGCACAATTGAGATTGCAACAATGGTGAAGGTGGGTCTGGTGAACCAGATAGAGTCTTGGACTTCTCTTCCATTTCTCTACTTGCAAGCAATATGATAGCTCTGGCCTGCAATATATAAACACATTTATTAATTAATAATAATAGCATATATTTATCGTATAAAACAGAACAAACTTCAATAAGTCTATCCGACAGTATCAAATAGTCTATCCGACAGTATCAAATAGACTAATCCAACAACCACCAATATCTCTCTCAAAATCATTCACATTACACTGTGCTTTCAGATATTACTTAAAATGTAATTTGGGAACTTGATTTATTACGATCATTATGTTCGACTATTAAATGAGACCCAATTTCATTCGGCAAATATTATGGATTAATTTTCCAAATTAAGTAGGAATAGTATTTTTCAAAGTTGTGTTGCATAGTAGCCTAAATTACCCTACTCGTGATAAGCACATCTTCACCGATACATAATGGATGATATATCTTTAAGAAAAAACATACGTTGTTTCAATATATCACTTCGCGTGGGTAGATGACACATTTTTTGGATTATAAGATTGATTGTAAGATTCGAATATAGAACTCTTTATTTTGATATTTTGTGTAAAGTGATTATTTGCTCTAAAAATGTAAGTCATTTATAAATATTTATAATTTAAGCATTTATATTCTTTATTTGAGAATTTTGGGACTTTCAACTATGACCTTTTTTTATATTATTCCCTCAATTGTCATATTTTTTACATTGCACCATCAACTAATGTGATTAGTTTCACATCGTCCTAATTATTGTCTGTTACATATTTAACATAAATTTATTTTATTTTGCCTCCAAAGTATATAATTTTTTCACTTTGCCCAGACACATCGGTAATTTTCGTCCAAAAAGACATTTACGATTGGGGTAATGTGAAACAATTCAAGTAGTTGATGGGGCATTGTGAAAAATGCAATAATTTAAGGTAAAAAGTGAAAATGAGTTCATAGTTTTGTTGGTGAGAGTGTAATTTTTACCCTAAAAAAAATCCTCCAAAATTCACCACCAGATTAAACGTGAAACGACATCACTAAACCATCTATGAAAGGTTGTGATAAGATGATCAACGAGTGCATGAATTTTCCATTAATCTGTCTTCCCAAATTTCCTCCAATGTAGAGAGAGAGACAGAGAGAGAGACCTGAAGCTCTGTAACATCACAAACACTGACTCTTCCATCATAGAAAATGGTTAGCTGTTGCTGATGTTTTTCTTCTGTACTTGCACTCAGCAAATCCATTCTACAAAAAAAAAAAAAAAAAGAACACAGCGAAGCACATGGGTTAGTGATGGTACTGTGTAGAATGTAGAGAGAGAGAGAGAGAAAGAGAGGACTTACATGGGTTCTTGGTGGTGGCGGTGTTGATCTTCAAAATTCATCGACTGGAGAGAGACAGAACTGATTGAAGGTGTTACAAGGCGAAGCTCCAAATTACAGTTCCTCCCCATTTTCAAGGCTTCACAATTATATCTAATGCAGAGAGAGAGAGAGAGAGAGAGAGAGAGAGAGAATGGTAATACTAATAGTTGAAGGTAATAGGACAGAAGAATGAATGTAGCATATAAAGGGTGGTGGTGTGTATATAAAGGGGGTGGTTGTGGTGGGGTCAAGTGGCGAAGAACAACGTTTTGAAAAAAACAGTTCAAACACGAAACGCACACACAACGGTGGAAATAGACACACAAAAAATCGGCGGTTTTTGATTTAATAGGAATGTGTTTAAATAGCAAAAAAGCACGTGCTAAACGATTTTCCTAATCCCCACCCCCCTCTCTCCCTCCCTCCCCAAAAAGCGGCCACCTTTACTAGTTCCACAATCCAAATTTGCAATCATACATGTGTAGTAGTCGACAAAAAAAAAAAAAAAATCTTATTTATTGTAATGGTCACACCAAATCATTATTGTCACGTAAAAGTATCATCTAGCTATGATAGAATATAGTATGATTCGATTATTCGACACAAAATTAATGGGTTTGTATTCAATATTAACGGGTTCAGGTGATAAATGGATGGATCGATTAAACCTGTCATTTACACGAATTGTTTTCAAGTGAAGTATATCAACCCATCTATTCGTTTAAATTTTAAATAAGTACACATAAAAACTAGATCTAGAACAAGTTCAATTTTAATTTTACTGAGCTTATCAACAGTTCAACATAAATAGGAATTTAAAATTTAAATAGGCTTACATATAGGAATTGGATGTTGAATTTAGTGGAAATTTAAATTTTAAATAGACAGGTCGTGTTAAGTAACCATTAAATAAATGGGTCGTGTTAATTTTTTTTGTGATTTTCACTCGTTTAATAAACAGTTCGTGTACAGATTAAGCGATTTTTTACACGAACTCGTTTAACTTGACACGAACCCACTTAATATCAAAAAGTGAATAAAGTGTACCATCTCTTTCTGATGACTAGCCTTCAACGTAAGATAATAATCGTCTCATGAAAAAAAGTGAAATTTACTTTGCCTATTTATTGACTTTATCAAAAGAGGGGTTACACTACGTAACAACACTAACGTAGTGTAATCATTATAATAAATATTTACTCGCTATATGGATCTAATTTGGTGAGTTAATTAAAAATTTAATTCAATATGATTATTAAACTAACTGAGTTCTAATGCTAAATAGAGCCCTATTTCAATCCAACATCTATAGTTGGTTAGTTCTCTATATTGAATCCCCAAAATGAGCAATGCTATGGGGACAAAATTTGATGACTTAATGATTATAGCCATTGAATTGTCAGTGGATCCCAACATTGAATGTATTCTACTATCAATCTAATGTTTGCAATTCATCAGGTCACCAAATTGCGTCCCAATAGTATTAGTGTTTTTCTCTATGTTTTTTGTTGATAGATCGCATAATATGAATTCAAGTGGGACTCAATATATATAAATGAGTCTTTCACTCATTAATAGTAAAAATAAATAAAGAAAAAAAGTATTATAGATTATCTAAATCTAGATCTGAATAATCTTACCTTAACTGAAAAATAGGATAAAATATTAATCTTACTCACCATGTTTGCAACACATTGTTTTGGTCTCTTGTTTTAGTCCCAAATTGTGGTTGTGGCTGTGGTTGTGGTTGTTACATTTTTACTCTTTTGTTTGTAGCTTGTCTTAGTTGCTCCCCCCCCCCCCCAACACCCTGGCTGGAGCAGAAATTACATTTTGGCCTCAATTGTAAGATTAGCTTCATATTACTAAAATTATTAACATCTGTTACAAATTTGACGAACAACTACTTTATTTTTCACCCTAAATTAAGTAATTTTTTCACTTTGCCTCTATACGTTGGTAATTTCTGTTAAAAAAAATAACGAACTTTTGCGTATGAGGTAAAGTGAAACAACTAAAATAGGTAAGGGGGTAATAAGAAAAAAAATCAATAGTTCAAGGAAAAAAGTACAATCAACTCTATAATTAAGGGGGTAAAAGTATAAATTAACCCATAATTTTTCTAGGTGGTTGTGATTGCCCCTTGACTAAGTTTGATATTTTAACATCATATCATCAATGTCCAAAGAAAGTAGGAAGATTGAAGAAGTCATGAAACTTAAGAGCAAACCCACACATGGACAATACAACATGCGTGCACTAAGGGGCAAAGAAAAAAAAATTGTACTAGACTTGACTTGTCGATTTTGGGTTGAAGAAGGATAAGATGTGGGTCCTACTGTATAGGTAAATTCAATAATAAATATTAGAGAGAAAATAGTTAATCAATTAATTAAGATTTTCTCTCTTTTTCCCCCTTTAAGGCTGGTCAATGGAGCGAATTTTAATTCAAATTCGATTTGAATATGAGTCTATTTAGTTGAATATGAATTAATATTTTAATATGATTACTTAAAACTGATCAGAATTCTATTAAGTTTCTTTAAACAGATTTGAATTTTGATTTGGATACATGTAAATCTGATCTGATATACATAGTTAGATTATAAATGAGATTGACATGAAATTAAACAAAGAATATTGAATAGAATGATTGGTTGATTAAATTAGGTTGAAAGTTAACTTAAATTTGATAAAATTATTAATTTTTTATGAAGTTTTGTTGAGATTCAAAATTTTAGATCAGGTGACATCGGATATCTGAGTATTAAATGATGCAAATATGGATTAAGATTTTAAAATCTGTCGGGTAAATAAATTGGATTCAAAACTCGAATTCAAATCTGGACAAATCAATATTCAATCCGTTGATAGCCAACTCCTCCTCTTCAATTTCAACTCACTTCTAATTTCTTTTAAACCAATATTTATTCATCTCTAGTTCAAATAAAACTCGTTATATTCAAGTGGGTTCTTACAGTGTTATTTACGGTGATCGTCCCTCACCCGAAGATTGGAAACATCTTGTTAATCGTTGTGCTAATGTCATTTATAAATTACTCACAAACTATACATACTCGATTTTTAAAACAACTTAAAAAGATCGTTCATTCAATCACAATGCACTTTCTCATTTAGAAAGTTTTTTAAATTATCCTTGCTCAATTGAAAAAAAAAATTGTTTTTAGACATTGGGCTGGTTTGGAGCTGAATTTTTTAGGTGAAAAATTGCGGTTTAAAAAATTCAGCAAAAAATTCGGAGATAAAAATGTCTCTCAAAGTCGGTTGGAGTGTTTTTTAAAAAACTAAAAAAGTTAAAAAAAATCCGTTTGGAATGACTTTCTTGTTTTTTTGTGTCAAAATAAAAAAATAATTACATGTATGTATAGATTATGCATAATAGTTCTCAAAATATGAATTTCAAAAATTTTTATGTCACTAATAATATTTTATGAATATAATAACTTATAAAGAATAGTTTCTTGAATCGGTCTAAATAAGTTTTTTGGGGTTCAAAAAACTACTATACAAGCTAGTAAAAAAGTCAATATTCAAACAAATCTAACTTATTTTACTCCAAAACTCTTGAAAACCACCTATTTAAGCTAGCTCCGAACATACTCCTAATTTCTTGAGCGGGTACCATGAGAGTTTTCAAGCTCTTCCTTTTCTTCAATTCATTTGCTATATTCTAGACTCTAGAGACCAAGACTAAGGGAACGTTTTAGTTGCACCTTTGCCCTTTTGTATACCTAGAGTCAAAGTCGAATTTCCTTTGTTAAAATAACTTTGATTGACTTAATCTTTATAGGCAAGCCAATCAAAATAATTAGTTTGACATAATTGGAGTGAGATTAGTAATATTTTTTTCTTTAATTCTCTTTTTAGTGGATCATATCTCTCATTTTCAAATAAGACCCATTATATACATGTAAATTTCTCGTTGATTAAAAGTGGATGATTTATCGAGAAAAAAACTGAAAAAAAAAATGTATTAGAGAGAATCTTGATCTGACATAAACTAAGTAATCACACCTAATTCTCCTAAGGTTTTCTTGATCAAGGGGATAATTCTTTATCCCTCGTGCCCCAAACAGGCAATTGACTTGTGGTATGTATTCAATTAAATCGGTGGCCTGCCCTTTATTTGCATATATTTATGGGTTGGCAAGTGTTTGGCAATTTTAGGGAATTCAGGTACTTGGGTCCCACAAAAGTTACAAATCAAACATATTTTGAGTATGAAAAATGTTATTTAGGTATAATTTCATGATCTAATTAATTGTAATTGTTAGATTAAAAGTGAATTCTTTCCAACCTTAAAACTCACAATTAACTTAATGTTTGTAATTGAATTAGATCCCGAATTATGTACCGATAGCATTATTATTTGTGTATTTGTATGTGTTTATGGGTTTGCTAGTTTTCATGTTTCTGTCTAACTTAAAAGTACTCACAATTTTCCCCAAAATAACACGACTTTATCCTTACACTTAACGGGTTAGAGTTTATTATTATTCGACACAAAATTAAAAAAATTTGACTTGTGACGAAATAGTAAATAGGTTGAATTAGTCTCAAACACAAATAATATAAAATTGACGTGATTAACACACTTGACTAATATTATATGAATGACATGCTAGATGTTTATTATTTCTTCTATCAAGTAGTGCCATGCATCCTTGTTAATAAGAGAAATTTTAAATTAATTTTACTATTATATTTTTAATAAATTTATTGTTTATGAACAAACTCCAAGTGTGGGTTTAATTGGAAGATAATGAAGCCTTAGTTTTAAAATTTTGATTCACATTATACGGATGGATCTGAACACGACCTGATAATAACTAAGTCAAGTTAGTATCAAAACATCTGACACAATTATTTAAAAATATTGAGTTAGAATTGATTAATGCTTGATATAAATTTGAGTATGCATTCCAAATTGTTGGAGAGAGAAAAGGAGAGAGTGTGGGTCGGGCATGGGATTTGAGTATGGGTTTGGATTTGGCTATAAGCATGTGTTGGGTTGGTTTGTTTTAATCCACGAAGAATAAATTCCCACCTACCCTGATTTGATAAAAACTCTATAGTTTAACATTATATAGATTGTATATAGTAGACAAACATATATATATATTTAAGCACAGAGGTAGAGTCAGAATTTTGTCGCAGTAAGGGCAACTTAAATTCATAAATTTCAAAGTATAATTATAATATCGTTTTCATTAAAATATGTATTTAAAAGAATGTCATTTAAAAGCGCAACTCATGTATATGAGTAATGTATAAAAAAAGACAATAAAAAAGCTTCACATAAAAAATATGCTTTAGCGTTCGAGATCCTGTACAAAAGAAGCTCTCAACTCTCGAACATCCAATAAATCCTTATAATTGTTCTCGATGAGTTTTCATACTTTAGAACCGTTGCATAATCATTTCATTTTCAATAACACTAATCAACAATTAACAATTTAAAGAAAATCCAAGAAAATTCAACAATTTAAAAATAGCACTAACCAAGAATTT
>CM042188.1:5983101-6004547 GCA_023539305.1 Ilex asprella | reverse complement strand
CAATAGACTGATTCTTTGAAGAAACTAACAAAGAAACTAAAGAAAAATGGTTGGATTGGAAGTTATCCACTAGTAAAGAAGACGAAGAACCGAAGAAAACTTGCAAAAAAAAAAAAAAAAAGAAACACGCGTGAAAACTAAAAGAAGATGCCAAAAGTTTACTTTTAAGGTTTGAAAATTACATTAATATACCTTATACTTTATAAAAATTTCAGTAGGGGCTAGTTTAATAAATTTTTGAAAATTTTAAAATTACACTTAGGTCCCAAAATTTTTTAAAATTTTAGTGGGGACAAGAACTGATGAAGACTTACGGGAAAAAAAAAACAGGCGTGACAACCAAAAGGAGTCGTCAAAAATTTACTTTTAAGGGTTTGAAAATTATATTAATATACCCTATACTTTATAAAAATTTCCGTAGGGGTAAGTTTAAAAAATTCTTGAAAATTTTAAAATTACACCTAAGTCCCAATTTTTTTTAAAATTTTAGTGGGGGCACCTGCCGCCACACTAAATCCGCCCCTGTTTAAGCAGCTCAAAACACCAGCCCAAATCGTGTAGATCTGATGGTTTATATTATGATTCAATATTTGAATTTTTAAATCACAATAATTTATTTAAAATTTAACCATTTAACCTTAAAAAAATTATATTTTAACCTTTTGATTTTTTAACTACAGTAACTTCTATAAATTTTACTTTTAATCTTCTAATACTTTTAACATTAACTCATTTAAATTTTAATTTTAACTAGAGTAACTAAACACATATATTTAAAAAAGAAACGTTGTTTGCACGGAATACACTAATATTGTATATAGTAGATAAACATATATCGCATCCCTCTCTAAAAATTTCAACTTTTAAATGGGATCGTAGTTCATAGTAGACAAATTTGAAGGTCTTGAGTTCAAATTACACTAGGTCTTCTCTTAGCTTATTATATAAGACAAGCACGCAGATGGACCATCCAAAGTGAACTAAACTTGAGGGGATTACTAAATAAATTAGTTGGTGCACACGTGTATTGTATATGAATTATTTTGAATTATAATTTTTTTTAGTTTTTAAATCAAATTTATGATGAAAAATAATATTTGAAAACATGTTGATTTTTTATTAAGCCAGCAATTACGTCTGCCAAGTTATTTTTTACTCTATGTTAGATGTAAAGAAATAATGGTTTGGTGCACATATAGGTTGTACGAGAATGATTTTGAGTATTTTATAAAATATTTGAGACCCCTCATTACATTCGCGCTGTCCACAACTTGAAACTTGTCATTATTTTATTGAACATTGGCATGCAGTAAGTAAGACAATAAAAAGATAAATGAATATAACTAAGTTAACTGTATTAATAATCAATTGAGATAAATTTATATGGGGAGCACACTATGCATAAAAAAAGATGTTCCTATACTCCAACCCACTACAAAATTATCAGTTTATCAATTACTAATAGACTTTTATTTTTGATCGAAATTACTAATAGACTTGAAGCCTAGAGAGACAAAAACATAAATAATGCAAGTGTTTTAGCAACTCATAGGCGACTATTTGTGACTCCTTTAGTGGAGTAGATTGGTATTACAAAAAGAATTAGTTAGAAAAAGTTAACTAAATGAGAGTTTAGATCGAATTAGTGTCCTTTTTTATAGCCACCCAAATAAATTATAGAATAAGTCAGATAATACAATAAGAATATTTATTGTTAATTACAAAATACGACGAATAATAGATCAAGTTGCTGGTAGAGCTTATTCTCTTTTGTTCTATGACACATTCAAGTCTCAGGTTGTCGCTTATGAACCCTTGCATTGAACCACTTTTTTATATTTATATCTTATCTTTCATCCACATATCTTTCAAGTTACTCTTGAATTTTTTCTACATTTTATGGCATGGTTTCTTTTGTTGGTTTGCCCAAAATGCTTCACATTGACCAAAAAGAAAAAAGAGTAGTTTAATGGGTTTTTGTTTGCTTAATCTATGAAGCATCTAGATTTTTTTTTCACCATAACTTCCCCTGATTCAGAACAATAGAGGCGTTCGTTTGCGAATGTTGGCGACAAGTATATACAATATGCAAACCACACATCAACTGCAAATGATGTAATTTGGTGCATAAGTGAGGAGTTCAGATAGAGAGGGCGAGGCTGGCGCCCAAGGCAGAGAGGGCGAGGTTATTATGGGACGCCGAAGGTGGAGAGGGCGAGACCCCTCGTCTAGGCGACATCATGGGAGACGCCCAGGGTGGAGAGGGCGAGACTCCTTATCTAGGCCACATCATGGGAGGCGTCCGAAGTGGAGAGGGCGAGATCGACGCCCAAGGTAGAAATATCATGAAGAATTCCATTCAGTTTAAAGGCGTCAAACGAATTGACGTCTTTAAATAGAAATGTCAATCCGTTTGACACTTTTATGTTGGTGGGCCACAGTTTTAAAAACGTCAAATGGACTGACGTCGTTACTTAAAAACGTCAGTCCATTTGACGTCTTTAGGTTGGATGCGGGCCACAATCTTTGGTTTAAAAACGTTAAATGGACTGACGTTTTTAAGTAAAGACGTCAGTGTTGTCATCTGTGTTACAAAATAGTAAAATCACCAATTGATATTTCTGATATTATGTAACTTAAGTTAAACAGAACAATAACAAGAATATGCAAAACAATTACACAGGCGAAAACAGTTACACAACAGAGTTACACAGTTTATGGCAGTATAACGAAACAGCTACAACAAAGAGTTTCAGTAAAGAGTAATCGTGACAGGCTTTCACGAAAGAGTTACAGCACACAGTTACACATACGTACTGTCTAAATAAATTAAACACTGACCCGTTTGCAGACCAGGAACTGTGATTGAACTTCAATTAGATCAAGGCTAGTGTTTGACACTATGTCCTTAAGACAGATTTCGCCCCCACACACGGTGCTTATGGAATCACGAGCGTCTGCCTCCCAGGATACAATGATCTTTACACGGGCAGAAGTAGCACTCCAATCTCCCCGTCCAGCGAACCAAACTTGTGTTGTGTACTCTCCAAATGCACTGCTTAATGCCGAAATGCAGACTGTAGTGTATGCCTTAGTGCCGAAATGTGGAGACTGAATTTCTATATGTATTTTTAAATGGATGAATGAACCTGGGTATTTATAGACGCATTGGTGACTTTCCGGACAGTCACCATACTAAAAGACATAACCCAGAACTACTAAAGACACAACCTTTAACAGCCAGTAGACACCTTTGAATTAACTGTTCTTGTATAAACAGACACAACCTTTCGGTTTGGAAGAAAGCAAAATCGTTTTAATTAATTCATTTATTTAAATGAATTTTCTCCAAAAAGATAGGACACACCCGTACCCGGCCCGGCCCGGCCGGGTCGGGTCGGGTTGTGGTCGTGGCGAGCGGCGCGCGTGTGGTTAAACCAACGGCATGTAGACGCTCGCTCCGCTCACAAAACTGTGGTACCCCTTGGGGCCCAACCCATGGAGCAAACTTGGACTATATATGCCCATGTTAAGCTTCTTCCTTAACCAATGTGGGATTGGTGTCACATCCCACATTGCACTTCCTTTATTTTCACCTTTTCAAGAGGGTCACTTTGGAGCCTATTTTCTCATTCATTTCTTACTCGATTTGAGCAAGTGAATATACTACATTGTACCCTTCACGGAGTAGAATATGAACCCACGAAAATTTATTCAAATTAACAATTGGGTCCCACTTTAATTTTGGCTCAAAGTCGACCAAAAACCTGTTTTGGTCCAACAGTCAGTTCATTTGACGTTTTTAAAATAACGTGGGTTTGAGAATTACTTTGAAATCTATCATTATTTGGGAATTTGTTTTTAAAAACCCATGGTATTGGTCAAAAGCTCAACTAATTGGCCTTTAACCCTAAAAAGTCCCATTTCTTTGATTGTGACTTATATATAAATACATGTAAATTCATATAAAACTAATTGACAAAGAAGTAAAAAAATGCTTTCTCATTGCCTCTTTTAACCAATAGACATAGATAGAGAATGCCGACGAAGTTTTAGATAACACTAGGATGCCTTTAAGCATATGATAATTTACTGGGAGTTTGTTTGAATGTTTGAAAATTTTCCTCATATTTGTTTGCTTTTGGGTGTCAAGTAGTAGATTAGATTTTAATACCACATGAAGTTCGTGATGCGTTAGGTAGAGAAGAGGGGAAAAAGGTTGAAGCATTAGTGGCCAAATTTGGTTTCCGTAGAACATTTGTCAAATTATTTATTATGCTATTAAACCTGAAAGACCATTGGCAAGAAAGCATCATATTGTTATTCAAATAAGTGGATACCCAAAACCTATTTTGCATTTACTTCTTCCTTGTGGGTGAGAATGGTTATAGGTTTTTGGGTTGACTAGTTGGAAAGTCTTCCTTATGACAAATGTCCTAATACTGACTGAAATTTTAGTAGTTACTTCTGCATTTGTAAGTATAAAGAACGGGATACCCAAAATCTTAAGAGTTGGTTTGACAAGATCATTATAGAAGAATTACTTTGTGATTCATATATGTAGCTTGAAAATTCTTGATTATTTATGAAAATTCTGTGTAGCGGTGGCAGATTCTTGTTAGATGTGCTACTCTATTACATAAGAAAACGGGGTGCAAATTTAAGCTACTTGTTGTAATGAGCAGGGGCCTTTTTTTCTTTTAACTGGGTTTCAGAGCATCTATGTTTCTCTAGGATTGATATTTCATGTGGCTCTTGTTTAGAGATACACTTCGTAAAATGTTGTGGGCATGAATAGAGATTCCCAGTCCATTTGTGGTTATAAGGACAAAGAAAAATCCACACAATTTATTGTAAAACGACATTTTTGTAGCGTTTTAAGGTGATGTATATGACATGCTAGGTTGCAACTTGCAATATATCTAGCGTGTGCCTTGTGCTAGTGTGATCTAAGTTGCTAAGATGTTCTGTTCTATTGCCACTGATTGAGGGGATGAACATGACACTCCCTTTTTACCAATAATGCAGTTTTATACGTGTGTGATAAGAGAAGAGCATTCTTTCTATTGTGATGAATGAAACATACCCACTGTGAACGTTGCAAATGTGCCCCAGCCTATATCATTACGCCTATTGTTAGTAATAATAGTCATGTCCATACCATCTCCAATAAAAGCAAGATTTATTTTTCTTCCTTATTAAAAATGTGCTTGATGTATGTGCCTAGTTTAATCCCCATGTAGTATTTTCTTTTGCTATAATTTGATGTAGCTTTCACAGGGCCAGAGATTTTGTTGAAGTTTCCAGACCATCCGTGGCTACGATAATGTCAGATTGTGAGTCAAAATTGCCTTGAACAATCCACACAAGAGTGAGGCTAATAATGAGGCTCGTAATTTTGTGCACGTTGGCATACAAACTCGGTAGTTTTTGACAAAAACATTTTAAAATATAAGTTGCCTTATTTGAATTCTAGTTTTGTTCAGTTGGTATGAGGAAATGGTTTCACATTTTTTTTGAATTAAAACACACACCCAGGCGAAGGGGATAAGGAATCGAACCCATAAGGAATCGAACCCACAACTGACCACAGGTCAGAATGTTTGCAATTTGTCCCAATGCCACTAGTTTATCTCGTGCTTTGTTTTTGGTGTTTCAGTTTTTAAATTCCCTAAAATCTCAACCACAAGGAAGAAGTAAAAAGCAGGCTGAAATAAATCGTTGGTAACTCATGGAGGTGTTAAATATGAATAAGCAACTAAAGATATAACGTCATAGCAGGGGGGTAAAGTGCAATGCAACTACTATTTGTTAGAATTTACCATATAATATGCTTGACAGTTGCTTTTGTGAAAATACAAATTCCGTAGGTATTGAACATGAAAAATGCCATTGTCATGATGAAACACTACTAGGAAGAAAACACTTAGCAAAAGAATCCGCCAAAACCCTGAGCAATGTTGTAAAAGTCATCCTTAGGGGAGTGCCTAGGCTCAAGGTGACTCAGGTGAGGAAACTTAGATGAGGTGCACACCTTGAGCAATGAGCATTAAACTCAAGGTGTCGAGGCGTCCATTTTTTTATTTTTTTCTTTTGTCTTGATATAAGTACCATATACCTAGCTTTGAGATGTTGGTTTTTTTTTTGACATAATTAATCCCATTCTTTAGAAGATATTGATGAAAGCAATGGGTAGTTGCTTGGGAGAATGGATGCAAAATTATCTGAAGATGATGAGTTTGTGTTTTATAATAATTGTCCTTTAAATATCCAAGTGATAAATAATTAAAAATGAGTGGAGAAGTTCACATGGTTCATATATTAGTTTGGGAGGTTATGCAACCCCGCACTCATTACATAAAAAATAGACAGAAGAGTCAGAAGACAATTACCAAAACAAAAACTTAAGTCTTGCCCAAACCCTCCAAAAGTACAAGTCTAATGCCATGTTAAAGCATCTAACTCAAAACCAATTGACAAAGAGTGGGTGGCTCACATGACTCATTTTTTAGTTTGGAAGGCGTTCTTTTACTATAGTACAAGCTCTAACCTCTTTAAAGAAAGGGTGATTTTTCTTGAGCTTCTGGGGTAGGAGAAAGTGCTTAGCGAACTAAATGAACATCAACTTGTACGACAACAATCAGGATGATTATACCCAAGACAAAGAAAGTTTCTGATAAAGCAGAGGAGTAAGATGTCGAGGGATATAAATCCAACAATGATGAAGATGATTTGCTTGAAAATCAGGATGACTGTTAAGTCCTTATGATAGGTAGAAGCCTGAACTGAATGCTTAGTTCTTATTACAAAATTTGACTTATATGTGTTCAAATGCTAAGAACACATGTATCTATTAACATTTGATGAAATTCGAATTTTTAGATTTATAATTTTGGAGCTTATTTGTGACTTGCCCTTTTTTGTGCCTAGATTAAAAGATTTGTCAATAATATATTTTCCTGTTATTTACAATGTTCATCTCGCTTCAATGAAGCCATTGCCTTGCAACGCGCCCTTTGCCTAAGGTACAGGACACCCACACGTCTCATTCCGCTGCATTTAGAACTAATCTGTGCTCAAAATGACTTCATAGCAAAATATAATCACTAGAACATTTGTTTGTTTTCTTCTTTTTTGTGTGCTATTCTGTCTTATGTTGCTAGAGTTCAAATCAGCAAGAGTTGCTATCAAGCTAAGGTGTCTAGAAAATTGTCTCAAAGTTGAGTCAAGTCAGATTGGCATCACCTAGGACGGAAATAATTTTTTTAAAGATCATAATCTTACATCCACATTACACATGGACCTTGAGCTTTTGATTACATTGGGATAAGCAGAAATTTATTATTTTTGAATATTTTTCACTCACAAAAATGTTGAGCTTGTTTTTTTCGGTTCCAAACTCAACTTAACTCAACAAACCCTTTATCCCAACTATTTGGCGTTGTCTAGATGAATCATATTTCTCTATTGTGCTCTTTCAAGGGCAATATTTTCTGTGAAACTGTGGGTTATCTTATCCTTTTTAATTATATATTTTGAAGTTTATTTTGACCAATCTCTACTTCTCACATTACCTTTGATATGTATCAAATCACCTTTCTTCAATGGTGCATTACCAGGTCTTCTGTAAACTTGTCCAAGCATCTAAGTTTTTTTTTGTTTGTTTGTTTTTTTTCCAGTACCAAACCATCTAAGTTGGTTCTCTTAATTTATCTTCTATTGGTGCCACTTATACAGCTTCACGAATATACTCATCTTTTAGAAGGCGGTATGTAGGGTTGGATAAGAAACCTAGCATGGTCAGTTCTTTGGGCATTGTGGGCATTTAGTGCTGGTTAAACACTGTTTTCTGTAACCAGATGGTTGTTGCTGCTTACTAGAATTGCTATTTGACTTAAGTTGTGTATTTGTATATGACAAGACATCAGCCAAGAAGTCTTAAGTACATGCTCCATGTGATAGAAGAGCATTGCCTTGCTTTGAAATCCAAGATGCACCTTTACTTGCTTCCCCTTTTGGACACATTCATTTTTCAGCAATCACAGAAGAAGAATTTATGCATTTCCTCTTGTGTCTACAATAGTAATCCGTATGCATGTTTAGGTTTTGCTGTAGTTTTTCTTTCCCAGCTTGATATCTGGGAGGTCGCCAAGGTATATGTTATATACTAATGCTAGTGTTTTGTTTAGCTTCACTAGACTGCTGTGGATTGTTAATTGTGGTTGTAAAATGATATATATCCTCTCTCTCTCTCTCTCTCACACACACACACACACACACACAATCTTTGCAGAAAGAGCATTTTTGCACTGGCTAATGGGGACATTGGAACAACATAGAGAAGCCAGGAAGAAGTTGTGCAAGTTTTCAGGGGGATGTAAATGGTTTTTGTCCTCCTCTCTTTGTACACAGTCAATGACTCAGGAGGGGATGTAGGCGAAAATGTTATATGGGGTCAGATTAATACTTATTTTACAGTAATTTAAATAGTACTAAATAATTATAAAAATATTTAAAAAAATTATTCAGAAATCATTTGTGTTGCATTTTGAGATACAATAATATTAATTAAAATGTCAAATTCGAACTTTATAAATAAAAATCGCGTTAACTGTAGTCAAATTCGGAGATCATATACAATGATACTTGTTATTTATTATTTGCTTAAGATAAAGAGAAACATAATTAAAATGTAGTTTAGTTAACAATTTTTTTTTCAAATGAATATAAAAATAAGAATTTATAGAAGTTAGATGGTCTGAAAATAAAGGAGACATTTCTAGATATTGTAGAGAAACATGGGCTTTGTTTAAGTAAAAAAATTTAGCAAGACAACTATGGTTAATTACTTTTAGATGATGCACTATTTTTATTCAATCTAATTTATAGTCATTTTGTGTATTGTAAACAAAATAACAAAAAAATGACCTTAAATTTAAATTATATAAATATAAAATTATAATTCATACTTCTATACAATAGATAATTGATTTTTAATAATAAGATTGCAAAGTGATAACACATAATATAAACATTGGGTGAGATAAAAAAATTAGGTAAAACTCTGAGGCGCTAAATTTTTGAGAGCAAAATACATTAGATTAATAGTAAACTTTGTTTAAAGCTTGCACTAATTTAATGGTTAAAATGCATTGAGTACTCAATTGTGTTTTAAAATTTAGGTCGCATACTATTTGTTTAAAATATTTTTTGGGGCCCCAAACTTTTCTTCCAATTTAGGGGCCTAGGCAATAGCCTTAATAGCCTATAGGTTAGGCTGACATCGCGTATATCCAAAGATTTAGATATGTCGGGCGAGACGGATTTGTGTTAAAAAATATTTTATTCATATCAATTCATTTATTAATTTGTGTTTAACAAATTGTGTCACATTGGTTCGTGTCTTGCATAAACCTTGTATAATTGGTATTTAAACGAGTCGTGTCGTGTATTTTTTTAATTGGCTTCATTTATACCTAATTCGCTTATTAATTGTATCGTATCGGGTCCACCAGTTTGTTAAACGGGTAGCTTAAGGATGACCTAAACCATTTAATTTTGTGCCGTGCTTATGTCATATTAACAAGTTATATCATATTTTCACACCCTAGACGGGTTTATTTTGGCAGAAGATAGTTTAGAGGTGTCATTAGGGCCTTGGTTTATTATTTCCAATATATAATGAAATTGTGCCATTTATTAATGGACAGAATGGAAGTGATTGATTTCTTATGCATAAATGTTGTATTTCCGAATTTTGAAGATATAGTTGGTCTTGATTTTGGGCTGTTGATTTGACTAATGCCCCAATTAAACGAAGGAAACAACTCAAGTGTTTGTAGACGGTCAGTTGACAGTTTTGCCGTCTTTGTGATTTTACTCGGCTCGAATTTGAATTTGTCAGAGTTCAGAGTGATTTTTAAATACCAGATAATCTGACCCGAATAAAAAAGGTCAGTTGACATACATGTTTATTTATTTATTTATTTTTTGTTAACTTATAATGATTATTCTCTTGAGTTCGGATATTAATCATCATAGTTCGAAAAACAAAGGTAATTAACCCCGCAAGGGTATGAAAATTGTTAAATTTAAGATCTTTGAGTTATCAAATGTGAGATTCAACTATTGAACCACTCTGAATAATAGTTCAGACATACATGCTTGTGATATCAAGTACCAAAAATAGTACGTGTTTATTCCACTGGTCTATGTCTTTTTCTTTCTCTAGACTATTTTATTAATTTGTGGTGAATTAAATACCTTGAAATATTAAAATTTTTATATTATTCTTTTAACTATTTGAATTATATTATATTGCTCCAAAATATAAACGTCTATTTTCTTTTTTAATTGAAATTGCCAACGTGACGTGGAAAAGTGAGAATAATTAGATGTTTCGAGGGACAAAATAAAATAAATTTCGGTCAAATTTGTAACAAACATTAATAATTGAAATAATATAAAATTAATTACAGAGTGAGGGTACCATGTAAAAAATATGATAATTTAGGGGGTAGTGTTGAAAAAGGATCATAATTGAGGGGTCAAAGAGTAGAATTCAAGACATTAACGAGCCGTTTGTTATGGTTGGGCTAGGTAGGTCACCAACGACTCTCTCACCACAAAGCGAAAGTGCTGTCTCTCTCTCTCTCTGCCCTCCCACACACAACACTGTTCTCAATTAGAACGATCTTCAAGTAGACAGACACATCTTCCTCAATCTCTCCGCGCTCTTCTTCTGTCTAAACCATCTCCCTCCCATTTAATTGTATTCACTGTCTTTATTTTCGTTGAAACCAGCTTTTCTTTTTGTGTATTGAATTGAATGGCTTCGATATTTCAAGGAGTTGGAGCTACAATAGCTCTCGCGTCAACCAATTCCAAGAAGTTTCACTTCTCATCTCGCAGATCGCTGTCAGGTTCCTCATAATCTCTGCTTATTTGCTTTAATTTTGTCCAACATCAATCTTATTTATTAAATTCAATTTGGGTTTGCGAAATTTTGATGTAGGGAGAGCTCTTTCGGCTTTAACTGATGGATTTTGAACATTTATCGTGAACATTTTGTTTTTAACGATGGCCTGATATGGTTAGGCTTTGTTTCGATTCTAAATGGGTCTCTCTTTACTTGCTGAAACGAATGTTCTTTTGGGTCTTAGTTGCCTGAGTTTGTTTCTTTGTGTGCTTTACTGGAAGCTGGAAAGAAAGCCTGATTTTGAATCTGTTTTCCGTAGTTGGGAGCATTTTATTGTTTGCTTTTTATTCAATTGTCCTCTTAGTTTTTAATGTAGTTTTTATCTCATTTGCTTCAAATATGACTTCATTTGACTGTGTTCTTTTGAATTTTGAACTGGGTTTGAAATTTTATTTGTGCTCTTTTAGCTCATGCTTGCTTTTGAGTCCATTTGGGTAGTTTGACTCTTATAGTTGGATTTTGATCAACTGTGTTTTGATTGTTTTGGTGTATCTGTATATCTTATTTGCTTCAAGCATGACATTAATGAAAGTTTTTTTGAGTGAATTCAAATTGGATTGTTGGAATGTGCTGAAATATATGTTCTTTATGGTCCGAGTTGTTTTTATTTGATGCTGTGCTGGGAAAATTGTTTGTCCTTTTTTTTATTTGATAAAATAGTTCTGTGGATTCTTGTGTTGTAGTATTTTTTTTGTATATTAAAACGGTGACTTGATTTGGTTACGTTTATTAAATTCAAAATGGGATTTTGAACTATGCTTTGTGATCCTTTGGGTCCATATTGTTTAGTTTTGATCCCATGGAATGCGATTATGAGTTTTGGTAGTTTGATTTTTGTTCGATTTGGTTTAAGTGCTTGTTTTTTCAGAGAGGAAAGGAAGCTTTTTTGTGGTAAGATCTGATGGAAGGGCGAAAACTGGTCCGAAGCCCCAAGGTCATAGAGCTGAACAATTGGTTACTAATGCAGTTGCAGTTAATCTCTCTCCCTCCCTCCCTCTATTACATGCATAAGGTCATGTTCTTATTTGGTTGGCTTTGAATTTTTTGTACTTTTTTGTAGGCGAAGGCTGATAGTTCTGTGGCTTCAACAGCATCTAAACCTGGGTATGCTTACTTTCATTTCTGTATCATTTCACTATGAGCAAGTGTTTTCTAATGTTTTAGGATGTCAGGGAGATGTATTACTTTTTCACGCATCATCTCTTCAAAAGTTTTAGATCTATCATTTATTTTCTTTGTTGCATGAGAAACAACCAATCAGGATACACAAAAAAGTGGTGGTGGTGTGTTGCTTATTTGAGCAATACTTTCCATTTTATAGGCAATCAACTTAAGAGAAATTATGTAATTCAAATTTCGTTTTTGTTTATGTTGGGAAATACTCGCAACAATTTGATTAGAATGATATCAAGAAAATTTATATAATAAAGTAAAGTTGTTTTTGAATGCCAAAGATAAAAAATGGCTTAGATCATTTTAGGATAAGACGATGTTATCAACCAACCAACTGACCAACTAAACCAGGCCTTATGTCTTAATCATTTGGGGTCGGCTATCTGAGTCCATCTTTTCTATTCATCTCAGTTATGCGCTATACGTTCATTTAAGTTAAATATTTTCATATCTTTTCTTATTATTTCGTTCAATGTTAATTTAGGTCTACCTTTACTCCTAGTATTAATAAGAGAAATTCTATCACTTTTTCTAATTAGTGCCTTTATCGGCTTCTGTAGAATATGACCAAACCATCTTAATCTATTTTCTCTCAACTTGTTCTCAATTGGAGTTATTTCTACTATTTCTCTAATACGGTCATTTCATACTCTATCTTTTTTAGTTTTTCTATACATCTACCTTAATATTCTCTTTTTTGCTGCAGTAATTTTGTCACTATGTTGTTTTTTAGTTACCCAATATTTCGTCTCATACAACATTGTTGTCCTTATAGCTGTTCGGTAAAGCTTGTTTTTTGATTATTGGTATCCTTCTATCATATAATATACCAGAGACTTTCATTCACTTAAGCTAATAGACATTAATTCTATGAGCTACATCATCTTTAATCCCTCCATCATTTTTAATGATCGATCCTAAATATCTAAGTCGTTTATTCGTTGGTATTTCTTGATTTTCAATCTTAATTTTTTCACTATATCTATTTCTTCTATTATTAAAATTACATTGCATATATTCAGTCTTACTCCTACTTATTTTTAAACCTTTTGATTTGAGTGTCTCTCTCCAAATTTTTAGCTTATTGTTAATCCTGTTTTGAGCGTCATCTACTGAGACAATATCTTCTACAAATAGCGTATACCATGAGACATTATCATGAATGCGCCTAGTGAATTCATCCATAATTAAGGCGAATAGGTATGGACTTAAGGCTGATCCTTGGTGTAATCCCATCGTGATTAAAAATTTTTTACTTTCTCCCACGGAAGATCTAATTTTAGTCATAGTCCCATCATACATGTCCTTTATCACCTCAATATACCTATTTGTCACTTCTTTTCTCTCAAGCACCCTCCATATTATATTTCTAGGTACTTTATCATATGCCTTTTCAAGATCTATAAATATTATATGAAGATTTTTCTTCTTTTATATACTTTTCTATGAGTGTCCTTAATAAATATATAACCTCTATAATTGATTTAGTGGGCATAAACCCAAACTAATTTTTCGAAATTGTATTCTCAACTTAGGCGACGTCCAATGACCCTTACACATAGTTTCAATGTATAACTCATCAATTTTAGCCCTTTATAATTATTACAATTTTGAATATCTTTATTTTTATAAATAGGTACTAAAATACTCTCTCTCCATTCTTCCGTTATTTTTCTAGTATCGATAATTCTATTGCATAATTTTGTTAGCTATGACACCCTATCATTCCTTAAGTTTTTCCAAACCTCAATTGAAATCTCATTTGGTCTTAAAGCATTTCCTAATTTCATTTTCTTCAATGCAATCTCTACCTCCGAATTCTTTATTCTACGAAAGATAGTGTGTGCTCTAGTTTCATGAATTCTACCATTTTCTATCTCTTCTAAGTTTTCTAAGTAATTTTCATTTAATAGTTTCTCAAAATAGTCTTTTCACCGATCATTTATTTCCTTATCCTTAATTAAAGCCTTTGAATCCTTGCGCTTGATTCACTTAACTTGGTTAAAGTCTCTTGTTTTTTTTTCTTTAGTTTAAGCTAGTTTGTAGATGTCTTTTTCTCTCTTTACTATCTGGTTTTTTGTACAACTCGTTGTAGGCTTTTAACTTGGGATTTCTAACTATCTTGTTAACCTCTCTGTTAGTTAATTTATATCGTTGGAAGTTCTCGTTATTTCTATCATTTTACCATCTCTTAAAAGATTCTTTCTTTGATTTAATTACATCTTTTACATCGTCATTTTATCACCACGTTTCTTTTCTTACATGCCCTCTACCCTTCGACTCACCAAGAACCTCTTTTAAAATTTTCCTAATTCATTTCGTCATCCTACTTCCCATAACGTTAGTCTCATCCTCTAGGTTCCATACAACCTCTTTAAGCAGTCTATTCCTAAATAGTACTAGTATCTCATCTTTTAGATTCTGCCATCTCGTTCGTATTTTTTTAATGTTTCTCCTCACTCCATGTTACCCATTAATAAATAAATTTAGGATTGTTTGCCTATGTTGAGATGTTAAGCTCTCCATAGGATAACCTTACAATCTTTACATACTATGTGGTCCGTTCTTCTACATAAGAAATAGTCTACTTAGCTTTTGTTTGGTTCGCTCTTAAATGTTATTAGATATTATTTTCGTTTTCTACACAAGGTGTTTGCCACTACAAGGTCATATGTCATTGAAAACTTAAAATACTTTCTCCGGCTTAATTTCAATCACCATATCCGTAATCACCATGTGCTCTCTCATATTGTGTCATATTTTTTCCTACATGTCCATTGAAATCTCCACTTATGATTATCTTTTCTCTTATAGGTATATGTTGAACTAATTCATCCATTTGCTCCCACAATTACTTTTTAATATGTTCCTCTAACCCTACATATGGTGCATAAGCGCTAATCACATTAATTATATTTTCTCGAACTACAAGTTTGATATATATAATCCTGTCTCATTTCCTTGTAATTGTTAATATGCTATCTTTTAGGCCTTTATCTACAACTATTCGTATGCCATTTCTTCACCTATCTTTTCCTGTATAGTAAATCTTACGTCCTGTATTTTTTTATCTCCTTTGCCTTTTCACCTATCCACTTATTTTTTGGTAAGCATACTATACTAATTTTTCTCCTACTCAGTGTCTACTAATTCTATTATTTTGTCGGTGAGTATACCTGTGTTCCATGTTACTAATATTAGTCTATCATCGTGGACTAGCTTCCTTACCCCTCACGACCATCCGTGGCATGGAGACTCTTGCCCAGTTATCACTGCACCCGGGCATCGATGCGATGCCCCTAATTGATTTTTTGAAACGTCCCAAGGTTGGCGCAACACACCACTTCACTTATGGGAAACGATTTAGTATTCGTGCATATATCATTATTTGAACTCATCATGATGGATCCGACAAAGTTTTACGTTGACTTTCGACTACCTAATGCAACCCTTTCTTTTATCCTGACTTAGGGTAACAACGTTGAATACAACACTGACGAAGTTGATGGATGACGTTATCCCAACATAAAAAACGACTTGGATCATTTCATAGGTCGTGATCTGGCGAACCTTCTTTACTAGTGAGAGAAATTGAGTAAAACAGTATAAGCTTGAACACTCGAGGATATTTACTGTTGAGAGAAATTGAGTACATAGTACAAGAGTGAACCCTCAAGTTTAATATCCCAAATCTAAACCCATAAACTTTTGTACAACCCACTCAATCTTACCCGCTCAATCTCGTGAAGAAAAGAGAATAATTTTTTTTATCAACTCTAGTTGCTTGAAGTTGGATACCAGATTGCAAAGGTTGCAAATCTATTTATAGTTATTGATCCGGATGGCATAACCGTGAGTAGTGGGCAATTTGAGGACATCTTGAAAATCCACAAAAAAAATCAGATTTTAGAAGACGATGCCTTTTTCTTCCTTTCTTGAATCTTCTGCTCAATTCCTTCTTCCATTAGCAACGATGACTTTGAACACTTGTCACCAATCCTTTGGTGCAAAAGTCTTCATTTTCGATGCAGATTGGTTGAATTTGCACCACCATTTGTCAATATCCAATATATCTCCACTTTAGCGAGATTTCAATGACTTACACCCGAAGCATTAGCCATGCCCTGGAATGTTTCATCAATCTACAGTGCAGAAGATTGATTGAGTTTTAGCAATGCTTGACCTTTTGTGTAGTAAGCGACTTTGCAAGTATATCTTGCACTGTTCTCTCTATATATTTTCATCAAATTCATCTTATCTTCTTCCACCCACACTTTGAGAGCTTGATACCTCACATCAATGTATTTCATCCCGGAATGGTAAACTTGATCATTTTCTAAGTGAATAGCACTTTGTTGTCACATACAAATCCACTACTTCAATCCTAGTTCCTTAACTAAACCTATAAATAGGGTAGTCAAAATATGACACAATCCATGTGCCCCAGGAATTTTTGTTATTCTCTCATCTTCATACAAATTTGCAATAGATTTACACTTCAGATTTGAGTAGAATAGAAGTGCATTAGGTTCTGTTAGGGTTCTTTTATATTATATTAGTTATAATAGTTCAGTGTATGGGTAATATTGTAATTATTCTCGATCATTGTTTGATATAAATAAAGAGTGTATGGTGTATTACTGACAATCTAATATTATTATTCTTCAGCAGCTTTTTCTCTTTCTCTTCCCTCTTTTTCTTTTCTCTCCTTATTTCTCAAACCCTAATACCTGTTTTGTTGATTCAACTTGATATCAGAGCAAATCATCTTGTCCAAAACAAAAACCTCATAACCAGAAGTCCCAAAAAAAAAGAAAAGAAAACTCTATCTGTTGTTGACGTCATCATCGGCAACACTGACATCATGATGATATCATCATTCTTCGACGATTGAACCTTCTAGGAGGATCGACCAGTCTTGCTGGTCTTTATGATGATTTTTGCCCAATTTTTTTAAGTTTGTTTGGATTGTGTTTTCTATTTTCAAATGATTTTTGAAAAAATGCTTGGATTTCGTCAGATGCTCTTGGAGACCAATCGAAGCTATTTCGACGCCTTGTTCCACATCTGAAAGGTGCGACTAGGGTGAAAGGTCTGACTAGGGCCTAGGGGGTCAACTGTGGTTGACCCTTGACTTGTTGAAATTTTCTTTTGTGTGGTTTTTTTGTAGATTGAAGGTGTCGGATGTGCTATGTGCACTCTTCAACTTGGCTATTTGGGCTCAGACGCAGTGAGGGGCTATTGTGAGCCTTTGGTTCCTTGTTTTTTGGGTTGTGCTTGGTTGTCGTCTTCCTCTGATGGATTGCAAAAAGAGTATCTCTCTTGCTTTGTGGTGTTTTCTTTTTTGGGTTTGGGCACTTATTGTGTGATTGTGTTTTGGCGTTAGTGCTTGGACAGTTGTTATGTATTTCTCTTGATCTCTGCCTGTTGGAATTTACTTTTTCTTATGGATGCTCCCGTTCTTGAAGATAACAAAAATCCTGTTCAAGAAATCAAAAGTCATCTCTTGTTGACGACCAAGTTAGATTATTTCTCTGAGGTTTGAATGGAAATAATTACCACTCTTGGCCACATGTTATTAATATGTTTTTTTTTTGCGTGCAAAGAAAAAGCGTAATGTTTTTAATCGACAGTCCTCCTTCTTTAACCTCAAAAGATTCTGAAGATTGATGCAGTGAGACTCATTTGGTAAAGACTTAGTTGTGGCTTAGTATGGAACCATATGCAGTTTCTAATGTCCAATTTCTTGACATTACTAAGAAGATATGAGATTCTCTAGAGGAGATGTATTCCCAATAGCATAATGTGTCATAGATTTATGTGTTGTTTGAGCGTATGGTTAATACAAAACAAGGTGTGACAAGTCTCTTGCTTAACATTATGGTGTTTTGAAAGGGTTATGAGAAGAACTTTAGTTTTATCGGTTGTTGAGTACGGATTTGGAATCTAGTGCCATTAGCTCGAAGAGTTTCAAGTTGCCTTATTATTAACTAGCCTTAATTTTGAGTACAATATGTTTAAAGACCAGATTTTGGCTAGTGAAAAATGTCTGACAGTTGCTAATGCTTATTCTCATTTTTAGCGTGTTTCGCTAACTTGTGAAACTTCCTCTCATAAGATTCCCTTGCCTTGATTTCTAGTGACCATAGTCATGGTGGTCGTAGTGGTGGCCGAAATGGTGGTCGTGGTGGTGGATGTCGTCCAAATCAAAACTGGTAATCGTGGTGGTAGAGGTCTTGCTCATGGAGGCCGTGATGGTCATATTAGTTGTGGTAATCGTTCTGAGTGGAAATATTTTTATTGTGAAGTCACTGGGCTTATTGAAGATTATTTATTAGGATAAGTATGAGAGACCTGCCTATGGCCTTTGTTAATCAAGCTGCTATGACTCTGTTCCACCTGTACCTTAACCCTCTAATGATGGCCTTTTTACATCTAGGTCTATTCTTATGATGGCCTTTCCTTATTACTTAGTTATCCAATAGTTATCTTCTCCCTCTCCACAGTTGTCAACTTTTGCTGCGGGTTTGGCTAATGTAAGTAATTCGACACGTGTGGCCTCCCAATTAGTTCCATCGTCTTGGATTATTGATTCAGGAGTTAGTATACACATGTTTGATATTTCTTCCCTATTTTCTAATCTTCGTACTTCTAACATATTGTGTAAGTTGAAGGTTCTTTTCGATCAGTGCGTGAGATTGGTGATCTCCATCCTACTCATTCCATGCCCTTTACATCTAATCTATTTGTTCCACATTTTCCTTTTAATTTCTTATTAGTAAGTTCGTTAACTAAGTCTGTATAGCATTTCGTGACATTTTCTCTATCTTCTTGTATTTTTCAGGACTTCCGAACAAAGAAGTTGATTGGTTTGGGGTATAAGTATAATGACCTTTATTACTTGGATTCTCCAGATTCTGTCCCTGCCTTGTGTGCTACAATATCTTCTATTTAGTGGCATTTTCGATTGGGTCATCCGAGCTTCATCAAGTTATTCCTAGTTTGAGTCATTTTTTGTTAGAATGTGAGACTTGTCAATTAGGCTGGCATCATCGCAGTTCGTTTCCTAGTAGTTCTGATAGCTGTCAAGTCCTTTTGATATTATCCACTCCGACATTTGGGGTCTCGCAAGAATAAAAACTAGTTTTGGTTTCAGTACTTTGTAATTTTTGCTCGAATGACTTGGTTGTTTCTTATAAAAGATCGTTTTGAGTTGCCTACGGTGTTTGTCGATTTTTATAATTGAATTTTGGTTCAATATGATTGATGTATTAAAGTGTTTCGTTTTAATAATGCGCTGGAGTATGTTCAATCATTTATGCATGCTTTTTGTGTTGACCATGGTATCATCCAATAAATCACTTGTCTACTCATATCCCAACAAAATGGTATTGTAGAACGAAAATATGATTTTTTATTGGATGTTGCCTGTACTTTAATGTTTAATATGTATGTCCCAAAACCTTGTTGGGTTGATGCTGTTCTTACTTCTATTTATTTATTAATTGGATTCCATCTTGGGAAACAAATTACCTTTTTCGTTGCTTTATCCTAATACGCCACCTTTTGGTTTAACTCGTGTTTTTGGTTGTGTTGTCTTTGTTCATTTTCTTGGTCCAGGCCATGATAAACTCTCCCCTCACTCCATCAAGTGTGTCTTTCTAGGATACTTTCATGCTCAGAAAGGTTATCACTATTATGACCCTGTTGCTCGAGTCTACTATGTCAGTACTGATGTTACTTTCTTCGAGTCTTTCCCTTTCTTTTCTGTGTCTGGTGACAATCTTTCTCTGGATTTAGTCTTTCTTAGTCAGGGGGAGCTTTTGTTGCCAATTATACTAGATTGTGTGCCTTTTACTTCTTCCTGTACTATTTTTGCTCCTCCATTATAGGTTTACCGGCGTTTCAGAGACGAACATATTATTCCCTAACAATTACTTGATTCTCTTGATATTCCACTAGCCGAGTCACCATCTGATATACCTATTGCATTGGGGAAAGGTACTTGTACTTATACCTAGACTTCTATTTCTAATTTTGTATATTTTCATTGGCTTTCTTCATCTTTTCGTTGTTTTATATCCTTGTTGTCATCTATATGTGTTTCTAGCTCTTTGACACAAACATTAGCTTCTCTCAGATGGAAGTTGGCTATGGATTAGGAAATGAAGGCCCTTCATAAGAATCGAACATCGGATCTCATTTATCTTCCTCCTGGTAAGCAGTTAGTCAGTTTTCGTTGGGTGTACAGAGCGAAATATCATCCAGATCGTTTTGTCGAACATTTGAAGACACTGTTGGTTGTAAAAGGCTACACTCAAACATACATATGGTATGGATTATTGTGAGACCTTCTCCCAAGTTGCTCGTCTTAACTCTTTTAGAATTCCTTTTTTCTGTTTCAGTCAGTTGTGATTGACCTTTGTACTAGTTAGACACGAAGAATGTTTTTTTACATGGAGATCTATAAGAGGAAGTATTTGTGGTCCAACCTTCAAGATATCGTGTTTCTGGGAAATAACAGTTAGTCCGTCGTTTGAAGAAAACACTACATGATCTGAAACAATTACCACGAACCTGGTTTGATACATTCAATACTGTTGTACTTTAGTATGACTTTCAACTCTCTACGTCAGACCATTCAATTTTCATATGACGTGCTTCTAAAAGGGTTATTATCTAGGAAGCACGGATACGGATACGGACACGTGGATGCGACAAAATTCTAAAATATAGGACACGGGTACGGCGAGGATACAACTAATTAAAATAATATAATATTTTTTTATATATATAATAACATAAATAATTAAAATGAGTAATTAATTAATATTTTATAATTGAAAAAATGTGTTGATATTAAATTTGATTAGTAGGTTAATATGTTATGGACAATGGGCTAAATCAAATTGGGTGGTGGGTGACAACTAATAAGATATAATTGTAATTGAACATAAAATATAAGAAGTTCAAGAGTTATTTGTAAATTACTTTAACAACTAGGGCAAAGAAAAAAAGAAAAGAAAATAATAGGGGTTGAAATGTAAATAAGACAAGCAAACAAAAAATAAAAAGAAAGAGGAAGCCCTTTATCGCTATTCACCGACTAGGGCAAGCAGGCGGTGATGACTCAAGCAAGCAGGCGGCGACGATGGCAGCGAGAGAGAGAGAGAGAGAGAGATTTGAAGATGAAGACGACATACCTACTCGAAGAGGAAGGGATCCGTGGCTGTCGCTGTGGGTGTTTCTGATCAGGTACATCATCTTCTTCCCTCCCCTTTTTTTTTCTGGTTTC
>CM042188.1:5881889-5949598 GCA_023539305.1 Ilex asprella | reverse complement strand
GTCTCACTGCAGTTCGTTTTGCTCAGCTCCGCGCCAAACTGATGGTCTTGCTGCTCCCCATCAGCTTGCGGGGGAGTGATAAGTTTCCTCCTACAAATTCAGCTTCTCAAGATAATCCATATCCATCTGCTGCTGATCCAAATCCATATGTTGCTCTATCTTCTGTTGAGCTACTTGATCATCCACCTGATTTATCTCCACATGATAAATATCATTAGTTTAGATTTTATATTATATATCTTAATATTTTCTATTCAGATTTGATATAATCTTCATGTACTTTGTATCATTATATAACTGGGAATAGCAATACGGTTTGGTCATTGAGTACCAAAACCCGTTTAGACATTTTTCCAAACACTTTCACTTTTGCGGTATTATCCAAAACTTGGCATCGTTATAAAATAGCTTTGTTTTTTTAGATTGCACCATCAACTCCAATTAATAGATTCCCAAAAGGTAAAATTATTAGATTCACATTGCCCTAGTAATTAACATTCATTATAATTTTGATGAAAATTGTTTCCCTTTATAATCTTTAACTTGTTTCATTTTGTCCCGACAAGTGGGCATTTTCTATCGAAAAGGTAACATAAGTTTATTTTTAGAACAATGCGAAACCAATGACCATAGCTAAGAGGCATTGTGAAAACTTTTGTAATTTAGCTAGAACAAATAAGAAAAAATGAGATATAACTCCGCTGGTTGTTCCATGAAGCTAAAATAGTTGCCATCAACGAGATGAGAAGAGAGCAAGAGTTGTTACCTATTCTCCATAAAGGGGTGAATTTGTAAGAAGCTATTTTTTATTTGTCTGTCCTCTTTCTTAATTACAAGGACTTTTAATTAGCATTCAAGAGATTAATTTAATTTGAGGAGAACCTGTTGTAGTTCTTGTTCTTGGATGTGAGATAGCGCTCAATGGGGTCTTTGAGGGTTCTCTCCTCTTTGTCTTTCCCTTGTGTTGTTGTCTGTGTAAGTAAATGTTAAGTTTGGTAGCTACCTAGTAGTGGTTAAGTTTCTGTGTATGAGGCTGAGGCTGGTCTGATTTGGTTGTTGATTCAAGTGCATTATTGGGAACGATTAATTTGTCTGTGTTTTATATTTGAGTATGATCAACTGGTTTTTACTTCACATTTTTTATGATGAGATCTCAGAGATGTGACTCACCAATGGGGACATCAAGTCCTTTATCCTGGATCCTTATGGAAGTCCTTTCTTCTTTTTTCACTTCTCCTTTATGTTGTCTGCCCTCTCTGTTCTGAGGTGTACAGCCTATGGGCATGAAAGGAGCTATTGGCTTCACTATCTACTTGTTTCTCCCACTCCTCAAAGAAGCTGGGGGACAATGATTGGGCAGTAAAGTAAGCTGGCTCTGTGATTTTCATTCGGCTGTGGACAATTCCAGTGTGTTTGTTGCCTCCTCTGCATTTCTTTGTTTTTTTGTAGGTGCAGGCCCATGTTCATGTAAGCCTTTGTGTTTTCTTTGTCTGCTAATTAGTCTTGATTCTACTGTAAGTACCAACTTAAGGCTGACACTTCCTTTAGAGTTCCAGATTCTTGGTTTGGTGTTAATCCTTTGGTTATACTTTTGTAATGGGTGAATGTATTCTGTCATGTGTGCATCATCCTTTGTATTGTCCTTGTAATTTTTTATGCTTTTTTCTGTATGAATATAGTTTACCTTCTGTAAAGGAAGATATTTAACTCCTATTTCTACTAAAGCAATGTTACTTGAACGAAAAATCTTGACATAATTTGTTGAAATAAATTTATTGTGAGTCTCAGTATTATTAAAATCCACTACCTATTCAATGATCGTGATAGATAAAATCAACAAAATGTGTCAATATTTTTTTATCCAAATATCATTTCTTTTTTGCCATGAGAGATAGAGTAATTTTTTTTTATGGTTATATATCCTTTTTGCACGAAAAAAACAATCTTATGAAAACTATGAAGACAATCATAACATTGTCTTTTTCCCCCTTTGACAAATATATATATATCATGAAAATGAGAATTAGAAATTTTTGAATGATCCCACTGACAAAAAACCCCGACTCCGTCGCTGACAAAAAGATCTCAAGCAGTGTTGAAATCTATGCCACATGTATAAAACCATGACTGCATGCCCTTTTCCTTAAAAAAAGAAATAATTTTGGACTGTTTAAAACGTTAATCGATACGAAAAAGGTGGCGGTGTTGGCTACTTTTGAAACTCCTATATCTTTCTTCTTTCAATTCCAACCACTTGCTTGCTCCGCACAGTTTTTTCTTTATGTCAAGAAGAGTCGAGAACAAGATGAAAAAGGGTCGGTTTCATAGAACAGAGCCACCTGAACTTCTAGGGTTTCGAATGAAACAACATAATATATATTCCAAATGACGTAGGAAGTAGGAACACCATTGATTTTTCGGAGGATGAATTGGGAAGGGAGTTGTTTGATCCCATCCCATGTGAAACATCGGTGAAGTTGGTTATGGGGACCAGACTAAATCTAGGGTTCTTCGTGCTGATACGTGGCGACACAAAAAACGATACAGTTGTGTTTTTTCACGTACGATTTCAAGTTGTGCTGTCTATAAGGCAAGAAATAGTAGCCATTGAAATTTTTGTTTTTTGAGTAGCCTAGACTTGTCCATAATTTCGCAAAAACTTTAGCACAGTCGGTGTTTCAGGGATATTTTTCACGTTTCAACGAACGGCGACCGTGGTTAAACAGTGTGCATATCTAACCAATTGTTTCAATGAACCCTGTTATAAGAAAAGTTATGTTGTCATAAAAGGAATAATTTTGAATTCAGGGGTCTTAAAGTTGTTTAAATGGGATGGCTTATATTACAACTTAAATTTTAATCTTTTAATTACGATAATTCAGTCTATTTATATTTAATCTTTTAAATATGATAAAAAAAAGTGTTTTGCACGGGGACACCCTAGTTGTATAAATATACCAAAAGGTGTGACTAATCCCTTCGGGTTGTGATGGTAGATAACTTGGACTAGACCTATGCCATCTATAATTATAAAAAGACAAATGTTATTCCTAATCTCTCGATGTGTGAGAGATATATTACCTACTATCACAAATCATGATCATTCAGACTAGGTAATTTTGTTTCTTTGAGTATCTCTCTTGGGCACCTCTAGAAACTTCGGACTTGTCTTGAACTATATTGTATATCAATCGTTATAGAAAAATAATATTTTTATTTACCCAAAAAAACAGATGGCATGAAGCTAGTTAGAAAAAAAAAAAAGAAAAAAACAAGGTATTTGCTAGTTATAATGTAGACATTGTATGGCTAGTCACTTCTAGGAGTAGACTGGACCGCAAATTAGTTTTTTGGTATGAACCTCTTTTTTTTATCTAATTACGAAGTGACTTTTGTAAAATTATATTATTATCATATTATGTCAATGATTATTATCTACAAATAACTAAGATAAAGATTTAGGGCTGATAATCATTTTTCGGTATGTTATCAATTTTTTTCCCTAGTATCATAATGTTATGCATCTATGCTATGGCAAGTGGATTTACCTTTCCAAAAGAGTGGAGTGAACTTTATCGCTCCAGATATACGTCGTAAAATATTTTCTACTTTGGAATAGACCTACATAGCTTTAGAAACCTTTGTGTGGTGAAGGTTGAAAGTTCATACTTATGCAAATTACATGGTTTCCATGACATAAGTGTCAATGATGATGATACCAATTGTTACGCAGGACTCACATTGTATATTATTGCTCCATTTGGCTTATGACCGTGCGACTTTAAAACACATTATTGGATAATTAAGTTACAAAACTCATACATGTGGACTGCGTCATGCACACTTTAACTACTACTATGGGATGGGTCTTAGTCACTATAGTAACTGGACAAAAAAAATGTTTCCATCATATCATTACACAAAAAAATATTCCAGTACTTCTTCATAGTACTAAATACTTTACCTAAAAAGTCTTTATAAAATAATCAGTCTGATAGGAAACCTTATTTAACTCAAAACTATAACTTGATTTATTCCAGAACTAGCTAAAACAAACAATACCGCCACCTCAGATTCGGTACTGGATGCTAGGTTTATGCTTACCTGTTTGTTCGGATTCGGCTTCTGTGTGCTTCTCTCTTGGCTCGTGTCTGCCACGTCCTGCGAGAGACGAATCAGGCTACAGACTTCATGGCTAATTGGGCTTGCTCTCAGTAGCTCAATCAGTGATTCCCTGATTTGTCATCCCTTCCTTCTGGAATTGCTGGCATTCTCGTCTTAGACGCTCGACAGATCCCTCATGTTCATTGTTGAGGCTTTATTATTTATTTATTTATTTTTAATTCTTTTGGTGGTTAGTCACCACTTTATTTTTGCTTGGATTTTCTTTTACTTTTGGAGGCTTGACTCAATGTCCTCCTCCCTTGTACGATTTTATTTTTAATTATATATACAGATAGGAGTTCTGTTAAACTCCCACTCACATTGAGTAGCTTTGAGGAAAAAAAAAAAACAATACCGCCACCGCCACAACATGCAACACTGTCTTCCATGATAATGTGTCAGTTGACACTACTGATAGGGAATTTTATGTCGGTTCTCTACCACTAAACAAAAGAGATAACGTTGGTGTGTCATTTTTCAGTTGATTTGCGTTGACCTTTCTCTTTAATATTCGTCCCCTCACTCCTTAAGAGATGGAACAGAAAGTAAGTGGAGGGTACCAGTATTCCATGATTTGTGTGAGTTGAAACTTTACAATAAGAAATGATTAATTAGCAGGTGATGTCAATTGACATAATAAGATTTTTTATAGGGAGTATTGTCCTTCCTTGTTTAGACATATTTTAGGTCATGTTAAATAACAGTTAATTCTAACTCGATCCATTTAAATAAATGTGTGTTAGGTGTTAGGAGTCGTGATACTAATCTAATCTATTTAGTAATCATTTTGGGTTTAAATCTACACGTGTAAACCATAAACAAAAGACATAGGATGAGGTTCTTATTTTCTAAACAAGTCACCACCCCCATCAACTAAAAATCCACTCAATGCAAGTTGGGTGTGCTTGTGACATAATTTAGGGACATAGTTTGAAGAATTTAGAGTGTGGTCCATTTAATACTGGACCCAGTGATAATCTAATGGTCACCATTATTAAATTACAAAATTATGTCCACAAATCATATCTCAATAGCATTGCTCTTAGTTCGATTGATTGTTTATTTTCCTCCCTTTTCTAAAGATTGTATAGGGAGGGCGACTTCCTTGAATGAAGATGTATATTAGTTTGTTATATATCAATCAATAAGTTTGTGTTCTGAAAAAAAAAAAAAAAGCAAACTAAAAAACACCCTCTAAACCAAAATCATGTATTTTTCATCTTAGTAGGTCATCTCATTTTTGGATTATACCGAAAACTAATTAATTCTAATCTACTAATTTCGAGTCTACGTAAAAAATAACCATTAGTAGTTTAAATGTTTGACATCTGATTTGAAACACTTTACCACCTATGAAGTGATTAGCAGGTCATTACATTGTATCAATTTAAGTTTTATATCTTTTTTGTCTACCTTTTAGCATTGCATATTATAGTTCGTCACCTCCACTAATAAAAAATAGTGTAGTAAGACTGTAGATTATGTTCATAAAGTAAATGGCCGATAATGTTGGGTGGATGAGGGTACATATATTTAAGACCAAAGCATAAAATAGGGTTATGTATATTAGTATTTGACCGACCAGAAGCAAGAGACATTTTGGTATTACTTTTTAGTTTTCTAGTTTGCTTGGTGTGTTGTCCATGCCCACAATACTGAATACTGAATAAGTAATGTTATTTAAATATAAAATTTTTATCTAATAATGTGGTTGTATTGTAACTGTTGGATCGACACTATATTCTAATGTTTCATAAGACCTACAGTCAATCCAAGGGTCATAGTGAATTACGCCTGCAAGTAGGGGAGTCAATTTTGACCCTTTGATACGAATCCGACACGAACGATTTGAAAATTGACACGATTAGTAAATACGGATAATAAATAATCTAGACTATTATTTAATATTCAGAACATACTAAATAGATTTTTTTTGTGAGTCTTAACACGAATAACACGACATGTGAGTCACACAAACACGATACGTTTGACGCCCCTATCTACAAGTTAGGACAACAAATTAAGTTTTAATAGAATTTTTTATTCTGAAAAAAATAAGGAGTCTTAAGAGTAAAGTCTCTTTTAGGGTTTGTTTTGGTTATCCAAAACTGTCACCCAAAAAAAAAAAAAGACGTTTTATACCCGTGCAATAGAAGTGGAGAAGTGAGTGGCCACTCCTCAGCACCTCTCTCTCTCTCTCACACACACACACACACAAAAACAACAGATTTGAAGCTAAAAGCCAATGGGGGCAACAACGGAACATAAAAGTTCAAATAACCAGCTGTGCTAAAGTAGAACTAAGAAAAAGCTGGATGTTTTTGAAGAAACTCGTTATGAGAAAGATTAGAAATAAGAAAAGGGAGAGGAAATGGAACATAAGCATTTACGTTGGTCGGCACATAGAACCTCCATCCACACCAAATATCTCTAAAAGTTTTTCTTCAGGAGACCCTAAAGCACATACTGTACACACACATACACTAAAGCACACAGACACGCACATACGAGAGAGAGAGAGAGAGAGAGAGAGAGGATTTTGTCATCTGTTACCCGAAATCCATGGTCTGTGACGAACTGGATGATGTATATCCCCTACTATGGTCACTCGTAACATCTATCCCAGTGTGCATTATGCATGCTCATCCACACAAAATTTAAAAATCACAACCAAATAGCAACAACGCAATGCTCTCATGCACCACACCTTAATTAATATTTTAAGATATATTATACTACTACTACTACTAATAATAATAAGAATAATAACAACAATAATCAAATTAGGAGAGTGATTGGAAAGCTTTCTTTTCCCTTTTACACAATTCTCCAATTTTTATGTATGAAAATAAGAAATGAACAGTTTTTTTTAATCAACCGAATTGTTTCCCGTCACACATATAATCACTTCCCACTCATCCTTCAATCTCTCGTTGCTCTTTAAATTTTCAGCAATGTTACAAGGACTTAATTCGGGAACTTAATACAATACAATAATTAGATTAATTGTGAATTTCAATGTTACGTATAAGTGAGTTTTAAATACAATTACTGCATTGAATTAAGTCTCATAATTCTCCATCAAACAGCATTTCTCTCTTGGTCTCTTATTATTCACATTTGTCTCTCGTCCTCTCTTGGTCTCATTTCTTTTCAATCAAGCATTTTGAATGTTGTATGCACGACTCCCAACTTATATAAATGAAAAAAAAAACATATGGAGAAGGGGTATGTGTCCGCCGCTATTGGGTTCTATTCCAGTTTCAGGATTTCGGCGTTGAGTAAGGTGGAAAGAACACTTGCCCCCACCCAAATGACGGCCATTGTCGGACTCATACCCGACCATTCCAATCCTCTTTTTGACACTCAGTTCCTTTGGGTTCTCTCTCACACTCATTTTTTGGTGTTTTGTTCAATTACACGTGGTTTTCACGTGAACTGCATGTGTCAATTATGGGTTTAGAAAACGTCGATAGGGTTTTAATGTGGTTTGCTTGATTTGAAGTCGGGGGAGTAGATAGAGGAATGTTATTGTGACCTAATTTATTATAGTTATTTTATTAACTGTGGATCTCATTAAATATTAAAACTTATTATTAATCAAACGATTACAATAAAATTATATCATTAAGTCAATAAATTAGATCAAATCTTTTGGTTCTAGACTTACTCGGGTGGTCATAGGTTTGGCAAACTATAGCTTGTCTTCTTCAATGTTTGATTCTCATGTGAAGAACATACTCTTCTTCATATTTAATTTTCTGTCTTTTCCGATTTTTTTTTTTTTTTTTGATTTATTTGTTTTTATAAGGTTTCAAGTAAGATTAGAAAAAAATATAAGGATGATCCCATTTGTAAAAATATAATTTTTTGTAGAAAAAAGGAGGAGAAATTGATGTATTTTTTAGCTCTTAGGATTTATGAGGCTCAAATCCTTGTCTAATCACAAGTACAGAGCCAGAAAAAATGGAATAAATTCCAAAGTACCAGGTTTTTTTAAAACTTTACTTCTTTTTTACCCTAATTTATAATTTATTTTTTCATGCTAGCTTTGTTTTCTCAACCACTACCACTAGGTTTGATCCTTGATTTCTCAACGTGAAAACGTGCAGATATATTTAAGTCTGGAAAGAATGATAATTTGAAAAATAAAAAAAAACTCTAATAAAATGGGTAGAGACTAGGTGCTAATAAGAGAATAAAAAAAATCATAAATACAAATTAATATAATTCAAGACATGCCTGAAGGCTCCCAAAGTATACCCACAAGAATATCACGACCCATGATACTTGGTAATTGATGATACACAAAATTGTCTCGTGCAAGATCAACAATTGAGTGTGTGATATTTTTTTTTTAGAAAAAATATTTATTGATCACAAAAATAGAGGGGAGAACATAAACCTTGCCCTTTTACATAATTAGATAATTCAACTAAAAAAAGGAAAATCTAAATCTAATAATGTTTAAATTCATAGGTTTTCTTTGACTTTGTCAACTTGAAAGTTTTTGTTCTTGATCTTGTCATAATTACATGTTAGACTTTATCAAGTGTCACGGCCAAAGAAGACAACTGTTTATCTTTTCTTTTCTTCTTTAGCTCAACTTTATTGAATATTGACAATAGCCTTTTAAACGATGCCATAAAAGAATTGAAATCATCTTCTCGAACTACCGCTGCCTCCTCTCCATCAGAGTAAAAACCCCTAGATTGCTCATGAAGAGAAGACCTTTTAACATAGTCATCCTTTGAATAAATCCCTCTTAGTTGAGTGTGTGATTGTGTGTAATTAATGGATAATAAATAAGTAATTAATGACATTAATGTAAATATTGATTTAACACACAAATATATAGTGGTTCGGTCCGAGTGACCTACTCCACGCTGAAAAATAGCAACAATAGCCGAAGGATTTTTATTGATCAAGCAAGGTCTTCGGAGAAGAGAGAAAAAGTGTGTGCAGAGAGGTGTAGAGGCAAATCTTAATGTAGTGAGATGCAACATGTGCTTTCTCATGTGGAGAGGACTTACAATTTATTGGCATAGTGAGTCGGTGAGGTGAGGCGGTGATGTGAGTGTGAGGGTACTAATTCTTCTGGGAGGATAGTTACAAAAGGTAAGTACAATTAAGATAGTTTTGATATTTGAGAGTATGTATCTCGATAATCGTTCTTCCACGTGCTCTAATCTTCTTGGACTGAATTGGATTAATGAACCAGACTTGACCTACCTTCTTAATGGATCTGGGCTTACTTGATTTATTGGGCCTGACCCAATTATATTTGGACTCTTCAATATCTATATCTTTAACATATCAAAAGAATAGGAATAACATAAGTGTTTTTGACATATATCTCCACTTTTAGTAGTTTATTGGTAGCCAATGTACTTTTATCTGCCACTCAAACGTCAATGTATTGACAAATTAGAAGAAATTGCTTTTGGTGCTTTGCATTCAAACTGGTGCTCAAAGCCAACCACAGAATAATACAACAATGTGTAACGCCATAACCCCACTTCCAAGTACCACAAAAACTTCTTTATAATGGCGGCTTATTGTATCTCTAGGCTCCAGCCCACCTGTGTGTGTGTGTGTGTAAGAGAGAGAGAGAGAGAGAGAGAGAGAGGCCGACATATTATGATCTTCATGTTTTTTAACGTGGGGATGTAATATTGTGGTCGGTGGACTCATCTGCAGAAGGAGACAATGAGTATTGATAGTCAAGTTCGGACCATCTTAATTCATATGGTTTAATTTGTATGATATTGATGCAAAAACAAAATATACTACAAAAATTCCAATGACTACTTGAAAATTGGAGAAAAAAAGATGAAAATTAATTATCCAATGCGGCTAATTATCATTTTTTGCAGAGATTTCCTCTAATTAATTGTAAGGGTGAAACTAGGCTTTCGACACGATACGATTAACCGACACGAATCGTTATAGAGTTAAACGGATTTGAGTGAGGCCTTATCGGGTTCGGGTGATAAACATGTGAATCTGTCAAACCCGTTAATAATAAACGTGTCGTGTTTAGGTGAAGCATATCAATCTGTTCATCACCCATTTAAATAAAATTAATGTAATTATAAATTAATAATTATTAAAAAAAATAGCCAAAATAATATATATAGTTATTAATTATCGTATTAAATATATGTAGCTAGAATAATATATGTAACAAATAAACGAGTCAAACGGGTGGTGGGTTAAAAGGGTTTTCCTGTTAACCCAACCTATTCCTACTCAATCCGATTCATTTATTAAACGGATTAAACGAGTCATGTCATATAATTCGCTTAATAAACGAATCATATTCAGTTTAAATATTTTTATACGTTTACTTAAACGAATCATATAGTGAGTTTATAATTTTTTACACGAACTCAATTAAACCCGACTTATAAGTATTTAATCTTAACACCCTTAAGTGAAACCATGTTAAAGAATACCAGATTT
This sequence comes from Ilex asprella, assembly GCA_023539305.1. Classification (NCBI taxonomy): domain Eukaryota; kingdom Viridiplantae; phylum Streptophyta; class Magnoliopsida; order Aquifoliales; family Aquifoliaceae; genus Ilex; species Ilex asprella. Next base: position 5,938,969 of record CM042188.1, on the reverse strand, counting down.
GACACTTTTTTGGATCGCAAATCTAATTTCACTGATCAAAAAGTTGAATATAAGATAAAGCTTCTGACAAGCCCCGATTTACACTGTCTAGGGAGTTGTTCAAGATTCAAATTAACCTAGCATTTATGATAATATTCTGGTTATCCAAAGTAATAGCTAACTAATTCTCTTATTTTGAGAGGTTAGGACTATTAGATATATGAGGGTTCAAAAAGATTATCGATATCAAATTATTTTAATAATACATCAAATGTAATCCATAGGGCTTTAGGTCTGTGGACATAAAAAAATTATTAAATCACGTATATCTTTTTGTTTTTTTTAATTTTGTTTACTCTGTTTGATCTCTATCATATTATAAAGTTCTACAAAGGCATAGTGCCTTTTTATTGAGAAAAAACATTTGCACTCACATGAATTAAAATTTTTGTAGTTAACGTAAAGAAGTTTTAAAGAAATAATTGATAAATAATTTTATTCCGATTTAAAAGAAATTGTTGTCGAACTTCAATCAGTCACTTATGAGCACCGCCATCTATGTTTTTTCGGCATGAGTCTCATGAAGAAAAACACATTGGTCGGTGAATTTCCACTGATTATGATTTGTGAAACCGTTAAAGCCAAGAGATAGAAAAGGAAAAAAAAAATTTGGCTTTGTGATTTCATGTCAAAAGTCATCTTTGGGAGGGAAGACAATACTTTTGAGACAATCTACGATCAAGTCAAGTTGAACCTTTTGCTCCAACCCACTTGCCATCTCTGTCTCTCTCTCTCTAGAAAATACTGGGTGTAACTGTATGCCATGTCTCCCAATATTTTTTCTTCTCTTTCTCACACAAACATAAACACACACACTCACACTCCTAACACAGTTGCAACCTACACATGTAATTGTCGCTGGTTTGACAAACACCTTTTAGAAAGTTATGGCCTATATTGATTCGCCGGCAAATTAAGAGCAACAAATATTTATGTAAAGTGCAAAAATGAAAGACGTAACGTCACTGTCTTTTCAAGCGGTATGAGCTTATTGCCATATGACTCGTTTTGTTGTGGTTGTGGTCACTGTATATGCTTTGTGGAAAAGGTTACTCCAAGGAATGCTGTCCATATAACTGTATTTGAACAAATTCCAAGCAACAATGTGGATGCAATTCAGTCACCCATTAAAATATGAGTTTTCATCGAGTGATTCGTATAAGTTTAATATTATTTGAACTTAATTTATTAATTTAAACTATTAATCTAATTCACTGGAGTGGTTCGATTAACGGTAAATTTGGATGACGTTCATTGTCAATCCAATAACGATAGTGTACTCGGCTAGTAAATTATGTTATTTTTTTAGATTTAAATAGTGTTACTTATAATATTTAGGGGTGGTGTAGTGATTGAGTTTGACTTTTGATAATTCAGATGTCTTAAGTTCAATAACTTCTCACACCCCTTAAAGGCTTGTCATCATTGTCCATTTAACGATATGTTCTAACCCAACTTAAGTCACGGTGGCCAACCACTGAATTCAGGAGAGTAGTCGACTCAAGTTTGAATATCCTATAATATAAAAAAAGTATTGCTCATTAATTTATCATTTTTTTTGGTTTTTTTACACCACTCCACTTTGCACATTTATGAAACTTGCTTTAATGGAAAGAAAATTATTTATACATAATTTATTAACTTAATTTACTGACATGATTATGTGTCAAGTGATATAGTCCTAATGAATAAATTCAACTAGTAGAGTTACAATAATGATATTGGATTATATATCTTTAATACATTATTAAGTCAGTAAATTAGGTTAAATATTTAAGTATAATTAGTACTAATCTAAAGTAATGATGTTAAAACCCTTAACCTGAACTTGCTAATTTTTTGTCAGGTTTTAATGTTATTAGTTTTTTTTTTTGGTAAAAACTACCACCCCCAAATGTTGAACATCCTCTTATTTTGAAAATTCAATTATTTACTTGCCCAACAAAAAGATAATGCCTAACCCAAAAAAAAAAAAACGATAATGCCTTATGGTAGACGAAGGTACTTTTAAGTAAAGATTTAAATTGGCAAATCACGTTTAAAGTTGATATGTGTCACATGGGTGGTTGCCATGCCTTAAGGCTCAATTGCATTAGGCGTAATGTTGATACATTGAACAAGGCCATGAATTTAAATCCAGCTAGACAAGATTTCATGGCAGGCCTCTTTGTTGGTCTAGACAAAAAGATTGTATTAAGGTATCCATTGGAATAATGTCAGTCAAGGATAAAATGGCATGTCATAATTCAATTTATGTTATAAAACTAACAAATTGATATAAGTGTAAACAATTAATTCAAGAAGCTAATAGAGAGATTTATTCTTTTTGGTGTACATCTATATGTCTTCCCGAAGTAAATATTGAATACAACGGTGATTTCATGTCACAATTGATGAGATGGTATTACCAACCAATAATAAAATCCTAAATGGGAAAGGTGAACCCCACTTGAACTTATATGGCAGGAGGGTGAGAAATTATTTGCTTACATGACAAATTAGTTATTAATTTTTGTGCGGTCTATGTGCTTATTTGTTTTAATATTATTAGTTGGTGATACCACATCACCTTGCTACGTGGTATCACCGTTGTAATGAATATTTTTTCATCTTCCCGGAGTTTCCTTTTTTTATAGGGAAACTCGTATTCCACCCACCCCAATTGCCCATATTCATGACACTCCCCCTTGGGTGGACATTGGAAAACTCCTCCTAAGAAATGATACTTCAGGACGAAGATCTCGAGGATGAAATGATTAGACGACCATTGATGAACTCAATGTATGAGATTTATATATGCATTTTCTGTGTATGTTGATTGATGCATAAAAACTCCACTGAATAAATATTTAACCTGTAGGCCAAGACAAAATTTAATTTGCTCAAGATCTTTTATCTCAAACTCACTTTTTAAATAATTGATGACTTTTATGAGCACTTCTAGGGTACCTATTAGATTTAAGTCATAAACATATACAACAATAATAGCAAATCCACTGTTATGTTTTTTAATGAAAATGCGTTAACATATCAAATCATTAACATATCTCTCTTTAAAAGATATTCACTAGGGTGATTATACCACGTACATCCGCCTTGATTGTTTTTATTTATTTGGCGATCGTTAAAGTTTAATAGAGTACGACATTCGACTTGCATTTTAAATCCTTCAGTGATGTTCATGTACATCTCACATCCTAATGAGCCATATAAATATGTGGTTACTACGTCCATCAAGCACATATTCTGTCTTTCAGAGAACAAGACCGGTTAAACATATTAAAGTGAAGGCATCCATTAGGGAAGAATATATTTTCTTGCAATCAATACCAAGTCTCTACAAGAAACCTTGTGCTATAAGTTGTGCATTATGTGACACAATTTTATTTTTCTTAATGTGTTTTTCGCACAAACGCCCATTTTTATCCCACAGGTTCAACACTTTGTGGCGTTTGGACTAAAGGTACAAATATTTTGTGTTTTGTTATTGAGTTTAGTTCTGCTTGAATTGTTTATCTTTGTTTTGGTCAATCATTTCTTTGTCTTCATTTATTGACAGTTTTTGGTTTAGGCTCCTTGCTATCTCTTAAAATATCAAGAGAAATAACAAATGAAAAAAGTTCATTCACAATAATTTTATTTTGATCCTATCTTTTTTTATTGTGCATACAGTTTATAGAAGTCTCATCATTCTCAAGTACCTGAGTCTCTTCTGGAGGTGTTTGAGACTCTTCAGAAGTTAATTGAGCCTCTACATAAGGTAACTATTTTATGTGATGACTCTCTTCAAAAGTACAAACTTTTGGTTTGATTGTATCTCCAGGAGCATTAATTTCTTTATGTATTATATCTTGTCCTCTTCTTTTTCTAGGGACAATGTATTTTGCATCGATAGGTCTATCACACTTCAGACGTTTAAATTCATTTACACTTGTGCTACTAAATTGTCTTATAGGGACATCAATTATCGCTGGTGCAATTGCAACTGACACATGAGATTTTGTTACTTTATTTGTGTTAGTAAATGCATCAAAGTAAGTGATTTGCAATATTTTATAAATGAATGATCTTGTGAACTTCTAGTTCATATTAATTTGTTCAAGGATCAAAATACGATAACACTGGATCATTATAAGTGATTTCATGTAATTTTTCTGGTTTATTTTTGTCTCCCCCTAATAGTTGAAAAAGTTGACTCATTGAAATAACAATCTACAAAACTGTGCTTTGAATATATCATCGGTTAGGGGTTTAAGGTATCTTTATCGAATGAGAATCAAATCCAATATAAATCACTAGTCGATTTCCGTTGTGGTGATGACATTAGAACACATATAGCACATCTAAAAACCTATAGGTGAGAAATATTTCGTTACCAACCAAGAATAAGTTGTGTTGCTGAAAATGAATAATATGCAGTTAGTCAAACATGATGAACTCAAAATCGACTGGGCCAGACCCAATAATTTAACTGACACCAAGTCAACTAAAAGGCAGCCCAAACCCATTTTATTGATTCGTTCCAATCCAAGATCCAAAGAGTCCGGGAAGATAAAAGCATGATTGTAGATGTATACATGCATAAACTAGGATCCGTGCAATGTGCTTACAAACACCATTGAACAAATATTTTAAACAATTTTTTGTGGTATATTATTCTCATAATGTAATTGTATCACGTCACAGTAGGTTAACATCATTGCCAATTGCAAGAGCTTAATGGGAGTGATTAATACTTCCATCACTCATACACTAAGAAAAGGAAATTTCTGCACTGACAAGATGGCAAGCCTGGGAGGACAATAACAGGATTCTTTTATAATTTTTGAACTCCCACTGCCTGTGTTGGGACATACATTTTGAATGACCTCTCTTGTATTTCTTTTGCTAGGGGGTTTAGACCCTTCTTTTTCCTCTGTACCAAAAAAAAAAAAAGTAGTTGTTCTACATCTTGTTGGTTGTTTTGGACAATATTAGTAATTTATTATGCCAATTTTACTATAACCTACATAGGTGAGTTTACTATATAACCTTGTGTTAGAGAAATTACAGGCTATAAAAATTTTCTTAGGTCATAGACTTGTTAATAGAACAAATTTGGATTAAATTTGTACTATCTTTGATATTAAAATTGAATACTTTAATTAAATTCGTTTGAAAACCTAAAACTCATATTATTTAATATTTTAAGCATTTTTTTTAAATAGGCTAAAATTTAAAGTAACAAATCACCTACTTATCACATAATGCTGAAAGTGTTAGTAAATAAGAATTTTATCAATTTCTCATAATTAACAGCTATACATTCACCAACATTATGTCATTGCCACAACCAACAACCCTATCACCACCGCCACCATCATTGTACCACCGTCATCACCACGATTCCCGCCACCACTTTCACCACCCCCATTGTGCCACCGTCACCACCACCACCACCACCACCACCACCGTTACAATCATTGTGTCACCGTCACTACCACCACCACCACTACTATCAGGGTCAGCCATAGGCCTAGGCCACTTAGTTGGCCGCCTAGGGCCCCAAATTTTTACAAAATTTTGGGGCTCCTGGTTAAGAGTTTTAATTATGAGTATATATATTTTGGAAAATATTATGTATCCTAAATTTACAACCTAAATTTGCATCTCAAATAAAAGGGGACCGTTGGATGAGTGAGTCACATTAACTTTTTTAAATGAGATCCACTGATCTAATTGTCCCCCTTCATTTGAGATGCAAATTTGTGTTATATAACATTACTCATATATTTTGGATAGACTGGTTTAAGAGGGCCCAAATTTTATTGATAGGTTCATTAACACTTTAACAACTTACTTAGAAAATTGCTCCACTTTGTGAATTGCAGTAGATTGTTAGACTTCTATAATAGGAAAGGATAATGTCTCTCTCTCTCTCTCTCGTCTGTGAAGGAATTAAGCAAATCACATATTTAACGCTAGATTTTATTTGCTAAGGATTTAACGCCAAATTTTATTTTTATTTTTTGTTAACAATACTAATGCCAGTTGCTTCGGCTTTTTTTTTTTCAAAACTTAAATTAATAAAATTTTATCTCCGATCAACTATGTCACAATAAAAATTAAATGGATTAACTATATTATCTATTGAAAAAGATATATCAACAAACCTTGAATATAAAAAAATTAATCAATATTTTTGCATCTCAAAAAGCTAGAAAAATATATTTTAAATGAATATATTTTAATAATTACTACCTATTAATAAGACCCACTTTCATATTCTCGCCTAGGGCCTCCGAATTTGTTGGGCCGCCCCTGACTACTATTGTGATACTACCACCGTCACTACCACCATCACTGTCATTGTCATTGCCACCATCACCACCACCACCATCACCATCGTTGTCGTCACCAGTATCATTGTGCCACCGTTACCATCATCATCACCATCACCATCGTTTTAATCACCACTATCATTGCGCCACTGCCATTAACATCATTGTTATCACCACCACCACTGCCGTTACCACCACTATCACGACCACCGTCGCCACCACCATTATCACCACCATTATGATGATGGTGATAGGAATAAAACAGTTGTGAAGAGATGGTTAAAGAGAATTGTAAAATTAAAATAATAATAATTTTTAGACTTCAACTTCTATATTTGTCAAACAACTTGATTAAATTTAATACTTAAATTTCAGTTGATACCAAACAATCTATAATTTAAAATTTTAATATTCAACACTTAAAATTTAACATTTAATTTTTAATATTCAACTTTTAATTTTATAAAACATCTTTGATCACAACGGATTTGAATCACTTAATCCATGGACAGACTTGCGCACTTTAATGAGCTGTGTTCACCGGCAAATAGCAACAAAAAAGATGCCAACACAAATATCCCACGACGCCAATCATGACTCTTTTTTTTTTTTTTTCTAGGTTGAATGCAATTGTTTGGATCAATTTAAATGCATTTTAACTAATTTTTTTTTTGTTTGATCAAATGCTAGTCATCTTTGTCGGAACTAAGATATTTATGAGGGATAAATTCTTCATAATCTGATCCCAAAAAATTATTAAAATTAAAATTAAAGACCTCTAAATTTACAAACTTCTATCTGTTACCCTTTTATCTTTATCAATCAATCAAAACACTCATCAATTGCAAACGAAAGAGTAACGGAACACATACTTGGCAAGAAGATTAGAAAAGAACAATCCAGTATAATTATCTATACGTACAGGTGATATAAAAAGGATCTAAGAGAGAAAATCTTCACTTTTATACACAAATCAAAGCAAAGTTCAAAGCACGGTTTATGCTTTTACACAGAAATACAAGGGAATAAAGGAAAAATATAAGGAGAAACTGAAACCAGCTGAGCTCAATACCACCTACAGACCAAAAGCTACAAGCTTGGTTCCTTAAAAAACCCTCTCAGTAAAACCTAATAACCATTAAAGGGGTAGAAATCAAGGAGAGTCCGGGGACCTTTCTCTAAAGCTAGCATCCCTCTGGTCTCTCTCTCTCTCTCTCTCTCTATATATATATATATAACTTTTAGCTGTAACAACCAACATTACTATGCTTGATTTTCTAAGTCCTTTGAGCTTATGAAAGTCCCGTGAAATCCGTATGGAACCCTTGAAGGAAGCTTAACCGATGCCTCTAACGTCATATCCATGGTGTTGATGATCTGAAGCTCTGATTTCCATTTCTTCTCGTCATGAACAAATGCCAGAATATACCCATCATCTTCTCTCTCTGAATTTCCCTCTCTTGGCACAAAATAAGGCTCTCCACCGTATTGCCGATCACCGTAGATGAACTTCTGTATTTCTCCGGTGGAGAGGTCGACCTTCGCCAAACCTGATACTTTTGGCCATGGCTCAGCAATGGCGAGATAAGCATATTGGGTTTTCCGACCAAGAAGGTTTCTATTCACCATACCGGCTTCTAAGTTCACCTGCTTGGTCTCCGGAATGATTGGTCGCCGTTTTGACTCTCCGGTCTTCAAGTTAAGCCTGATTTCCGATAGTACACTGTTCAGATTCTCATCACATTCGTTGAAAATGGAGTCTGGAGGTGTCATGCATGAGCCTATGACCACGACTTCATCGGTTTCAGGTTCTTCCCAAGCATTCCAAAGATGAAAGCAGAAAGATTCCGGCGACTCTACCCAGATGATATCTGAATCATTTCGAGCATTTTTTGATAGAATTCCGAACCGGGACTTCTTGTTCTTGTCGTACATCACCGGAGAGCCACCTCTGATCATCTCTTGAAGCTTGAACACCACTTGTTGATCTGGAATGACCACATAGTTCTCGGTGATCGCAAAGTCATGCATCATCGTCGGTACGTCTAGAGAAATTTCAACTTCCGGCGACTTTTCCCCGTCACTAGAGAATTTGAAGTACTTGAGATATGGTTTCTGGACAACGTCATAGCTGAAAGCGAAGAGCTCACCGGACAATGGGTCAAGCTTGGGGTGAGCAATCATGGTGGACCGGAGTTGATCATCGAAGTCATACCGCCCAATGGTCTCAATGTCGCCGGAGGGCTTGATGCGAACTTGGTAAGGAAGGTCATCCTCCGACATGGCGAGAAGTCTCCGGTTGAAGTATACCAAGCCGGCGTTGGCCACTCCTGTGCCGTTGCTGTGATCAACAAGGCCAAATAGTCCTCGGGCATAGAAGAGAAGAAGCCGAGCAATACCGGAGTGTCCATGAAGCTCACCAATGGCTTTAGGGAAAACCGACCGGCCCAATTCTCTTTCTTGAATGAGTCTTCGTGTTTCAGTGAACCGGCAAGCATAGCTAACCGAATCGCCATTGATGGAAACTGCATGAACCATGCCGTCGCCGTCAAATAAATGGTGTCCGGCGACCGGTTCAAACAATGGGTTAGCGCCGTTTCTCACATAAACTCCATTAATGCAGTGGGGTATAGTGCCAGAGACCGGTAAGTTGTGCCTAACCGGATGCTCCGGCACCGGAGCAAAGTTTCCGGCGATTTGTACACCAGGGTCGGCTGTTTTGGGAAGTGGGTGTTGGAGCTCGCGTGAGACCAACGCGCCTTCCACCATGTCTAAGGCTTTAGCTGCTGCTCTTTGAAGTAAATTCCACTGTGGTGGTTGAGCTGTTTTGAGTGTATCATTGGACTCCTTTTTGGTGATTATTGGTGAATGATGGGGATGTTTTGGGAATTCTAGCACTGAAGGTGAGTGTAGAGCACTGTAAATTTTAGCTCTTCTACTGAGCTTTCTAGTGGAGAAGAACCTTGAAGGCAAGCCCAAGTCATCTAGTGATGAATTTGAGAATGGTTGAGGAATTTGGGCTCCAGCCCATGTACTAAAACTTGTAGCTGTTGTTGAAGAAGCCATGGTTTTGGTTTTTGAAGTTCTCAGGGTGGTAACAATTTGCAGGAGAGAGAAAAAGTTAAGAGAGAAAGAGGAGAGAGAGAGAATGTGAGTTTTGGAGGAGAAGAGAGTGATGGAATGGGGTATAAATAGAGTTGTGGGGGGGGGGGGGGGAGGTGTGAAAAGAGAGGAGTGTAGTGTATGAAGGTCCACCTTAGACATGTAGAAGACCACGTGGTGGATTGGTGGAAAGGGCACTTAGGTTTTGACATAGAGGAGAGACAGAGGGACATACACACATACCCTTGTTTATGACATATGACATGACGAATGACCAATATATGTGTGACTATATGTTAGTGTGGGGAAGAGAGAGAGAGAGAGAGAGAGAGTCAATATAAACGTAAGACCATATGCTAGTGTGTGTGTGTGTGGGTAAGTGTGTGAGAGAGAGGGTGGGTGGAAGGTTGAACAAGGTGTAGAATAGGTGGGGAGCCCTTAGATGAAGGACCAATAAGAGATGGAATTAGGGTCAGAAGACATAGTCATATCCACATAAAGGTGAAGTGAAATGAAATCAGTATCTAATTAAACCTATCCATTTCTCTTTAATGGGTGTGACTGACACCATTTTCTTTTCTTTTCTTTTCCTAAACCTCAACTCATGGTGTCTCACTCCGCGTATTTCCCTCTTGCATGAGGGTCTTGCCCCCACCCCCACGTGGCCATTTTCTTCTCCCTTTCAACCATGAAATCTTGGTCACACCACCTACCCCATCTCTCTCTCTCAACATATACAAATATGTCTATCTGTATAGTATATACAATATATGTGATTTGAACCCAGAAGAATAAACTATAGAAAGTGATCTTCATATTAAAACCATGACCCCTCTTGTCTGTTTCTAACACATTCCATACCCAAACGAAAACAATGTTTTTTATTTTCCTACCAATGTGGTAGTTGAATGACTGTTACTATCTTATTTGAGGGCGGGTTTTCTTTTAGTGGTAAAATTATATCATTACATTCTGCCCAAATAGTTTATCGATAGAGTTGTTTGTATCTTATCTTCTACAGACCTTACAACAACTGTAAATTCATATATTGAGTTATATTATCAACTATTTTTTTAGATGTATTAAGTTCAAATATTTGCAACCACTTTTCAGATTTACATTCGATATAAGATATTGGTCGGTTAAACTGTCAAAAATCAAGTGCACCTATCAATATTTATCCCTATGATATTAAAGGCTAGTGCATTTAAATTTGGATAACATCAACTAGACAATGACATACACATCAATCTTAACCACAAACAAATTTCTAAAGCATCTTGTTTAGGGGTCCCCAATCTTCTCCATGTGAATGACCATATCAAAGGTACAGTTTGTGGCATTCAGGATCGATAAGATGAAACCATTGCTGGCCCTCCTCAGAAATTGGCTAAATGCACAGCGCAGTCGCTAAGTTGCCAAATAGTCTGAAAGCTTAAGCTGATTCAGAGGAGTATAGCATAATTATTTAACTATTGCTCTCCGCACGTGCGACCCATTTATGAGTGGTCCGTCCATGTTATTGTATTGTGTTGTAATGGAGAAATTATTGATGCGTTTTTAACTTGGGACCTTTAAGCTCTGATCTCTAAAAGATCCTACTTCGGTCCCTTGCGGCGGTCTAATTAGCCACGGTCAAGGGCCATAGGAAAAAAACTATGAAAATGATAGCTGAGATGTATGTTAAGGAAAGCTGTAGTTTTAGATAGTAGAACTGAAGGAGAGGTTAACATGTTGAGGAGAGGATAACCTATTAAGGGTTTTTGATTTGGATTTAAGAGTCCAAATTATTTCCTAGAAAAAAACAGAGGAGATAGGTAAGCATGGTACTGTCAAATTATATGATATTATTTCATTTTAAGGTTGGGCCTGCGGCGATTATGAGTGTCCATCTATCAAAGCAAGACATAGTGATTTTGCGTCCGAAAATCAACCTTTATTTCATTTATCTCTCCCAGACCCTACTATAGCTTGAGACGGGTGTACTAGGTGCATCCTTTCTCTTTTATTCCATTTTGTGATAACGAAATTAAGAATGCCAAAATAGATCATCGAGATTCAAGTTGGCAAATAATTGGGCGAATTAGAAAACATTGAACAAAGAAAGGAATAACATGGGTTCATTAAATGCTATAGACAGATTGAAACCAAACATGATCTTTGAAATATGATGTTGTATGCTCCATGTTAGGTTGCTACAAAGACCAATACTGATATTATTAGTCTAAAGATATTTGAATGGGATTTAAAATTTGTATTTTTAATTTAAAAATCAATTAAACAAACAAACTCTGAAAGATCTTTTCAATAAATATCTCAATCCTCTAATGGGAGGCAAGTGATGGTGTTAGGTGCTGCCATATATGTTACTGTACACCTGTTCATATTGTCATTTTGTTTTTACCAATCACTTGTATGGATATCATCCTCTCAAACAAACTCTCTCCGCCTTCAAAAAGACAAAGTCTCTCTCTCTCTCTCCCACTTCTTGGATTCAAAGGGTCAACTTAGAGGGAGTCATCCGTGACATTATTGCACTGTTAATGTGGCCCGTATAGTCCTCCATGACATTACGGAGACTATGCTCCATAGTTCAGTTCTATATATATATATATATATGATTGTGTGTGATTGTGTAGAGAGAGAGAGAGAGAGAGAGAGGGAGAGGGAGAGGGAGAGGGAGATTGTTTGGTCTTGCTCACAATGCAAGCAACACGCTTCACTTTCTTAATGCACATACTTTACACTATTTCGCTTCATGGATTTTGTTTATTAGTTTCCCCAGTCTTTGAAAACTAGTCTTAGAAGTTTAGGTTATTAGGGGAGATATTGGTGATCTTGCCTACCTACAAGCCAAAAGTAACATAAATGATTGAAACGAATGAACATACAATGAATATTGTACAAAGAAAAGTTACATGTTAAGACGAATACAGAAATATTTGCCAAGGGTTAAGGGTTAAGAGTTAAGGTGGGAAGAGATCTCGAGAGAAAAAAAAATAATGTATTCAGTATATAAGGTTCTCGCCTATACTAGAATCTAAAAGAAATAAATGGTTAAAAACTCTTATAAAAACCACAATATGCCATTTCACGGTTTGAAGTTTTCACCAAGACACGATTAAAAACCCTAAAAGAAAGGCAAGCAGAATAGAACTTAATGGTACCCAAGTTAAATTTCAAGTATGAGCTCAGACCCGGAGGTCAGACAAAATCTGCAGAGTTCAGAGGACTAGGAGCCAGAACTCCCATATACGAAATAATGGCGAAAGCATGCAAGGTACGAAACTCTCAACCAACCAAAATCCTCTTTTAAAGTGAAGGAGGATTCCGCACATAAAAGACAAGGATCTCGTCAGAGATCCCACTAAATAAGGAGTAGCTCTATAAATGTTGTACAATGCCTCCACTATAGAGGCAGAACCCTAATTTTTCCCCTACATTGCACTGTAAAGCATCTAAGTAATAAAAAAAAAAAAAAAAAAAGCAAGAGTCTTCATTGCAGAGTGGACTAGCCGAGCTTTCAAGCCCGTGAACAATGCCTCCACTATACATTATTGTGCAAATCTCTTAATCTCCTTCCTGGCAATAGAGTCATCCCCCAGCTTATTACCATTCTCACGAACCTCGTAGCTAAGTCTATTATTAACCAGCACCAAACACGTCTTCTATTCACTCACGAGAGTTTTATGCCATCAGAACCCAACGACTACAAAGTAATGATATTACAATTGAAGTTCTGTCGATTGCAAGTAAAATCTATCCCTAACTTGTTAATTCATCAAAGTGGAGCAATAAGAGAAACAAGTTGGCCAGTTTTGCACTACATCAACTCATATGGAGTTTTCAAGTGCATTCATGGCCTTAATCTGAAAATTGTCAGTCATCTCAAGTTGTTGATGTAAATGGGGCTTCCTGGTCCTTGCGGGGGACAATGGAGAACCCTACTGCAACCCAAGACCTCAAAAATAAGTATCTTCAAGCCTATGACTATGACAAGAGAACTGTCACAAACAGCCTAAATGCAACCAATTCTAACCTCCACTTTCGGGTGAGGTCAAGCATAGTAAAAAGGAACTCAGTTCATGAAACTTTCGTTGGTACAAGATCTAGAGAGTGTCATGTATATGCAATCTTATTATTCAAGTACGTTGCCTTTTTTTCTGATTTACTTACTCTCACAAGCAACCTTTTTTTTTTTTATGACCGTTGAATTCGTAGTATAATTTTAAGTTTATCGAAAACAAAAAGTAATTTAGTTTAAGATATGACTATTGGAACTCATCCCTATTCACCAATATATATTGGTCCAGTGGTGATGGCATATTCTCGCCTGCAGGTGGTCGCGGGTTTGAACCTCATTCTCTCCTGCTCCTCAAAAAGAAAAATTATTGAAGTCCCAAAGTGCATCCAATCAAGACAAACCCAAGACTGCCCGGAAGATTTGGTACATGTTTGATTACTGAACGAATTAATGTGCATTAATCAGCTCGATTATTGTCCAACAAATTATATCATAGTTCCTCAGAAAAAAATTTCCATGAGAATGAAATGGGGTTATCACGCTATCGATTAGATTAGTGGTATGACAGTTTTCTTCTTTCTGGCTTCCCTAACCAACTACACATAGCCCAACTTGCGTAGCTTTGACACAACATGCATGATGAATGACATCCAATATCCTTTTTGGCCAATCGTCCTTTGTAGTGGTTTGAATTATATCTCATCTAGTTGCTCCTTCTACATTGTCATTCATTAAAAAACAGAAGTTATTCACAATATCTCTCGGGATGTGAAAGGGGTTGTTAAACCGTCTTTCGAATTGAGGGATTATTTTCTTCTAGATAAGATGTCATATTCTCGTGAATATCTTTCTAGTGAGTATAACTCATGGAAAGCCGAGGACCAAACCGCATTAACAAGCAATGAAACTTTTGAAAAGATATTCAGTGCTTTGCGAGCACTATGTGACACTGTCGTGTAGTGTTTACATCTAAGGAAAATTTGTTATAACACTTACTTTTTTTTAATTTAAATTTGACAACTTCGTAAGCAACAATCATTAATTGAGAATATACAATATTTTATAGGTGAAGTGTACAACATGACACTGTCACGTGATACCTACAAAGTTTTTTAAAGGAGCGCAACAAGAGGACTTCCCACGGGATATGTGGTACCTACCATGTGGAGCCTGTTGAGCATTTAAAATTTTCTGAAAACTTTTCTACTCCACTGTCAACGGGTGGCACTTCTGTAGCCAAATGCCTTCTTTCAGGTCATCTCATTGACTCGAATGCGACAAACCACCCAGTGGATTCATTATAGTTTATGAATTGACAATTGTAAGCAATAATTTCATAGTATTTCAGCAGTTTGCTGGTGTACACCACAAAATGCACATTAGGGTTTTCAGTTTCTTTGTTTCAATGATAGTATAAGAGCTTAAATGTTTTTATGTACTTAATTACTTGTAGGGATTGAAATGTTTAGCGGACAAGAATTCGATGTGAAATTAGGATTAATTGCTTCTCTACACAAGTAAAAAAGGAACATGTCTAACTAATATGAATCTTAAATGAGTCGGATTAGTATTAAAACGAACGATATAGGCTCTGCTTGCTAACGTTTTTGTTTTTTGTTTTTCAAAAACGAAAAATAAAAACTAAAAACGTCTGTTTTTTGTTTTTTAAAATCGCCCATCGTTTATAAAATAGTGACAGAAAAAAAAATCGGTTACCAAACGAGTTTTTTTTTCTTGTTTACTCTAAAAATCAAAATAAAAACAAAAAACGAAAAACAGAAACGTTACCAAACGGAACCTTAATTTTTAACATAATAACTTATTTAACTGATACAGCAAAAATCGTCGATGGTTTTCCTTTTTTTTTTCTTGATGTGATATAGTATAAAAGTCCTTTCAGAATTAGAGTTATTTTTATTTGATTTTCCAAGCAATCCGATCAAGCAGATGTTCAGTTCACTGAAGGCCTATGAATGGCTGGGTTGGTTGAAAAAGTAGTAGTTCCTAATTTTGGATTTCCTGTTTATGGGTTTTGCGTGTAGACCAAAACGAGACGTAATTAACAAACATGTTGACTTATTAGCATAACATCTCATTCAATTAATCAAACAAGTCGAGTTAGAGTTAACTAAAAGTATGTACAAACTTGACACTACGACACAATACAACTTGAAAGCCACCTAATTATTTGTGGTCAATTAGTACCTGGATAGGACTTTGATGCAACTCTGCCAATGTTGTATTCAATGTTGTCTATCCTAAATCAAGATAAATGAGGAGAGTTGCGTTAAATAGTCGACAATCAGGGTAAAATTTTGTCAGATCCACCATGAAGAGTCCAAATAATGATATATGCACTAATACTTAAATGAGCATATAGCGCATGACCAAAATGAATAGCGAAGACGAACTCATATAGCCGATCTCAAATAATTGAGACATAAGATTTGGTTTGATTTTGTTATAATGGAAGTTTTTTTACACAATTCAAGTGGTTTGTCAGCAAAAAGATAGGGCAACCAATGTTCATTTGTAGTCTACAGGGTTGGAGGAGTCACTTGGAATTTAAATCTTGTACAGTAGTAGTTAAATATGTGAAGAACATGGAGTTGGCAATCATTAATTTGTGAAGTATTTTATCTTTGATCATTTGGTATCTTGGAAATGGCAGGAAGTTTGTTGTTGTCGTTGTTGGTAGTTGGCACATGGTATGCACAATGATCCATATGAAATATCAGGCACTAGAAGTTAATTAAGTGATTAAGATACAAACCTAATGATTGTTATAAGGGCAATCATACAAGAGTTCAGTCTTAGCCTGATCAATGATGGTCTGCTTTGAGTAGCATTGTTAGGTATTTTTAAACATCACGAGTTAATTTAGTGGTCGAATAAGTGGTGACGCGTAAGCCCGCACATTCCATGTTTGTGTTTATTGGCTGCATACAAACCGGAATTTAATAGGTATACGTAATTTTCAAGTGACTGTGTATTTGAAGGTTGGATTTCAACCATCTAAATGTTGCGAAGTATATATATATTATGCTAAGTATTGGAGATATAGGTTTAGGTTTTTCCGTTATTAACATTAAAGATGAGTGTAATATAAACATTTATTTAATATGCACCTCAAGTGTGACCCATCTAATAGGGTGGTCCATCCATATGCTTGCTTTTCGTTTTTTGTGTAATAAAGGAGAGAACACCGGTGCAATTTAGACCCGGAATCTCTATACTTTAATACCATGTTGAACTACTCTTTATTCTAAAATTTCAGGCTGATGGAGAGGGGTAAGAATGTGTTATCTAGTAACTAGTGCTTCTTCTAGTACTAAAGGGTGAAAGTCGAGGCATAAGGTTAAAATCTTTATCTTCTTTGTCTAAGATTATATACAGTGGGGATCAAACGAATTGTTCAATTTGCAGATCTTCTTTCTTTCCATATTAACAGCAATGCTGCCTACAAGTACCTCCCATTGCCATATTGAATTGTCCGATGCACATAGTTAACAGGTGATTTCAAACATATGAAGTTTGTAACATGACTAGAGAAAAAAACACGTAATTAGGACAATCTCAACATAGAATTGTTAGTCGTGAATTAAAGATTAGTCAAGCTAGATCTTTCATTGTTTATATATCGATCGAGAACCTAATTAGACTTTTTTTTTGGCAGGTGGCATATGGAACAAGCAATGATTAAAATGCAACAATCTTCTGCACAAGTGATTAGTCAATGCTAATAGTGAATTAGTATAGTCAGTAAACTAGATGATCTTAAAGAAAAGCGTCCACTTTTATATAAGTTGATAAAGATCTCTTTTGAATTATGTTGAAATTTGAGTTCCAATCGGGTTTGATTTTTGGATTACACAACTCCTACTAAAACACAAATTGAATTTGAGTAGAAATTTTCATATTGCCACTAAAAAAATTGAGTACATTGAGTGGGGCTCGAATTAGGTTTAGTAACGACTCACCCTAGTTACAACCTTAAATTTGATACTAATTGAGAAGGGATAGAAGGAGGAGAAAGAAAATTGACAGGCAATCAAACATTTCAACAAGGATACCAGTAAATGTAGCACATGTGCTGCACGTACAAGGGTTCGAGTCGCAAAAAGAGACTTCCTACTAACCATTGGAAGCCATCCGTCCACGTGTGCACATGGGTTCACATGTGCACACCCACATGTGAAAATCCTAAATCAGATCTTTTAAGATATTGTTTGGTTATTGTTTTAAGCATTAATGTCCTCTTGAGCATCATTCAACTATCATATACCTTTTGGTTGAAGTTGTATACTTAAATTTTGGAGTTTTCTTGGCTGCATATTTAAAGCAACATTGTATTGAGGAGAGAGAAATTGATATGAAAACATATGTACAATGATTGATCTAGGCGTTCGGCGGATACGATCGTCCACAAAGATCGAGAAAATCTTCTTTATCATAATAGAATTAACTATGCATCTCAAATTATATATCTAACCAAAGATTGTTAGTGAACTACCGAAACTATCGAAAAAGTATTATATGCGTGTTTTTCTTTTTTGTAAGTTGATAAACTATGTTGATTGATTCTTTACAAAAGGTGCATTCATGTGTATCCAACTATACCCCCGTATCTGTACATTGTTGCATTTTTGGTTAATAGAGTTGATTTTGAATTTTAGAAAAAACCATAAACACCAAATGTTGACGATGACAAAGGTGAGCGACTTTGATCACTGCCTATTTCTTCTGTTACTTCTAGAGTAACTTCTTGGATCCCTCGTTCACGGGTAGACTCCACAATAGCTATTGGTTTTATTGGCGATTTTTGCAATAACACATATATTTTCGCCCCTAAAGGTATGACGATATTTTAGTGGCACGTCTTTTTTCGTCTCCAAATGTTTGGTTTTACTAAGGTGTCAATTTTTTATACAACACGAAAACACAAGTCGAATTCAACACGAATTTAGAAAGTTTGGGTTGAACATATCTCAACACGAACTCGTAAATGACACGACCGGTTAACATGAATAATAAATGAGTTGGATTAATGTCATACGCGATTAACACGTTTAACTAATATTATATAAATAAAATGTTAATTATTTGTTATTTTTTATTAAGTATTGACATAATTATTGTATAAAAAATATTTTTTTACTTATTATTACTGTTATGTTTATTAAGTTGATTTTTAGTTTATAAAAAAAATAAGAGCACGAATTCAATTAAATGATAATAGAATCTTAGATTTAAATCTTAACGTTAAATTTTTTATTCAAAGCTTAAATAGGTCAACACAAATATAAACACGAACTCGACATAAAAATAAACAGGTCAATCGACATGATACGAATAATTAAATGAGTTAAGTTAGGACTGATTAGTGTTCAACATGAACTCACAGTAACACCATACAAACCCGATACGATAAGACACGACACGACAGAAACTCAAGTGTAGGATTGGGATGCAAATCATGTGGTCTTCTTCCCCCCCCCCCCTCTCTCTCTCATCAATTATATTTAATTTACTGGTCATGGTCAAACTTTAGGAAAAAATAAGGTCGTTAAAAGATATTAGGAGATTGTCAAACCGACCTACCTGAACATAGATAAAGTATCAACCTGAAAGACCTACTTAAGTACCCTAGCAAGGAATGATAATTGATTGGATTAGGGCCTATTCTTCTTGATCAGGGTTCATATATTATAGAAAAACTATAATATCGTGTCTAATATCTATCGGGAATTTTTTTTAAAATTATGGCTAAATCGGTCAAAATTATGACATAGTGGGGTTGAGATTGATCTTAAGAACTAGAGATCAATCCTAACTTTTCATTATTGATCCTAAATGACCCATTGACTCTTACCTAACTTTTTGGGTCCATGTTATCTCCCTTGTGTCTTAGACTTCCTAGCTATGTGCATGCATCATCAAGACAAGCGGGTCAAACCCTTCTAGATAGTCAGAAGCTTTGTATCAAAAATCCATGAATTAGGTAAAAAAAAAAAAGCTATACCTTTGATAGTAGAAACTGAAACGAAACTAATGGTAGACCATAGTCAAACACAAGAGAAAGTGAGGTAGACTCCTTATTCCACAGAGAGAGAGAGAGAGAGAGAGAGTTTTGGTGGCAAATGGGAAAGCAGAGATTATGGGGGAGAATGTTAGAATGTGAGGTAGTTGGATATTTGAGTGCAAGTTATGGCATCTTACATAAAGTTAAAGAGATTGTGGAGATTGAGTATACACCAAGGAAAGTTTACATGGGCTCTGTTTTCAACTGGTTTTCGTATTTGTTTATTATTCCACATTTAGAGTATAATACTAAAAATCCACTACTACATGTTGAATTCTTTGTGTGAACGTCGGTAATTAGTAGGAGAGAACCACGCATGTTAACCAAGAGTTTTGCACGCTAACTCTTTCAAAACATAACTCTTCTACCTACTAAAGTTTAATTCTCTCTCTCTCTCTCTTTATATATATATATATATGTATATGTATATGCACAGAGGAACAATGAGAAATATATGGAAATGGGAAGGGATTAGAATGATAAATATAAGTGGTTAGAGTAGAAATTATAGCTAGGTGGTTAAATAAACCAAAATAATTAATATTAGTAATAGAATTACAACTTATTTGTTTATTAATAGTGTGTGTGTATTTCTCTCTCTAAGAATTTTGTGAAGGAAGGTTCTGAGAATTACTAAAAGTACTTTTCTTTGCCAGGCTAATCTTCCAACATCTTGTTTCCTTGTTCGGTTATTCTTCCAAGTGTGAATGAATTTCTCTGGTCCGGATGCATGAACCAGACCCCAAGAAAGATATGATGAAACAATCTTTTAGACTAAGAGAGGTTTGCTTTTGGAATGTAGGAAGTATCCTACATGATAACATCCACTAGAATCCCACAACATTCTGATAGTCTTAACATGTATAGATGATATTAAGTATGAATAATATAATAAATAAATGTATATTTAAATATAAGTATGTATCTTTTCACCATTTAAATATTAAAGGGTATACCGTTTATAACAACATATCTTTGTTTTTGGTACGAACAATACTATCGAAACTTAATTTTCTAATATTTACATTGACAACACATTATTATGCCAATAAAAATTGTGTTAAATTATAAATTAATTAAATATTAAATGATTGAACATGTGATAGAATTGGATGATGTGATATTTTTAAGGAGAGAAAAATATATAGGAGATAAACTTTCAAACTTCTATATGTTTTATTATATAGATGTAAGTAAAATGTGCCGAGCAAAAGCCAAGATAGTTTTAGTCTTTTTAACTTGTCATTATACAACAAAAATAATAACATTCAAATCAATTTTATGTTGTTTAGATATGTATTCGGGATATTTCTAGACATATGGCATGTTGCATACTTTCCCATAATTTGGAGTACCTCAATTCACAAGACTTCCATCATTACAGGGTAAGACTGTAGAATTTGACTCTCTCTGAATCTTGTAATGTAGAGAAATTTGTACACTAGATTGACTTTTTTAAACTCAATTATAATTCTGGAATATGTTCATATACACATACGTCTTGATTTCTGTCACTGCGTGTATTGCTTTCATCCTCAAATTTTGTAGTGTCAACAGGCCTAAAGAAAATTGAAAGACCAACCAATGCTAAATATGATCTTGCAGGCTAGCTCTTGCTAATCAAGTTCTAGGAAAACCATGTACATAGTGGGCATGGCATGGGAAGTTAAGTGACAGCAAGTCCTATCTCTAGAGATCAGAGATTTTGATTCTTGTACTCGAAGATATGTAACACACGTTTCACTTTGTTGAATAAACCCTTGCCACCACACTCGAGGTCCAACACAATCCTTTTCCATTATACAAGAAAACTAAGTTCCCTCGTCATGTTATTCAATCTCTCCATAAATTCCACTTTAGCCAAAAAAGAAAACCTAAAAAAATAGAAAGAAAAAAAAAACAGTACAATCAAAAAAAAAAAATGTGTTCTCATACCATCTCTTAGAGCTTTTGGGGCTGTTTGGATGTTTTTTTGGAGGGAGTTTGGATTGGCTTGTTTAAACCCTTCCAAACTTAAACTCTTTTTTACAAAAATAAGATTTAAAATTAAATCCAGTTCATACCTATGTTTGGTATGTCCATGAATATATAACTATTATGATAATATATTTATATATAAATGACTATTGTGCCTTTTTATCAATTTAATTTAAACTCATGTTTGTATATGTATGAGGTATAATTGTCTTTTTTATATCTTGAATCCGTTAATCTTCATCCGAAACCACCCCCCATGGGTTTGATGAAACCCATGATCTAAGGTTTAAGGTTCGAGTCAATAGCAGGTCGGGTTTGGTAACTTAGGCTTCAAATTTTTTGCCAAACATGAATTTTGTGTGTTATTTAGACTATTTTTTTCAACTCATCTTCCAAAACCTCCTAATCTCACTTACCAAACAACCCCTTTGAGTACAACCACTTGCACAGGAAACAAATATATGGGGACCAAAAATTAATTTTCTCCATATAACATAAGAATCTCTCCAATGTCAAGCAACTTTTCACAGTTTGTAGTAGTTATGAATGCAGAGAGTAGCAAGCAACTTGGTACTTTCAAGTCCTCCTTTCCCTTTCATCTAATTGAACAAAATTTGTCAAGTTGTTAAGGTGAATTACACTTTGGTCCTCCAAATAATTTTAAAACTTTAGTTCATCCGGTTGAAGATTAAAAGTCTCATATTACATCTTGAATTTATTTAAAAATAAGTATGTACCGTAGTTAGCAAGCGACATCTCATTTGATGACAGTTGACATCTAACGTGTCACATACATGATCCAAGACAACAATATTCGATATATATATATATATATATATATATATATTCGATCAATTGGCATTATGATATCTTTACAGAAGAAAAACCAAATGTCGTCTACTAATTGGGGGCATACTGTTACATTTTTCAGAAATTAAAGAGTCTGATGTAAATAAAACTTTTATCTTTGAGAGAATAAACTTATAAAACTTCACAATTTTTCAGAGTAAAAAGTGTCATTAGGTCAAGTTGTTGTAACAGGACACCATTTTTTTGGAACAAGCAAGTTGCGGAGATGCATAATGTGTTCCAGGCAAAAGAGCTTAAGTGGCACCATCCTTTAGCTGGCAAAGAGCCACAATCCACAAAAGCCCACTTTATCCTGTCCACATCAGCCATCACAAATAGGTCATCCTGTCCACTTGTACCCTCTCAATCTCATTTCTGTAAATGTCATGTTGGCAGTATTTTGTGTGTGTTTTTTTGGATATATTATATTCGATGTGTTATTGTCATGAACGTGAATTATATTCCTTTTTTTTTTGTACTAGAAAATGGATAGTTATGGAGATTTTATCGTGGTGTGAGTGTTGCGGAGTAGATTTAGTTCGATCAAATTTTCATAACTATGAAAACTTAAATCAAAGCATTGAGTAAAAAAATCCAACTTCTTGTTTATGGGATCAATCACGATGTGACATTTTATCATGGGGAATTTCAAGTAGTGTAAAGATAAACTCTAAATTCAAACGTTTAAAATTTGAATTTTACCTCAAGTGGTGTAGAGGTAAACTCTAAACTTAAACGACCCGAATTTGAACTTTACCAACTCTTTGGAGCCAAGTATTAAGATATCTATTTCTCATGAATATTCTAATTTTGACGTGGATGGCCTGCCTTTTGACTAAATCAAAGAAGATCAGTTGAGGTACACGTAAACTGCGGAAAAAAAAAAAAGATTATATTTGTTATAGACTAGGTCTGTGCCTCACGTAGTTTAGACTTATTAAGTAGTGCGAGAGTCTTTGGAGACATGTTTTGAACTTTGTTCTATATCTTGGTTTTTTGAATTATTATGTCTTATTTTTGTGGATTAAAAATAATATTTATTTGTGGAGATAAACTCCTGTTGCCTTCCACTATGAATTTCTCTGTGCACAACAGTCAAAATGTTTGTTATGCTTTATAATTTAGGTGGTGTTGTAGTGATGACATATTTGTTGGGAAACAGGCAGTGTTTAAAGACTTTGCTGCATGGAACTAATTATATGTGCATTTTAGTGCATGCTAGCATTTTTATTAGGACAAGCTGTTCAGTAAGATGCATTAGTGGGGACCTTGACATACATTGCTGGATTCATTTTCTAATAATTTAGAGGTTTGGAATAATTAATAGCACAACATGGTTATTAAATTATAGTTCTTGGACATCCTTAGGGTCAACTCTCACAAGTCGGTACAAATCTTACTGTTGATGATGCATATGGTTGTCCGTTGGGTGGCGGAGGAGGGTTTTGCACATGAGGGTGAGTGTTGAGAGCTTTGCATACACAGTTTGACTTGTTCTCTAACAATTTAAGTTTTTAAAGTATTTAGTAATCCAACAATGCCCAATCAAGATAAGCGGATTAGTCGTATTGCGCCCTGTCCAAGTAGAAGTGTCGTATCATTTGAGAGTGAGAAGAAAAGATTGCTAAAGATTTGGTATGGTTACAATATCATCAAATAATGAGACAAAGAGGAAGGCAACTGTAAAATCCTAAAGTTTGGTGATAACCCACTTCCTGGGTTTCTTCTACATGGTAATATTTGATCCCTTCACGCAAATAACAGCATACCAAAACTTTGCCTTGAAAGAGAAGAACAAATAGGCAGGAAGGGTTCTTAGTATTGTGCTGCTTTTCAACACTATCGGCGATAAAAATATATTGAATTAGGATGGGTCACAGCAACAGAACACATACACACGTGTGTTCTCGCGCGCATGTGTGAGTGTGTGTGTGTGTGTGAGAGAGATTAGCGCACTAATCTTGGAAACCAATGATTTTAACAGATTTAGCATCGTGTGGTTAAGCATTGGTATATCATTTATGTTCCGTTTGATAGGAAGAATGGAAAGTAGAAAGGATGGAAAGTAAAAGGAATATAATTTTTATCCTCTAATGGAGAAAATTATAAATGATACACTTTCTTTCTTTTATGTTTGATTGGATAGATAGAAAATAAAAATATTCATTTTTTTTTTGGTGCTTGGTAAGATGGAAAAAATATAAAATTTTAAATTTTTTTAAAAAAGTATAAATACATATTTTATCATTATTCATTCACTTTTCCATCCAGTTGATTTTCCTTCCTTACCAAATATGATATTTTATCTATCCATTCAACTTTCCATCCTTCCAATTTTTCATCTCTTCATTTTTCTAGCAAACAGGGCATTAGAGAAATGGTGGCATTAGGTTTCAATTTTTACCATCAAGTTCTTGCTTAAAAAAACACAACAAAGGCACCCATAATATTCTCGTCACCAAGGATTTGAATCTCGTCCAATATATTTTTTCATAATTTTTCTCGATAACAAATCACTTACAATGAATCTAAGTAAATCCTTTCCACAATCACTATATGGTGGATGATATATCATTGAGATAAATCAAAAGAAAATAAATTCAAAACTAATCATTCAAATCATGAATGGCTCCAAACACAAGGTTGTTTTCGACTGAACTTATTTAAGGCCCACTTGTTTTTGACTTATAACATAGCCCACCAAAAACTCTATAGGGCACTGTGCCACTTATTTGGTGGGCCTTAGTTTTCTGGACATTCTTCTAAAGCCCGTTTGTCCGGCCCACATAATAGACAATCACGAGCCACCAAAAGGCCCATCAAAGTATACATCCTAGATTTGAACAAATCCCTAATGTAGTTCAAATAAAAAAGAGGTCAATAATTATGAACTAGACATCCTAGATTTGTTATCACATAGCAAATTAGGGAAAACCATATTTGGCATTTGAATAAACTTTTCGAGATAGTTTGGATAAAGAGATTTCACTAGCCAATAACTTTTACTTTTATGCTCCCTCGACCTTCATTCTCATCTTGCAAAGTTAAGGCTATCAGCGCATTGCATTGTATCTAAGGAGTATTGATTACCCAATACATAGGGGTGTTCATGGGTCAAGTTGAATTAGGCCGGCAAAATTTTTTATAGTTGGGATTGGGTAAGGTAAGCCCAAGTCTTTGCGTTGTCGAGCTGGGCGTAAAATAGGGGTATGCTACACACAGTCCAACCCATCACTCACTCGACAGGCTTTTTTATATATATACAATTTTATTTAAAAAAATTCTAATTTAATATTCTTGTAAATTATATTTTTGAATTAAAAATAAAATCAAAATAGATAAAAAAATAAATAAATAATAAATAATTTATTTATTAATAGGAGAGGAACCTAACTTCAAAGTTTTAATGGTCAACTTTTTTTCAAACAATTAAGTGGAAGGGAAGGCGAGCTCTTGGATCCAATTTTAACAAGTTTTTATAGGTCGGCTCATGAGTCAGATTTTGGGTGTGATAATGGGTTTGAGAACAAGTCCAAGTCCTCTCTTGAAAGATATTGGGCTCGAGTTTGAAATCGAACGGGCCAATTATCGGACCTATTTTTCAGGCTAAATAATAGGACCCGTGAGCCAACCCGAGGACACCCTTACCAATACATGTGACTTAGGAGTTATTGTACCTTTTCAGAATTTGTGTCAACTCTTGAGATTGATTACACCTTATAGCTGTTGCTGCATTGCTAGGATAAGGACTTGCAGCAACTGATACATTGCTCAGCGTGAAAGCTTAGTCAAGTTGGCGTTAGTCAGTTAGTTCAAATTCTGTTTTTCTGTTATTTATGAGTTCTACAATAGCCATGTATCAGTTCAATTCAATAAACATTCATTCTGAATCAAGATCAAGAAAATTCTTCATTGTGTTCTTCTCTGTCCAAGACTTTCTGCCTTATTTCTTCATCTTCTTTACAGCTTTTCTACATGATATCAGAGCTGAACTGATCCATGGCTGATGCATTTGACACAATAACCTCTGGGAATCAATCCTCTGAGAGATGATCGGAGGAATTTTCATCCTGGTGACAGTCCAGGAGTACTTCTTTTCACTCAACTTCTGCATGGCCATAATTACTCTTGTTGGAGTTGATTGATAGAGATGACCCTTCATACAAAGAACAAGCTAAGTTTTATTGATGGATCCATTCCCAAGCCAACTCTCATAGATCCGATGCTTAGAATCTGGAAAAGGAGCAGCAATACTGTTGCATCTTGGATTATCAACTCTGTGAGCAAAGAAGTTCGAAGGAGTGTGATCTATACAGATTTAGGTAAAGCTGTTTGGGATGATCTGAAGGAAAGGTTTGCAATCGTCCAAGGAATTTTCAATTGAAGCAAGCAAGCAATCTCACGATTGACACTAAACCAGGCTACGGTGAGTGATTACTTCATTGATTTCAAAGGATATAGGGGATGAATATCTGAATCTCAACCCTATTCCTATATCCACATGTGATACTCCTTGTGCTTGTGGTTCAATGGAAAATTTGGTGAAAAACCAGCATGAGGAGTATGTTATGCAGTTCTTGATGAGCTTGAATGAGACTTGTGCTAATATTAGAGGCCAGATCCTGTTAAAGAACCTTTGCCTCCAATCAATGAAGTTTTTGCTTTGGTTTTACAAGAAGAGAAGCAAAGGGAAATAGCTCAAAACAATAGTACCATTGGCTCTGTGGCATTACTATCTAAGACTTATAATCCCCTCAAAATTTTGCCTATAGTCGACATGGAATAAGCAAGGGTAGTATCTTAATAACAAGTAAAGGCCGACTTGTGGACATTGTGGTATAGTTGGTCACACCACAGACAAATGTCACAAACTTCATGGTTATCCTCCAGGTTGTAGGACTAGAGGAAGGGGATTCAACTGTAGACATTCCTCCTCTGATTTTAAGTCAAGAACAATACCAGAAGATCATTGACTTTAATTCAATCATCAAATGAAGCTCCTGCAACAGCTTCTGTGCAACCCTCTGTGTTCCATTCCTCTCTATACAAACCAGTAAGTTCTTCCAAGTCTAAGCAAGCTCTTGAGTTCTCTGCCTCTCAAGAAGGTCAGAATTCACTCCTAACCAAATTTTCAGTTATGGCTTGTTATTCTTTTGCTAGTAATATAGTCTCCCATTCTTTAGTCTGGAAACTTGATACGTGTGCCACAAATCATATGTTCTATTCTCTGGGCTATCTCACTACTGTCACAGCAGCTGTCTCAAATTTTATCAAATTATCCAATGAGAATTTGGCTCATGTAATACACATAGGTTCTGTTAAATTGTCAGACCATCTTACCCTCACAAATGTTTTATGTGTTCCCTCCTTTTCATTCAATTTGATTTCAGTCAGCTCATTAATTAAGTCCTTGAAATGTTGTCTTATCTTGTTGTTTGGTTACTGCTATATACAGGACCTGCGCAGATGGAAAACGATTAGCTTGGCTAAAGAAAATGATGGTCTATACTACCTATCGTCCAATTCAGAAAATAAATCTTGTAATCATGAAGCTTCTCCTATTTCACATGAATTGTCTACTCTTTGACATCTTAGATTCGGGCATCTCTCTCATTCACGGATGAAATTGTTAGCTAAAGACATTGGGTTGAATAAGGTATTGCCCCTTGGCAACACAATAAAAATTACCTCTTTCTCTTAAGCAATAATAAAGCTTTTGCTCCTTTTGAACTCATACATTGGTGATGATTGGGGGCCACTTAGTATTCCTATACAGAATTCAGCTAAGTTTTTCCTTCCTATTGTGGATGACTTTAGTAGATGTACATCGACTGTTCTGATGAATTCTAAATCTCAAACTCAGTCTTTAATACCTTTTTTCTTTGCCCTTGTTGAAAGACAATTTAACTCTAAAATTGAACAAGTTCGTTCTGACAGTACTTAGTTCTTTCTCACTGATTTTTTTAACAGTCAAGGTGTTGTACATCAAAAGTCCTGTGTAGAAGCATCACAACAAAGTGGTCATGTGGAAAGCAAACATCAACACTTGTTGAATATTGCTAGAGCACTTAGATTTCAATCTGGTTTTCCTTTGAAATTTTGGGGAGACTGCATCCTTACAACCACTCATTTAATCAATTGATTACCTACTCCTCTTCTATCTTCCAAGTCTCTTTTTGAGCTTCTATTTAACACCAAACCTTCTTATTCTCATTTTGAAGGCTTTTGGTCGTCTTTGTTATGCCTCATCCTTATCTAGAAATCATTCGAAGATCAATGCTAGGGCTCATCAATGCATTTTCCTAGGACATCCTCCTAGTATCAAAAAGGTTATACAGTCTATGATCTTCAAACTCATAATACCACCTTTATTTCTAGAAATGTAATCTTCCATGAACACATTTTTCCCTATAAAAAGCACTGGTTCCTTATCTCCTACACCTTCTGACAAGTTTGTTTTCCCATTACCAGCTCCAGACCTCTACTGAAATGGCCACTGCTACTGCAGATTCAGCTTCCCCGTCTCATATCATTTCACCTACAGCAACCTCTCATTCAGAAAATATAACTTCCTCTCATGCGTCTTCAGATAATGCAGCTTCCTTACTTCCTCCTCATAGAACTACTAGACCTCGAAAAGCACCCTCCTA
Source organism: Ilex asprella (assembly GCA_023539305.1). Classification (NCBI taxonomy): domain Eukaryota; kingdom Viridiplantae; phylum Streptophyta; class Magnoliopsida; order Aquifoliales; family Aquifoliaceae; genus Ilex; species Ilex asprella. Next base: position 5,909,926 of record CM042188.1, on the reverse strand, counting down.
TCTTCAAGACTATCTTTGTCATTTGGCAAATTGTGATCCAAGCATATGTTCTTCCACTATCACAGATGCTTCTCTTCCACCACCAGCGGGTAAGCAATATGATATCTCTTCTTCTATTTCTTATTCTCAAGTATCCCCTCAATACAAATCTTTTGTTCTTTTGCTGTCAGAAATTCTTTTGAATCTTCTTCTTAAAAAGCAGCTGTTAAGAGTCCTGAATAGCGTGAAGTTATGAGAAATGAAATTCAGGCTCTAGAACAAAATCATACAAGAGAACTTACTGAGTTACCTCCAAGCAAAGAAGCCATAGGGGTTTGCAAATGGGTGTGTAAAAGGAAATTGAAGGCTGATGGCACTGAAGAAAGAAGAACGCTTGATTAATAGCAAAAAGGTATACTCAAAAGGAAGGGTTTGATCATTTTAAGACCTTTTCACCAGAATAAAAACTAACTTCTGTACGCACTTTAATTGTTGTGGTTGTTGCCGAAGGCTGGTTTTTGGAGCAACTGAATGTCAACAATGCATTTTTGCATGGTGATCTTGATGAAAAGATTTATATGGAACTACCTAAAGGTTTTATCAGCAAGGGGGAGGATTCTCCAACTGTTTGCAAGCTCACAAAGTCCTTATATGGTCTGAAACAAGCTTCTAGGCAACGGTTTGCCAAATTTTCAGATTTTTTGCTTCTCCATGGTTTTCAGCAATCTAAGACAGATTATACTCTCTTTACTAGACTGCAAGTCAGTTCTTTTGTTGCTCTGTTTGTTTATGTGGATGACATTCTCTTGGCTAGCAATGATATGCAAGTCATAATCGATTTGAAGTCCTTACTTGATGACAAATTCAAAATTAAGAACTTAGGTCCCCATAAGTTCTTTCTTGGTCTGGAGGTGGCTCGTTCTCATCAAGGAATTTCTCTCTGTCAAAGGAATTTTGCTTTGAAAATTCTTAGTGATATTGGTTTTCTGGGAGCCAAACCATTCATGACCCCTATGGAACATCACAAAATAGCCAAGACCATTGGTTCTCTTTTAGCAGATCCTCATATTTACATAAGGCTTGTTGGTCGCCTTTTATACTTCACTATATTACTCACCCAGATCTTGCATATTCAGTCCATGTTTTGAGTCAATTTATGGAAGCTCCTAGAGAACATCATTTAGCTGTTGCTCATCGAGTTCTCAGATATCTTACAGTTGCACCAGCAAAAGGATTGTTTTTCCCAGCTACTACTCTTCATCTGAAAGCTGTTTCAGACTTTGACTAGGCTGCATGTCCTGACTCTAGGAAATCTCTCACAGGCTACTGTATTTTTCTTGGAGATGCCTTGAATTCCTAGAAATCTAAGAAACAATCCACTATTTCCAGATCTACTGCAGAAGTTGAGTATAGAGCCATGGCTTCCACATGCTGTGAATTACAATGGCTGGTTTATCTTCTTGGTGACCTTCATATTCCTCATGCTCGGGCTGCTCTTTTGTTTTGTGATAGCCAAGCTGCACTCCATATTGCCTCTAATCCAGTCTTCCACAAATGTACTAAGCACATTGAAATAGATTGTCACATAGCTCGTGAAAATTTCCAATCTGGCCTTATCCATACTCTCCATATTTGAACTCAACACCAACTTGCTGATATTCTCACCAAACCTCTTACTAAATTCAATTTCTATCCCTTCTGTCCAAACTGAATATTCATTTCAAATTCTGGGGGAGTCTTGAGCTAAATCCAAGCTGAACGTTGTATATAGATGTTTCCTATCTCACCAACATTCAGCTTGAGGGGGAGTCTTGAGATTGATTACATCTTATAGCTACAGATACATTGCTGAGCTATGGACTTGCAGCAACTGATACACTGCTCAGCTAGCTATGGTTCCTGCTCCACATGAAAGCTTAGTTAAGTTGGCGTTAGTTCAACTTCTGTTTTTCTGTTATTGATGAGTTGTACAAAGGTCCAATTGTAAAACAATCTTCAACACCAGCACTGTCCACCCATACTCTGCAACTAACGAAACGCCTATAAAGGGTTTCTCATTTTTTTCCTCTTAGGTATTCCTTTCCCATTTCAACCAAAAATCTGTATCCGGATCTGGATGAAGGGGTCAGTCAGTCTGCATTGATTATTTCCCTTTGGTCTCTTGGAAGTCAAACACTTGTTATTTCATGTTCTCCAACGTAGAAACATAATTAGAAGAAATATAACAGAAAATATACTTTACAGTTACAGTGTATACCACAACAAAAATAAAGGTTACGAGTACCTGTACATAAGCTGACATGATATTGATAAACATGGGAGTCTCTTGATGAGGACTTCATTTTCCCGTGTCATTTACAAGGTTCAAATATGATATGATCTGATGTGATTATGCCAGGTAATTGTATATTTGTGGGTTGCTCTTGTCTCGCTCAAGGTACTCCCTGTCAATGAGGCTCTCAATCCTTTTCTTCAAGTCAGTCGGTTTTATCGGAAACTTGAGCTGCGTCACCAAAACAGTGACATTCATCCTTCAATTTGTTAGTTCTCTGAGTTCACCTAAATAAGTGATTAGGATACAATATATACATATATTATTACCTGCTGAAAGAGTTCAGTTATCAAGAGTGTGTGACTCAGCACTTTTCTAGTCTTCATTATCCGAACAATAGCAGCATCAACCTGCATATGTTGAGCAATTGAAACAAACACTTATTTATTAGCTTGAACATAACTTCAAATTAAGGATTTGGGAAAATTTTTGCATTACTATTTTATCGATTATGGCGGGACATCAATGAAGTAAACCTGATATTGACGGTCCTGGAATACTCTTTCAGTGGTGCTTGTATTCTCTTCCACTGTTTCCTTCATCTGAATAGCATTTACCTGCAAAAGGCAAATCAAATATTAGCTTCAAGTCTGCTATTTGAGTAAGCTATCCCATAAGACTTCATTGTACAACAAGCCAGCTCTACATAGGAAGCTGAGTTGCTCAAAAGATGAAAAGTAAAAAAACTAACAGAAAAAAGAGTTTTGAGTCCATGAATTACTTTCTACATTGCGTATTAGAACTAAGGATCACCTGACTGCACTTTACAAAATACACAACTAGAAGACTTTCTTTTTCAATTTGATAAGCGACCACATATACATACCTTTATACGATAGAGAGGTGCAGCAAATTGATCATTAAACAAAAACGAATCATTGTCCTCCACTTCTCTACCTTTGGGAATCTGTGAAAATAGTTATTTATTCTTATTTCAGTAACAAGGACAAAACAAAGAAAAATTTTCACTTCATGTAAATAAAAAATCAACAAGCAAAATTTTCAATTATATAAATAAAAAATGCAAGAAGTCCTGCAGTGACCATCCACCTTTAGAAGGACACGAACTTTTCCGCATGCGAGGGACTGCAGAGTTCTTCTCAGCTCCTTCTCCTCAATGCTAGTAGAGTCTTTAATATCATTAAAGCTAAGCTTTTGGGCATCATTAAACAGCATCAAAGCAACAGTCTGGAGAAGAGAACATACGACCCAACCAACATATTAGGACTTGAGCAGAACAGGAAAAAGCAGTAAAACCAACAATGTGAGGAAACCCAAATAAGACCCACCTGAAATAGAGAAACTGCGAGCTCCTTTTTACCTTTCGGAAATTCTGCTTTCAACACACAGTGACCTAATGAATTTTGCCACATTAATCTTCTCCCACTGTGCTTGCTTAAGTAGAATTCCTTAAAAATATCCTGCAGCACCAAGAGAGAAATATAAAAACACATGCACATAAATAATTGGGTAGTTGGACAAAGAAATATGCAATAGTGCCAAGAATGCAAAGCAGCCATTTTCCAGTTTGTGCAAACCTGATATACATTGAGTTCATGGGGAAGCCGAACATCCATAGGTGGATATGTTGGCCAGTATCTGCAGTCCAGACCACCATATGTCATGTTAGATTCCTCAAGAATTTGTAATCAGAGTTACCTCCATCCACAATGAAAAAGACATATGAAATAGCACAGGCTTGCAACCTACCCAGTCGTTAAGACGTGGACACTCATTTCAATTCCCGATGGGAGTTTTGTCCTAGCTTGGGATGATTGCTTGAAAGATTCATTTATTTCTTTCGACAATTCAATGTCCTGTAAAGTGTTACTGAATATCATAATACGTACAACACGGTGCCATTCATGTACAGATACTACGTCTTTTATATATAGTCACAAAGAAAAGCTAAACCAATAAAAGTTGTGTGTGTGTGTGTGGGTGGGGGGGGGTGTTAAATACACTCGTCCTAGCTTTAGAAGCTGTAGCATCAACATATTTTTCTACGCTACCTTCCGCTTGCCATCAATTCGACTAAATAACCAAAAATCACATGATCTCAAAAAACGAAAGTCAAGAGCCAAACAACGCGGATATCAGGCAAGCACAAACAGATATGAATAGCAGGAGGACCACTCTATTACTTGTGTGTGTAAACCGCATTAAGTCACCATAAGGGATGGCACAGAACTTTCTGTAAAAGCAAAACTCAGCCAATATGTTACAAGGGCATATTTTTGCTTACATACAAGAATAGATTCATATCATACATATTTAGTTGTTTCTCTATAACTTGTAACAAACCGATACATAAGCTTCATAACATTGTCACATGTCTTAGGTATGTCTAGTTTCCCCAACAACCATTTCCTGCCTCTGGGAAGGCATGTGAACCTATAGCGAATGCACTTGCCTGCACGATAAACTACTTAAGAAACATTATCAGACACGACTGGCTTAAATAAATTATCAACATGTCTCTTCAGCAACCGTTTTATGGGCAGGGAAGTACTGAGATGACTCAGTTTATAGAAATTAAAGCCAATGGACCCTTCCAGATGTATGAAGTAACTGCTGTGGCAAAAAACACCACCTGGGAAGAAGTATGAGTTCTGCACACAAGTCCCATTGTAAATGCTCCAAGAGAGCATGTTTAATAGTTTAACTTCACTTTTCAATCATATACAGTGGCGGATTTAGGGTTGGGGCAATTTCCCTCACTCCAATTTTTAAAACTTTTGGGATTCATGTAAAAAAAATTAGACTCTGATTTATACAGTTATTGATATACCACAATTGGATCACAATTGATCCAATATCATTGCATACATGTACAGATATTCTACTTGAAATTGAGTGATTATTTGACGATGTTGTGCTGAGATTGAAATGTAATTTATTAAAATTCAGCTCTGATTTAATTATTTAGGTCAAATCGGCTTTTATTTTTAAAGGGATTCGAGATATGAACCGTAAGAATTAAGTTCGTTGGATAGTCAAATCAAATTCAAATCGAATTTTCAAATCGAGTTTGGGTCAAGCAAAATCCTATCAAATTCTGACCATTGACAAGACTATTAACTATTTAGTTGAGAGGCGCAACAAGTATTGATGATGATTGTCTGAGAGTTTTCTTCAACATAACAGCTGCCCCCACTGTGAAGAGGTCTTGGCTTTGCCCTTGATCATATATAAACCCTCGACATATGTTCTTTTATATCTTAGTTATAAAAAGATTGAATTGTTACACTATCTTACCATAGGAAATAAAAGAATGTCGGACAACATTAATCTTAAGCCGAGTCCCCATAGCTTGGATTTGGAGAAAGAAAAATTTGACACTTGGACTTACCTAGACATCACACTTGTACTCAATAACTAACAAAGGTTCTGGGAGAAGTTGATGCTGAATTTCATCTATCTATGTAAAGTCAATCTTAAGTTTTATTATAGTACACTGGCACCAATATCACACTAACATCCCACAATTTATGATCAACAACATAAAGATACACATCTCTCAATATTTCTGAATAGAAAAAAGAATTTTAGGCAAAAATATACACCTTGAACATTCCTTCAAGTTTATTGGTAAACTGGCTGCCACATTCGGTCTTCAACTGGAATAATGATGGAAACTTTTTAGTATGATAAGGAGATGTAAAATGTTTGACAAAAATGCCCAAGAGATGAAAGCCTCCTTAACCTTAGAAATCATGGACTTCTCAGCATCGATGGAAGCACTTTTTCCCAACAGTAACCTTTTTGCGAGATCCTTCTTATAGAATGCTTCAAAGACATCCTTACCCTAAATAAATAAGAGATAATATGACAAGTCGTTAAATATTATTTTTTGATGTCAAATATAACAGTAGTAAGTATCAAATCAATACAAGCAGCAGAAGAAATGGTAATGGGCAGTATGCTAGTCTAACAGCAAGAGTCAGTTGCCATTACCTGTATAAACCTGAATAAAACCAAGACTTTATCAAGTGTACCCTCCAATTCCTCCTCCGATGTACCCTTATTTCCAGCACGAAGCTTTTCATCCAAAAACTTGGCAATAAGCTCAGCAGGTCGATTCTATTACAAAGCAGAAAAACACACTGTCAGATTTTGAGATTGAACAAATAAAATGGAGAGTCCAAATGATGGCAGATAGATATGCCAAAAAATGCCAAATATTTCATCGAGGTTTACATGGGACTGAGATTGAACTATAGTTGTATGGATTTTCTCAACTCGGGGTCCTTTTAACATTCTAACCACACAGGCTGTAAGTTAAAAACAAAAAGATAGGTAGCTAGGGGTACTTTCAAGTAATTAATCATCCACTCTCTCTATGACATTAATTAAACAATGACAGGGTAACTAGGGCACATTAGTAGGTTGGATAGAATGCTACTTGATAGCTGAATTTTCAGTCAGCTTGGAAGTCACCAGAATCATTATCGTAAGGGTCTTGTATAAGACAGCTATAGACAGTTGACAAGATCCAGCATGAGAGATTACAAAGAGAAATATGGCCATCACAAACTACCATTTTTACTGAAGTTCTAAAAATTAAATCATATATTCAGTCTAAGGTGTGGTAAGTTCCATACCCTACACACTCAGAAATTGGTATTAGGAATATGTAAGACATTTGTTTATTAAACATCCACCCAAATAAAATATGTCAATTCTCAAATTAACGAAATATAGGGCTAGAACATTTCTGACATCATCTTATAGTCAGGGAGCATAAAGAGTTCAAATGCAAAATGTTGTTCTGGTATAACCACGTGTCGCTGCTTTATATCTATTCAGAGATGCAACAAAAACGCTGGAAAACAAAAACAGAATATCAAGTCTACACAGACGGCTGCTAAAAGAGCTCGTAGACATTTTAGTATTTCAATTTTTTCTTCCTCTTAGGATGGACTCTTGGTCCTCGCTCTCTAATGCTTCGTTTTCGGATCTCTAACAACATTTATGTTGCTTAGAAAAGAATAATTACATACGGAGAACATATTTCTACAACATGATTACTTAGCTGGGAGAATGCCAAAATATAAATTAACCTTTTAAAAAGAGGATGAATCTCATGGCCCACAGTTTTTGTGAGGTGAAATGGCTATAACATCATGAACAATGAATATCCTATTCAACGAGAAGATGATACCTGCCGGAGATTGATGAGGTACTCAAATGCATCCTTGATGGTGTTGCCAAATGTGTCATTCTTTGAAAAGCTTTCTTCCCATATGGTATCAAGAGATGCCTTAAATTCTAGGAGGCAGGACACCATATCTTTGTCTTTTTCTTCATCCAAGACAATGCCCTGCCCAGTTCTCCTAATGTAAGAGTTAAGAGCCTGCCTCAACGATTCAAGGTCATTGACCCTAGAAAAAAGTGAGTACATTCTCTGAAGATCCTCAATGCGATTTGCATCCATCAGCATCATGAAACCCTGGACATATAGATCAGGAAAATATGAACCATAAAAACTCAGAGCCAGTTCTAGCCTACATAGAGGAAATGGGAAAGGTTGACTCGCAATTCATACCTTATCAAGAATTGCAGATATATGCCGTTCAAGGAGTTGCCTTTCTGCAGTTGCTACCAGTGGCTTTCTTGTACTTACATCCAAGTATAGCAAGCATCTTTCATGTTCTTCATGCAACCTTACCTGGAGTAAAAAAATAAGCCAGATCATTATTTTCCTTTCAGCTGGAAAGTGCAAGGAAATACACAATCCATAAGCTAGAAAAACAAAGGAATGTAAGAGATATTGAACAGACATCAATTTTAATAGTTGAAAGAAGGAAAACAGGGCAAAAACACATAAACAACACACCTCCACATGCTTAAGATAATCTGGCACATCTGACTGCTGCATGTATTTGACGCCTTCAGCAGCATAAAATTCAGATGTACGTTCAAGGAATGGCTTCTCAAAGCTATCCAAGTATATTCCCAATGCAGTGAACATCTTCAAAAGATGGCTAAGGAGAGTCCTATCAACTGCTTCACCTAATCTAAAAAAAAATTGTTGCATATTACTAGATGGTTCGAACAAGGAATGGCACCCTGATAGTAATAAATCACTACAACCATACTAAAACATCATTTTCCTTTTTCCCAGGGAAAGGAGAATGGGGGAATTTGGGTCATATAAATTGAAAATAACCATAAGAACAAGTTCTGCAAAATTAGCAAGCAAAACAACAGATTTGTGGAACTAAATTGGTCAAATACTTTTTATTGTTTATCTTCTATTAAAAATTTTGAAAGAGATGCCCTGCCTGATCCAATGTGCAAGATTTGCAAGGATTATGTGTAATCAGAGTTTAAGGTATAACCACGAATTCCAAGGGTATGGGGTTGGGATGATTTTCAGCTATCAAAACAAAAAATGTTGTGTTAAAAATAAAATGGATGAGTTAAGGCAGCTAACTCGTACTGTATAAACTATAAAGCTTTTGACAATGGCTGTGCAGAAAGCAGTAAAGACACAAGATCAAGTTCCTGGGCAATATGATATGATATGATATATAAGTTTATTTTGGAAAAGGGAATACAGCAAATATAGATCTAATTTTCTATCAGTAACGAGATCAAGTTTCATTAATAGTTTCAAAGTCAGTACATGAAAGACAAGTAGTCCTCCTAAAAGTTGCAAAAAGGAAAAAATAAGCAACCAAGAAATAGATTACATCTCACAAACAACACTCCAATATTTCCTATTTTAAAGCAAAAGGATTCCATCAAACTCAGGAAAACCGAAAGATAGAACTCTTTCCCACCACTCAATTGGTCTCGAACTTATCTTCAAAAATCCTTGCATTCCTCTTTAACCATAGAATCAAAAAATTTCAGATGTATTGTGTCTGTGCACTATGGGTATATATGAAAATTGAAGTCTGTCAACATAATGGAATTGGGGATCCTACCTCCGCTACTCTAAATCATAATCCTATTGGTTACTGGTATGCAATAAGGTGTTGCAACAACCTTTATGGTTTATTACGACGCAAAAAAAATATTGTCAACTAATTAAAAAGTACTTGACTAAGTAATGATTTTCTCTTCTGTAGAAAAAAGTAACAAAATTCAAGCTCAAGTCTGGGATCAAAGGGCGGATATTTGCATTGTACTCTTGTGGCCCATCAATAATTGCATCGTAATCCATCTCCCATCAAAGAAATTTGGTTGTCAAGCTTATGTTGTCATATTTGTTATGCAATAAGTAAATGCAAAAATTGTTAAAGCATGTCTCTCTCTTTTAGTTCGTTTTTGGCTCCTCTTTGTTTGATATAGGACATATTAGAGATTAACACCTATGGTTGATGGATTTATCAATTTTTCTAGTCGTAAAAATTGTCAAAAGTCAAAACAAGATAGTGCTTTCTTCCAAACCAACATAAAAATTGTTAAATTCAATATCTGCAACAAATTGTATGTTTAGATGTCCAAGGGTTCACTTAACATTAATAGGTTGCAAACGAGTCAAATATTTGTGTTAGTCAACTCAAAATACTTGTGAGCAACCCAAAAAAAATAGGAGATCCTGTTGTAATGACTAATGACCAATTTCGTGTGCAAAATTACCCAAAAGATTGTCAAATTACAATTGTTTGTTTCCTTGACTTTGATTACAAGATGTGACTCTCATTAGCATGCTTCCACATGCACAACCCTCTGATTCCCAAATGCTTTGGTGAATATGAGGGTTAAATAAGTATGTTTTAAGATTTTCAATTTGATGATGATGATAATGATTTTAGTGGATCTTCTCACTGTTCTTTGTGTTAACCAACATGAAAATGATTTGAATCTCTTGAAGAGGAACCTTGCAGTATATTCTTTTATCTGAGACTGATTTGCAAGACTCCAACTGATCTCCTCTTCTTCCTTTTTTTCCTCCTCCTTTAGCATCCTATTTATACAACTAGTAGTATATTCACTAAGCCCAAAAGTTAATGAGTCATCGGCAAAAAATAGCGAAGCATAATGAAAGGAGTGGAGCAAAGCGAAACGGCACCCAGTAATAGTTGGGGGTGTAGAGGATAAGGGGGCGTAAGCCTTGCGATATGGTATGGGTATAATGAGAATTTGCAATGTACATCTAGTAGAGGAGTTTTACTAGGATTGTGTATTAACTTTACTAGACAACCAGAATTAGGACCTATAAATATGTTGTAAGCCGATAGGAAATATCTACCAAACCACGTAATTCTCGTATTCTTATTCTTAATTATTTAGTTATTGATTGTTTACTGAAGTGCACATTCACAACAGAGTGGTTAACTTATACAAGAGTATTTTACATAAATGCCCCTGTATGGACATCGTGCAGTGGGTGGGTCATCCATATTTATAAAAAAAAAATGGGCTTTACTGATGGGTGTGCTATGCATCTTTTGGGCTTATGGAATATAAGTTCAACCCAATATACTTTTAGAAACTTGTTTAACTAAATTCGAGCCCCAATTATTTAATATAGACATTGTTTCATTTTTTAAATTTCTAGTGTCTACACTGGTAATCAATTCCTATTACAGAATCAAACTTAACTTCAGGTATTCTACTTTGTAAGAGCATAAAAAAAATCATGAATTGAAAGGAGGGAAGTGTATTGATCTAAACATTTGAGTCTCAATAGCACTGCCCCTGCTACATGTTACGACTCACAACCATGGTACATGCATTCAGGTGATGCTAATCTTACCCTCATTAAGCTTCATGCACTCCACATTTCAAGAACATAGAAAATAAAAAAATCATAAATATGTAAGAAAGGAGGTGTCATTTCAATATTGGACTCTGCATTGCGCTAGAAAACTACACATAACACTCAAGGTAGAGCTCAACATAAATGGGGGAGAAGTTATTACTCTCAGGTAAAAGAGATATGTGAGTGAGAATTTAGGTGAGAAACAACATAGAGAGTGCCTCCAAATTGGGATTCTGCATCAGTCCAAAACCTATCCCCTGTACAATGGTGGGCATAAACTTCCAGTTCAATTTCACCCCCGTCCTGTTTTCCATCTAAAATTAAAACCCTTCTCTCAAACATCATTCTTATATCGACAAAATTTATATTTTTTATCACAAATGAGGGTAGAAAATTCAATCATGCAATTTGGAATCTTGTTGCCAACCTCGACATGCACTGTAATTTAATCTGATTTTCTATTTTTTCCAATTGGTTCAAATGTCTATGCATAAGTATTTAGTTTGATATTTTTCCTGAATTTAGACATGGAACACCTTAACACCACCTTACAATATTTGGAAAACGATTAATTCGAAGAAATGTTTACATTCATCACAAGTGCATCCCAGCCTACTGGGATTCTCACAGAAAACATATTGCCAAAGATATATCATGGTTAGATTACAAATCTCCAAGTTACCAAATCTAGTAATGTTGTAATCACTAAAATAGCTGATAATCCCATTATTAGTTCAAGAGCCCACACCCCAGGATATGAGCCATCAGGACCGCCAGATCAACATTTTTACTACTACATTTATAGGTAGTATAGAAAGTATCCTTTTATGGATGCTATAATTCTGATGCACAGTTAGCAATTGTAAGGATAAGGAATAGGAAGGGAAAAATGAGAAGAGTTTGGGGGGGGGGGGGGGGATTTCCTTGTATACTTGTGCAGTAATGGGCATAACTGCATAAACCTAACCATGTACACTCATAAGAACTTGTAATTTTGTTAAAGCGTTCAAAGCTTACCTTTCACTCTCAATCATTTTTAGAAGGCCGAAAACAGTTTTGTGCTCCACTTCTGAAGCAAGGGCGAGATGTTTGCGGAAAAGCCTCAAGCCCATGTCCCACAATGAGCTCACATTTGGGGTTTGTTTCACATAAGTTCTATCAAGATACAAGGCTATACCACGGATCATCAACATCTGGTCACAAAAATCCTGCCAGCACTTCTCGACTAACGACAAGAATACCCCCAGATCTTCGCTTTGGCCTACTAAAGACTGAAGTGCAGTTGATACGTGCGCTTCACACTCCTTTTCAATTCGTTGATAGAGACTTCCCCCCATCTTGTGTAGACAAAGGTCATTGACAGCCTAATGAAAACAGATTGAATTAATTCACACTGAAGAGACATCTAATCCTAAACGAAGGAAGTATAATGGAATACAGCCCACCTGATAGAGCTTCTCCAAATCACAAGGGTCAGGCTGCTTTAAAAAGATGGCACTAATAGCTGACTTCAGAGTTGCCCATGTATTTTCTTCAAAATTCGTTGGCACCATCGGGTTAGCTTCAAAGAGACAAAAAATAAAAATAAAATGAAGCATACCAAGTGAGAAAATGAAAACACTCTAAGCTATATTCCTCAATATGGACCAATTTTGTGTGGGTTTATTTCCCCAATATAAAATCAATAAGTCGAAGTCACCATCCAAAATTTCACAACAGGGTATATTCATCAGACAAATGGAGCCTCAAAGGATTTTTCCCAGAATTGCTTCAAGGTGTTTCATCAAAACAGAGAAGGCCTTCCAAATTTCAATCATTGTTCACTTTAGGCCTTTTTATATGATCCATCACAATAGATCAAAAATGCAAAATAGAAGGTTGTTGGTTACTAAGCAACTTGTCACATTCTAAACGCCTTTAGTCAATTCTTCCTGAGAAACAAAAAAATGTGATCTTCTCAATGCTTTCATGTTGTGAGGGCACAAGCCTTCATACTTTGATACCAGAAAACCCAAGACCAAGAAGTTTGATTCTTGTTCTTGCAATGTCATATGCATCAATAATATCAAATGCTCGTGAATCAACTTGGTATTAATTAACATGCATCATTGCAGACAATTGCCTCATCATGGATCAGTCTCAAACCATATTTTGTGGGTACAGCAAACTAACATGTAACAACCTACCATCCCCGCCCCCCCCCCAAAAAAAATGTGCACAAACATACTCACTCAAAAAAAGGGTCATTTGAAGAACCAGAAGAAAAATAAATATTTTGACTTCATCATTGTTAAGTCGAGAAAAGTAACACAATCATAGAGACAAAGAGAGAGGTCAAAACATCACCTAGCTCTCATACAGCACTTGTATTTATAGTTAACTCACAATAATAAGAATTACACATAATATCCTAACACTATTAACAATTTACACATACTACCCTAATACTCTTAACACTCCCCCTCAATTTGGACTATATATATCATATATCCAAGCTTGGAACAAATCGCTGTAAGACGTGTACGACTCAATGCTTTGGTAAACATATTACAAGCTGATCTTCAGACTTCACAAATGGAGTCGTAATCTTCTCAGCTACTATCTTGTCCTGAATAAAGTGACAATCAACCTCAATATATTTGATTCTCTCGTGAAACAATAGATTAACAGCGATATGAATAGTTGACTAATTGTCGCAGAACAACTGTAAAGGAGGTTGAACTGAAAACCCAATTTTCTGGAGGAAGTGTAGTAGTCAACTCAACTCACTTGTCGTATACCTCATTACTCTATACTCGGCCTCAGCACAGGGTCTTACTACCACAGATTGTTTCTTACTTTTCCATGAGACAACGTTACCTCCTAATAAAGTACAATAACTAATGGTTGATCTCCGATCAAAAGGAGAGCCAGCTCAATCAGCATCTGAGAAACCTTCCACTCTAAAATGTCCATTAGCTCGATATAACAGTCCAAGTCCAGGAGCTCGTTTGAGATATCGCAGAATACGAGTAACTATCTCCCAATATGGTACTTTAGAAAATCCCATGAACTGACTTATTATACTGAATGCATATAAATAATTGGTCGAGTAATAGTGAAATAATTAAGCTTTCCAAGCAATCTGCGATACCGACCCGAATTCTCAAACAATGCACCATCATTCATCAATAATTTTTTATTTGGATCCACAGGAACATCAATCGGTCTGCCACCCAGCAAATCTGCTACCATTAGCATATCAGATACATATTTCCTCTGTGATAAACAAATACTCTGTTTAAATCGAGCCACTTCAATTTCCAAGAAATACTTGAGTTTTGTCAAATCTTTAGTATGAAATCGATCTTACAAGAAGATTTTTAACTTGACAATCCCTTCAGAATCATTTCCAGTAATCACAATATCATCTACATAGACCACCAATAGAATATATTCAGCATCCGTCTATCCATAAAACACATAATGGTCTATCTGACATCGTAGAAGACAAAACTCTAAAACTGCATCTGAAAACTTACCAAACCAGGCCCTCGGTGACTGTTTTAAACCATACAAACATTTCTTTAGCCGACATACACTCTTACCATACTCCTCCTAAGCAGTAAACCCAAGTGGCTACTCCATGTATACCTCTTCAACCAAGTCACCATGTAGAAAAACATTCTTAACGTCTAACTGAAACAAGGAAGGACCAATCAATATTAGCAGCCAAAAAGATCAAGATACGAACAGAGAAAATTTTGGCAACAGGAAAGAAAGTCTCCTCATAATCAACACCATAGGTCTAAATAAAGCCCTTTGCAACAAGACGGACTTTAAGACGCTCCATAGAACCATCCGAATGAAATTTAACAGTATACACCTAACGACAACCAACAGTTCATTTACCAAGAGGTAAAATAACGAGATCTCAAGTCCCATTATGATGTAAGACATCCATCTCATATTCCATAACTTTTCTCCAATCCGGATCAAATAATACATCCTGTAAATGCTTAAAAATAGATATAGTAGATAACTGAGAGGTAAAACAAGAGAAGACAGGATACAAGACATTATATGAAACAAAATGAATAATGGGATAATTAGTAACACACGAATGAGTACCTTTTCGAAGAACAATAGGTAGAGAATCTAAATTACCTGATGGACCAGAATTAGCAGACAACAAGGAAGATGATACGGGCACCTCAGTCGATGGTCGACGACGGCGAGAGTATACACGAAGAGGTAAAATAGATGATAATACAGTGGGCAACTGAATATCTAAAGATGAGAAAAGAGATAGTGATACAAGAGATGACCTAAAGTCCAGATCCAAAGAATAAGAAGGTGCTAAAAATATAGAACAGATTCCTCAAACGTGACATCAGCACTAGTAAAATATTGTCGTAGAGAATGATTGTAGCAACAATACCCCTTCTGTGTGTGAGAATAACCAATAAATACACATTTGGTAGTTCGAGGGCCAAGTTTATCAAATAAAGGACCCAAATTATGAACATAACAGACACATCCAAAAACCTTGGTAAAAAAAAATAAGGACTTACCAGGAAAAATGATAGAATATGAATTTTGCCCATATAATACAGATGATGGTATACAATTAATAAGGTGACAAGCAGTAAGAACAGGATCACTCTAAAAATATCGAGAGATATTCATCTGGAATAATAGGGCACCAGTGACTTCCAACAAATGACGGTTCTTGCATTCAGCAACACCGTTCTATGGTGATGTATAAGTACGTGAAGTCTGATGAATAATGTCAGTTTTACTAAGATAAGCTGAAAAATGATCAAATTCATATTCCCGAGCATTATCAGAACGTAAAATACGTATACAACAACCATACTAAATTTTTATTTCTTTACGAAAGGTCTCAAATATAGATAACAATTTAGACCGAGCTTTCATCAAAAACAACCAAGTCACACGAGAATAGTCATTCATAAATGACATAAAATAAGGATATTTATTAGATAAAATATTCTTTATTGGACCCCATACATCAAAATGTATCAACTCAAATGGACTACACACACGATTATTGACTCTAGGCTGAAATGACACACAATGATGCTTACTAAGTTGACAAGCTTCACAAGACAAAGACAACACACCACTAAGACTGATAACTTGGTGTTTCAGATTCTGGAGAAAATGATGTCCAAAATAACAATGTTATTGAAAAGGAGACAACGAGATCTGTAAAGCCCGAGTAGGTGAATCAAAATCAAAGTAATATAGGCCACCAACTTCATGTCCCGTACCAATCTTCCTTTTCATCTTGAGATCCTGAAAGACACAATAAGAGGGATAAAAAATTACAAAAAAATTGAGAGAACGAATAATCTTACTAATGGAAAAGAAACTGAGGAATAAATAATACAAAAAATAGGGAAATATCAAAACTCAAGTGAGCAGTCCCTAGACCTGAAACTTTAGAACAAGCATCATTAGCAAGAGTAACACTACGTGTAGAAGTAGCAGACTGATAAGTAAAAAAAATATCAGACGCACCAGTCATGTGGTCAGAGACGCCAGAGTCGATGATTCAAGGACTGCAAGTGTAGAACAATAAACAAGTAGAAGCAGTACCTAACTGGGCAAAAGTAGCTGTGGAGGAAGATGGAACAGCCTATTGTTGGAACAGGAACTAAGCATACTCCTCTTGTGTAATAGTAACCAACCCAGTGTCTGGTGGAGCTGACCGAAGTATGAAAGTAGCAACAGAGGTGTCAACATGATGGGAAGCCTGATTCGCAGTACCAGAAGGGCTTCCATGTAAATTCCAACAGAAATTAAGAGTGTACCCTCCACGACCACAGTGAATACAAAAATGAGGTTCACTATGGCCCCCACGACCACCCGTACAACCTTTTGTACGACCACCACGACTAGAAGTAGGTGGCCAAGATGTAGTAATAGTCCTGGTATCTTGCTTGAGTTCCATAAGAGTGCAGAAAATAGGGAATAAGAAGTGCTACAATACTAAACTGGAGGAAAGGAGGCTCCTAGAAGACTGAACCGGCCTAGAAAACCGTTGAACCGGACTGCTTTAGTCCAAAGGAGGCTGCTGGAAGGATGAACCGGCCTAGAGAACTGCTGAACCGAACTGGTTTAGTCCTTTGGATCACTGAACCGGATTTCCTGAGGCTACTAGAAGCCTAAACCGGACTGGTTTAACCCTCTGGACCATTGAGACGGCCTTACTAATGCTGCTGGAAGCCTGAACCAGATCGGTTTAACCCTCTAGACCGCTGAACCAGAGTAAAATCGGTCTGAACCGAAATGGGCTGGACCAGTCTCAAACTGTTGGTTGAACTGAAGTGGGCTGGCCCCAATCGGATTGGACTAGGCTTAAAACAATTTAAATCCGTTGATGGAATTGGGTTGAACCAAAGTGGGTTGGACCCGATTTGGATTGGGCTAGATTTAAAATAATTTAAATTCGTTGACTTTTATCCAAACCCATGAAGTTGGGTCTGGACCCTTTCTTCTTCGCCGATTAGGGTTCCAGTAACCTTAGTCTTCGACTGTACAACCACCACTACCCCAGTCTATGATTGCACCATCACCACCACCACCACAATGAACAACAGACCACCACAATCGCTACACCCACTATACCACCACAACGAACACACAAACAACGACAAACTCTAGTCTTCGACTGCAACTGCGCAACCACCACCACAATAAACAACGACGACAACACCACAATAACTATACCACCACCACTGTAACTTCGACAAACAACAGTAACACCAGTACCACCACCTTCGACGAACAACAGTAACACCACCACAAACAGACCACAAATATATTCAAAAAATATATTTAGGATTGTAACTTTGCTCTAATACCATGTTAAGTCGAGAAAAATAACAATCATAGAGACAAAGAGAGAGGTCAAAATATCACCTAGCTCTCATACATCACTTGTATTTATAGTTATCTCACAATAATAAGAATTACACATAATACCCTAACACTATTAACAATTTACACATACTACCCCAATACTCTTAACAATCATAATGTTCGATTACACCCAAACAAATTTATCTTGTATAATAAAAGGATCCCAAAGAATGGAACCAACACTAATTGCTCATTCAGTTGATTACAACCTTATTCCCACATCAAATGTATTTTTCACACATCTTACTAGTACCTTGCCTGCAATTTCTCCCTTTTTTATTTTTATTTTAACAATGAGAATACCACTTCCCTGTTCAAGAGATCATAGACAAGTTCTTCATTAAAATGCAATAAACTATGGCTTCTTGTTCCCCACCCCAACAGCACCAGCAGATGACCACCATTTCTTTTTAATTAATTCCATAATTTTGTAAAACTAGAAGCACAAATACAGATACATGATACGAATACGATATAATACGGATACAACAAAGCGTAAAAAAAATGATAAAGGCACAGCTAGGATACGTTTATAATAAATATATTTTATATTTTAATATTATTTAACAACTTAAAAGTTACAATTGTTAATAATTATTTATCAGTAATAAGTAAAATTATGATTTTTTACCTTGAAAAATATGTAATACATTTCATTATGATATATTCATAAAATAAGTGTGACCAATTAAAGGAATTAGACACACATTTAACTAAGTGGTTTGTTTACAATTATTTATTTTTAAGATGATAGTATAACTAATTCATTTTTTTATACTTTCTTAACATATAATAGTAGATAATATTTTAAAAATACTCATGTCTTCAAAATTAGATGAAATTTGATTGATGTTTTATATTGTATATGAACTTGAAAGGAAGGAGTATAGATTAAAATTAAAAATTGTACATTTTACTCCATGTTTAGAAGTATCCAAAAAATATCCACATATTTTATTGATTATCGAATACGTATAATGCGTATTTGATACATATCTTTGAATATTGTATCCGATACTGGTATGTTGACCTTGACGAAATATTCATAGATCATAGTCGTAATATATTTCACCCCCATTTTATTTTGAAGAAATTCCAACTATTTTACTTCCATAAGCCCTCATCGGAAACCCTTGGGCTCATAATACTAGTTATGATTTGCCTTTATCGTAAATGGATCAACAATTAAAGTTTTCTTTAAGCGCATACTAGAAATTCAGATTGATGAATCCTCAAAAGTTATGTCGTTTTTCTAATTAGATGGTAAATAAACTGAGACGAGTGTGACAAGACAAGGAAGAAGCCATGATCAAGAATTTTACGACATTGAAAAGCCTTCAGAGGAACTTTTAATACAAAGCTCAATCATCAATAAAGATGAAATCAAAGAAGTAACATGGAGTTAAGGTTTATCTCAATCCCCGATTGTTGAAAAGCAATGCACTAGGACTTTGCATTCTCCTTCTTCTTCTTCTCTCTCTATCTCTCTCTTTCTCTCTGTATAACCACATGCATACTCTTCATCACCTTTAATGATCACAATTTTAATGCCTATGCAGATTATACACCTCGGTTGTTTATTCCTAATCATAAGTTTAATCTCTATGCATATTCCACATCTCGGCAGTTCATTCCTAGTGGAAAATGTCTAACTGTAAAGTTTCTTGAGAATCATACTTTCTCACTAGCAAAACTCCCACACTTGACTCAAACCTTTGTTTGACTAAGCCCATGGAGCTAGTGACCATAAGTTCTATACAAATATCTTTAATATGAATGCTGAACTCGATTCCATAGTCAAACTGTTGCCAAAGATGGACATTATCCAAATTAATATAAATGAGTCAGCTGTCCTTTGTTAAAATGTCTAAGAATCATAAAATTAACTTTGTCTAGAGCTTTCAAGTGTGCACATTAATTAAGAAAATCGCTTCTTTTACAGGGGAAGCAAAAACAATATTTCCTTCATTCGTGTCAATGTTTGGCATAAAGCGGATAGCATGCAGGACATGTCTTTATTTGCATTCAATATTGACAAAACAACAATTTTTTATTTTTTTATTTTAACTGGACAAAACAACAAATTGAATCTGTCCAAGTTTGCAAACAATAAATCAAAAATTAAATCTTTCCAAGTTTGTTAACAATATATTAACTATATGCACTGACTGTACCAAATCCCACATTTAGCAAATCCGTCAATGATATTTAAACGCCCAATGCCCACTACATGACCTTCCTCAACCTCCACCAACCAGAATGAACTCAAAAGAACTATGCCAAACCCCCTAGGTTATTAAAACATAACTAAATCGTAAATCAAAATAATTCTAAGTTCCATCCCATATAATGATGCAAAAAGCACACATAATTCAATCACCATTTGCTCCGTTACCCACTCAATTTCAGCTCAAACTAACACATAATCCCAAACTCAGCAATCAATACTTCAAAATGAACGCAATTCTAATTTTTTAAACTAAAGGCACAACAAAAGCATCACAATTTATTCAGTTTTGATTCTTAAACGATACATTTTACTCAGTTAACCCCTCAATGTCAGCTTAAACCCACATTTCATTAGCTGGCCACTTCCAATTTCACCAATCAAAAATTCAAAACCTTATTTCCACCGCAGTGAATAAACAACGACCAAACCAATCAGTAAATTCCAAAGCTCCGCACAGAAACTAAACCTAAATTGGTGAAAATGAAAGGTAAAAGAAGTGAAATCTAACCTTTCACGAGCTTAATTACGAGCTTCTTCGCCGGCTGCGGCGGAGTGGCCTTTTTCCGAGACAAATTGGCGGTGACTCCACTTGTGGAGACACGTCCAGCTGAGGAAGAACCGTCGACGACATAGTTGGGGTTGGGATCTTCGATCATAGAGTTATTAGGGTCATCAACGACGGCGTTTTCAATATCGGGACCGAAGTGGACGTGTGGTGACTGTTGTTGGCCGTTCTTGCCGTCTAGAGATAATGCGACGGCCTGTGACTTGGCTTTCTTCATTGCCGCAGGTGGATAGCTGAGATTGTGGTTGCCAACGCCGGCACCGCCGGTAAAGGTGGTGGAAGTGGTGGTGCTGATGGTGGTATATGAGCGCTTGTTGGGTTGAGACATCAAGAGCTCATTGCTAAGACAGTAGTTTAGATGCAGGCAGAGAGAGAGAGGTGGATCCAGTACAGACGCGACACTCTATTCTGGAGGGCAGTGATGCGTGGCAATTTTCTTTTCGTTAATTTTTTTTTTTTTTTGAAATTACTTTTATTATTCGCAGTTGAGATTATTTTAAAATTTATTTTAAAATTAATTTAATAATTAATATTAATACCTTAAATTTAATAAAAAAAAGTTTGTGATGGTGTGTTTAAGTGATTTTTTAAAAGTACTTATAAAAATTATTTTTCATAAATACTTTAAAAAAAATAATAGTATTTAAAATCGTTTTACCACTACTTCTACCATCACCACCGCCACCGCTAATGAAAATATGATGTCACAAATATATTAACATATTTACAAAACTTAAATCATGTCGTATGTAAACTGAAATCTAACTATGTACCAATAACCGCAGCAACATAAGATTCTTAAAAAATTGAAATAAACTCATAAAAATTTTCAATCACATACTACTTTAATCACAAAATAAAATGACATAAACTACTTATAAATCAATCGTTATCTCAATGAATGGAAAAAAACTAAGCTAGAGGTATTGAATTACATTTTGGGTCACTAAACAATTTGTTTAATTGAAAAATCATGTAACGAGAGAAATTGAAATCAATGTAAAAAATTTTCAATTTTTTGGTAGAGTATCTTTTGAAAATATAATATCACAAATATGTCAACCTGTCTACAAAATTTATATATTTTATAATCATAACTAAACCATGTCATATGCATATTGATTACCAAAAATATATATATAATATTAATCATCGTCATGCCTAAACATGACTATTTATCAATTATTATAGGAATTAAAACAATAATAATCATTATTTTGCACGCCATAAACTCATAGTTCTGCCTAAACAATAATATCATCGTATCAATCCAAAACAATAATATCAAAATGGGTCATTTATCTGCACGTCATTGTAAATTCTCTCTCTTCATCACAACCTTGAATGTCATCATATTAATCCAAATCTGCATCTTCCAATTAGGGGAATGTACAACAATCTAGCATTTATACAAAAATAATTAAATTTCGTACACGATAGTATTTTTAAAATTATAAACTTGAAAATAAAAAATAAATTTTGTTACCTTATTCAAACAACCCCATTGAAAAAGATAGGTTGCATTTAGTATTTTTAACTCCTGCACTTCTTCATCCGTTATCACAAGAGGTTGTTATTCCTTTTTCTTTACACTTTGCATTTGTAGTTACGATTGTTCTTTCTTTTGCCTTTTAGATAGTAAGTATAGATAAGTGAAATCATTATATATAAAACAAAAAGTCTAATATATAAACAAACTTATATGTCATGACAGTACCTCAGAAATGAGGATGCAATTGAGTTTACATTTCGTAAATCACAACACCAACATTGTTTTTCTTGAGCAATTGAACCTATACATGAATATGCATTTAACAGGTAAATGAACACAAACTATATGAGAAAAAAAAACATTAAGAATATGAGTGAAATGAAGCTCATCTTACGGTTTGCTCTAAATCATCATCAATCTATAAAAAAGATGCGTGAAAATAAAGTTTAATAAATATGTGAATACTTTGCGGTGCAAAAAAAGTAGAAAAAGTTTAAACTCACATGATTTGCAAAAATGGAGAGATTTTCATTTTTAAATGTTGTGAGTTTGCAGAGGTGGTTAGTACACTATGATGACTACAAATATTAGAAACAGAATAAATCAAAAGACACCCAAATTAAACACCAAAATTTTAAAAAGTAAAATTAAAAACATCAAAATTAAACACAAACATTCAAAAACTCAAACACAAATCACATACAGATCCGTGTGTTTGTGTGTTGTTGTGCAGTGTGTGTGCAGATGTGCAGCTGCACATCTGCACAACTATGCGTGTGTTTGCTTGTGTGTGCTCTTATGTTTGTATTTGGGTGAGGTCTATGTGTGTATCTGTCATTGTTCGTCATGAAAGAGGGAGAGGGAGAGAGAGAAGGGGGTGCACCTGGGATTAAAACATAAATTAAAAAGGCTCAATTTAAACACTCATTGTAAAGCCATTTAGATTAAAAACACTCAAATATAAAAAAAGCCAAATTTTATACTCAATTTCAAGCAAATTCAAGAAAAAATATACTTTTAACTGCTAATTGTTCAATTCAATTGCAAAATTGAAAAGAAATGAACCAAAATGAACCATAGTAAACATAAAGTATTTTCTTTCCCAAAAACTCTTATTTCCAATCCCTCCATGTAACCCACTACAATCATCAAAAAAATAAAGTAATCTATCCAATTCAACATATCAATATTCCAAAATCCCAGTCGCACTACCCACAAAGCAATCTATCCAATACAAAATTGAACTTCTTAAGTAGTAATAAACATCAATATAAATACAACCAAACAATTCTATAAAAGAATGATTTAGCTGTGAGATCCTTGTATGCCATATCGGTTAGAGAGAGAAAAGTTGTTGGGCTAATGAGTAAGCCCCTTGCCTTATATGGCATAAGACCTTTTCCTAGGCGTACTAGGAGGAACAAAACTGTGAGGGTTAGTAGGCCAAAAGCAAATAATATTATGTCATGTAAAGGTTGGGGTGTTATAAATTGGTATCAGAGCCGCCTCTCGCTTGGATTAAATGAGGGGGCCTGCCGTGTTCGCATGTAGTGAACGGGCAGGTAGCTGGCGAGCTGCTACACGAAAATGTGAAGCCATGAGAGGGGTTGTGAGATCCTGGTATCCCACATCGGTTAGGGAAAGGAAAGTTGTGGAGCTCATGAGTAAGTCTCTAGCCTTACATGGCATAAGACCTTTTTCTAGGAGTACTGAGAGGAACAAAATTGCGAGGGCCAGTGGGCCCAAAGCAGATAATATTATGTCATGTGAAGGGTGGGGTGTTACAAATTGGTATTAGAGCCGACTCTCTCCTGGATAGTGTGTGGGGGGCCCTACCGTGCTTAAGTGTAGTGAGCGGACAGGTAGCTGGCGATAGGACTGTTAATCGAGCTGCATTCAGCCTCATCAAACTTCTATTTACACATTAACGAGCTGGCTTGTTTAACTATTTACACATAAACGAGCCTAAAAAAATATTCAAGTTTGACTCATTTAACAGCCCTAGCTGGCGAGTTGCTGTACGGGAACTTGCAAACCTAAAGGGGGTGGATTGTGAAACTTTGGTATCCCACATCGGTTAGGGAGGAAAAAGTTGTTGGGCTTATGAGTAAGTTCCTTGCCTTACATGGTATAAGGTCTTTTCTCAAGGGTACTGAAAGAAATAAAACTGTGAGGACTAGTGGGTCCAAAGTGGACAATATTATGCCATGTGGAGGGTGGGGTGTTATATTAGCTTAGAAGAGGCACTAGAATACCAAGAAGTGTACCCCAATCTTAGCTCTTGTATTTACAAATTAATGTGGAGAATTAACGTTCTCTACTGCAACCTTAAATAGAAGTCATTGACCAATGCTTCAACCTCCTGTAGATTAACAATTCTCATATATTATCAAAAATCAAGAAAAGAAAAACAAAAGAAAAAAAAAATACAAAACCTCAACTTTTTTGCCAGTGGTTCATGCTAGTTTTTTGAGAGCATTAAACAAATCAATAAAATTGTTTAGGTCAGTTAAGTTCATCATAAAAGAAACATGCACAAACATGTGAATTTTGGGTTTTGTTTGTAGGAAGTAAAATAAATTAACACACATCTTAATCAAAATAACCCTAACATTCATCAAATCAAGACACTATAAACTTATTTCATAATAAAAAATTGAAAAAAATAACATTCAAAAACCCCCCAAAAAAAAACAAATTAAAATTTCACAAACTCTATTTAACACCCAATTTGAAAATCAATTTGTGTGTGAGTGTGTAGCTGTGTGTGTTTGTGTTTGTATTTATGTGTGTGTGCACGTAGTGTGTTTGTTTTGTGTGTTGCTGTTGTGTGCGTGTGTACCTGGGTTTGTGTTTGTGTGTTGTGTTGTGTCCTTAGAGGTCCTACACATAGGGAGACCCTGGTCAGTCATATCAAGAGTAGTGCCATACATGCATAAACTATGAAGAAGAATGCAATATGTTTGCAAAAAGAAAAGGTCATGGAGATTTGTATTTTAGATGTTCAAGTTAATCTTTATTGTTATAAAGTATGAATTTGCATGTTCATGATCTTAGTGTTTGTACTTGAGGAATAAATTGCTAAGTCAAGATCTTCACACCATAGGGGAGACTATTTTGATGTGGTGTTCTTGCTATTTGGATCATTTTGACCGCATTTTGAACTGCTTCCAGCTTTGAATGGGACTATAACAACTTTGATTCTAGTTCCATTTTCTAATCTATATTTTTGAGACAGCTATTTTGAAAACGAATCTATTCCAGAAATTTGTTTCACTGCATCTAGGTATTTCCCAGCTTCAAATAGGACCCAACAGTCCTATTGCTTAACACCATCTATAAAAACCTTTTCCTATAAAAGTTGGAAAATTCATATAAAAGCACAACCATGACTTTTAACTTTTTTTGGAACACTAAAAAGAATTAATTAAATATAAGTAAAAATTTTCTATGTATGTTATTTTTTGGCTGGGGAAAATAGAAAAAGAGAACAACAAAATAAGATAATGGGAATTTTGATCTTTTGGAGAATTTTGTCAAACAATTTATAGGCCAACAGATAACGCCATTTTGAGCGTGAGAGATAGAGCAAGAGAGAGAGGGAGGGAGGTTGTGTGTTGTGCGAGGGTGTGAGAAGAGAGAATGTGAGAAATAGGTCTTTAATGGTTGTGTGGAGAGAGAGGCGGAGAGAGAGTGAGAGAGAGGTGCACCTGGGCGACAAAGGTTGTGTAGACCACCACCAAATTCAGAAACCTGCATGAGAAAAACCAAACAAACCCAAAAACTAGGCCAACTGCACGGCAAATTTGGCCTGGTTTTGGACAGCGACACTTAAGGAGGTGGTCTGAGTGTTGTTGGGGTTGGGCGTTGTTGCGCGAGAGAGAGAGGAGAAGCAGAAAGAGGGGAGGGGAAGGGAAGGAATGGGATGGTGTTTGCGCAAAAGAAGGATGGGGGGAGGGTGTTTACGCATAAGAGGGGACTTGCGGTCTATCCGACATGAATTCCGACATGAATTTGGAAAGTGACTCGCCGCTGTCTGTCTGACATAAAGTGTGAGATGAGAGGGAAAAGAGATTGAGAGAGAAGAGAATGAGATGTGAGCCTGACATATAGTGTCTGTGTGTTGCTAGGGAGCCGTTGGGTTGGGTTGGGTTGGATGGGATGATTTTTTTTAAGGGGGAGAAATATATTGTGTATAAGATTCAACTTTTATCCTATTTTATTATATAGATATATTAAATCCTATGTGTTGCATGTATAAATAATGAGTTAGAGTTAAGTTACATAGGTTGTATTAGAAGATATTGGTGGAAAAAATTAAAGTTTTTAAAAACTTTCTAATTATTTTATTTCAACTACAACCATTATAATTGGACACTTGAATGACAAATTCAATTTTATCATTAATCTTAGTTTTAATAGACTAGATGTTACAAAGAAAAAAAATTATATAAAGAAGCCATCAAAAGTTGCTCAAGTGAGTTGTTAGTGGGGATCAACCATATTCTCTAAGCCTCTATCCCAATTAGTCATTTGTCTCCTTTGCTATATGTTCCATTAATTTATCCTTTTATTTGATTTCTTTTACTATCTCCTTCTTTTCAATATTCTAAAATAATAGCATAGTATTTTTACTATCATGATTTTATGGGCAACTTCGATTCGAGTCAGATTCACCTCAACCTTCCAGTGGACGTGACCCTTGAGGAGGTACTGCTGTGAGCATATCTGTGTTGGATCTTAGAGTTGCATATGTCCGTTAATACCTTCTTGTGGAGAGACATAACTGCTTTAAGACAGTGATTACATGTCTCTCAAATATCACATATCTGTTCTTTCTAATTTATTATTGTCTATTTTATATTATTCTAATCACATGCTATAGTATCATATATATTTGATTTGTATTCTTGTTGTTTTATGATTTTATAAATGATTCGTTAATTAATATTCATAAAACTGTGCTATTTTCCCCAACAATCTAAAGCAGCTATGAATTTGGTATAAAACAGTCCTTGAAAAATAATTTTCTAGTTGTGATAAAATTGTTTTAATGACCATTTTATATTATTTAAAAACAACATAATTGTGATTTAAAAAATTGAAAAATAACGGAAGAAGAGAATGAAACAATATCAAGAAATATGTAAATGATGTGTATCTCATGATATGTTTTTGTTTCACCCATTAGAAGCTTAGCTTCTTCTGACAGTCCTAGATAAAAAGATCCTAAATGATAAGATAACACGTTTCTTTGTGTCACAATATCCATGGTATCCCCTCTTGTTCTATTTTGGGATAAAAATGAGCAAGGGCAGAGGCATTTAACCTGCCAAGACAAGAGTCTGATTCACATAACCAAATCAACTAAATAATCTAAGTGATGGCTCCTTATTAGCCATTATCACTGAAGTTCCCTATGACATTCTTCTATTTCCTCTATAGACATCTAATGGTTTCTTCTGGTTGTCGATCCATACAAATTTTAATTATTATTATTTTGTTAGATTTGTTAGATTATCTGTGATATATACCTAAAGGACAGAGACATTCCATTGACTAGTTTGTGTAATTTATAAATAAAAAAATTGAAAACCCAGATTTACGGAAGGTGGGAAAAAATAATAATATAGTGAAATAGTTTTAATTTTCCGACGTTCTTAGCCTCAAAGTCAGGCTTTTTAAGTTTAGGTTCCTGTGTCAAAATAAAATAGACAAATAGATACTTAAATTTCTATGAAATAAAACGAGTGTAGACATAGGAAATTATGAGGCTAGTAGAATTATAAG
>CM042188.1:5859293-5872852 GCA_023539305.1 Ilex asprella | reverse complement strand
CAAGTATGAAATACCAAATAATCTCTAATATTGAGTATTAAAGACCACCATATAGACATATTTGCAAGAAATTAATGACTAATAATCTCTTATTTTCTTTCCTCCCTTCCTTTCATCTAGAATCCTGAAAGTGGTGTTTTTGCTATATGGGAACCCCCAATTCCACGACCGTATTTACAGGTACTGTGATACCATATTGATACACACATTTTGATTCCAAATGATTATGCAAAGAACCCCTTCTTTTGATTGGGACATATTAATAGAACAAACTTTTTTCTGTCACTTTTTGCTCAGGTCTTGAATCCCTCAGAAGTTTTTGCTGACATTGTTGTTGAAAAAGAGTAAGAACTACCTTATCCAACTTCTCTCATTCGATTTCCTTTGGAAAAATATTTGCATTGGATAGTGACTAAAATTTGTTACTTCATGGTTTATATAGGCATCTTGAGAACACTGCATGTATAATCCAAGCTCTACTAGCATTCAAATGTCTACATCCGGGGCATCGTGAGAAAGAAATTGAGATTTCTGTGATAAAAGCAGTACGGTTCCTTGAAGAAAAACAGTGGCCTGATGGTTCATGGTGAGTTATATTAATGTTGAAGTTCACTGAATCAATGAAAAATTCATAATGGATCGGTATTCTAACATAAAACAACATTGGTAGGTATGGTTACTGGGGAATTTGCTTCCTCTATGGCACCTGTTTTGTGCTCGGAGGGCTCGTTGCAGCTGGGAAGACATGAAAACAGCGCAGCAGTCCGTAAAGCTGTTCAATTTTACCTCTCAACACAAAATGAAGAGGGGGGTTGGGGAGAGAGCCTCGAGGCCTGCCCAAGCATGGTAACCATCTCAGTTCTTTGGTGTTTGGTCTCAAGAAAACCAATACACAAAATTTCACTGTCCATAAGGGTTACAATTATTTCTAACTAGTCTCTAATGTTTGTGACAAACAGAAATACATACCGCTAGAAGGAAATCGAACAAATATAGTACAAACATCATGGGCTATGATGGGTCTTATGTATGCTGGACAGGTTAGCAGTTTTGGATAGAGGAATTGATTTACATATACTATTCTTCACATTTCTAAGTCTTAAGTGGTTGATTTTTTTTTTGTTTTGCCTTATTGACTAGGCTGACAGGGATCCAACACCTTTACATAAGGCAGCAAAATTATTGATTAATGCTGAAATGGATAATGGAGATTTCCCCCAACAGGTAAGCTCAAATAAATTGGCCTGTCACTTCAGTATGCTCTCACAGTTTTTTTAGTTTCTTCTTTTTGTTAAAACAAATTGTCAAAATATTATTATTTCTCCTAACAATTAATTCAACCATGCAGGAAATCCTTGGAGTCTACATGAAGAACTGTATGCTACATTATGCACAGTACAGGAGTTATTTCCCATTGTGGGCCCTTGGTGAATATCGCAAGCGAGTTTGGAAGAATGTCTAAGTTCAAGTTCCACATGAAATATGGTTAAACAAAAATACTTTTTGCACTTATTTTTTGATGTATTTTTCAATTTCGAATCAAGTTATGTTCGAATAATAAATCTAACATTAACAATACCAAAAACTCTCTGTATCTATGTAATTTTGTACTCTAAATGTTCATGTACAATCAAGTCATCAAAAGGATGCATATTTTTTTTCTTGTAAGACCCAAAAAAAAAGCTTCTTAGGACTTCAAAGAACCATATCCATTATTTGTTCTACATAGTTGTCAATTTTCCTCCTTATTTGCTTGCTTTCGACATTTCTTTTGCTTTCACAACTCTATGGGCTTCATTCTTCAAGTAACTGTGTTGTGTAGGGAGTCAAATGGCCTCTGGACTTCACTGTGGATGAATGTATTCTCACTTTGACCCATAAAGTTCAGTTTTCTGATCAATCTCACCATGCAATTTAACCTACATAGTAATACTAGTTAAATTTATCATAGAAGGAGGATTGACATACTTGGTGATGACACGAATTTATTTTTTTTAATTTTCTTGACCAAAGACATGAACTTGACATATTTTTGAATGATAGATTTTGACCCCCTAAACTACGGACTAGATTTCACTTTGTCCTTTAAACTATTGAATTTTTTTATATTGTCCCATCAACTACTTTGATTATTTCACACTGTTCTAATTGCAAACACCCATTATCTTTTTTAACGAAAATTGTTGACCTATCGGGGCAAAGCGAAAAAAATTACATACTTCAGAAGGCAAAATAAAATAAATTTTCGTTAAAAATGTAACAGAGGCTAATACTTATGGGGGTGAAATATATTTCCGTTATATATTTAACAAACTTTAACAATTGGAACACTGTGAAATTAATCACATAATTGAAGCTACAATGTTAAAAACATGATAGTTGAGGAGACAAAATAAAAAAAAATAGTTATAGTTGAGGAGTCAAAGTATAATTTACCCTATTTTTAAAAGTTGATAGATAATGGTTGTGTTGGCGACAACTGATGGGACATTCCTGAAAGTCTGTGGGTCATCGATACGTGTTCTCAACACCGAGGACATCCTAGTTCCTAGTAGATGACACGTGTCCTTAGCACCAGGGATGTCCTTTTCATCGGCAAGACGCATGACCTCAGAACAAAATATATCCCCCTTCCGATCAGACCACATGACCTCGGGGCCAAGGTGACACATCCTCTCGGTCTCATGAGGTATCTCTGCCGTCGAGGTGATCACGTGTCCTCGGCTCCAAGAGTACTTGCAGGAACTGGCCTGACCACACATTTTCAAGTTGCTAGAAAGACTACTGACTGACTACTAGTCAGCCTCAACTAGACTAGGAATGATGGTGACACTCTGCACAATGATATCAAAGTGGCAAGGCAATCAGGATACTCCGCCAATGAGAAACCAACACGTGGCGAAGAGTACAAGATAACTGGTGAGATTACAAGAAACCCCCTCCCCCCGCTTACGTACAACAAAGTTAAGTAAGCATTTAATGAACCCTTAACATATGGGACGTCGGAGATGGCTTGAAGAGCCGAGGAGAAGGGACATTAAATGCTCTGGAGCCAGGACATTTAATGCCTCATCATTTGAGAGAGGGTATTAAATGCTCCAAGAGCCAAGCATTTAATGTCTTTGTTCAAAAGGAAGAGCATTGAATGCTCGGGACGCCGAACAATTAATAACGGGCTCTTTCCCATGCAGAAAAATGGGGCATACTGCCCCATATCTGGCGCTACCTACTATGTAGACCTTCAATAATGATGGTCCTTTGGTGGGTATAAATAATCCCTTGAAAGACATTACAAAGGTATGCAAAATCATCCCCCAAAAAGCCATACAATGTCTTATTCTTCCCCTCTCTCAAAGAACTAACTTGATCATCGGAGGGGATACATCGAAAAATACTTCGACGCCCTTCTAAGGTGTTTTCTGTGCTTCAAGGACCATCCTTGACCCGCCGGAATTGAACGGAAAGCCCCTGAGACAATTCATTACCACACCTTGGACCCCCTTTGGCCTTCTCAAACTATTCCTCGTTGCGGGACACCTGATTTCCTTGATGGACATGAGTTTACTACAGGAGAGATCTGTCTTTATTATTGTGCCAAAACCAGCACGCACAACAACAATGGTGGAGGTGGTAATAGTTGCAGTGGCCTTGGCAATGGTGGTGACTATGGTGTTGAGCGATAGAGGGTGGTGGTGGTAGAGATATATTATTAATTGAAAGCATACTATTTGGACCAAATTTTTTGCACTGTTGTTATACATATAGAATATGTTAATTAGACAATTATAGTTTAATAAGGTATTGATATTACAACTTAACTTCACATTATAAATAGAATATATATCAACATTACAATCATTCTATACGTTAGAACCCATGAACGGGCACTACAGAATGACCAAGAAAAAACCCGTACAAAAGAGATTGTAGAGGGTATTAGAGAACACTTTGTTTTTTATGAGACTTGATCACATCACCCCTCATTTGGGAGTTATAAGTGGACTAGGGAGATCTGACTAAAACACCGTAACTTCGGGATAAGGCTACAGTAACCAGTGACGGAGTCAGAATTTTTATTCTAAAGGGGGCCGAATAGTGGCATCGTCAAAAGTTTTTATTCAATGAGTCATTGTTCTTATCAAATATTTTTATTTTGTAGAACCTATGAAAATTACTTTCACGAATTATAGTATTATTTAATTTCATAAAATCTGAAAAATTCATTGAAAATTTTCAAATCAATTACATTTAAGATGATTATAGATCCATTGATAAAAATTAAAAAAAATAGTTTAATTTCATTATATAATCACTTGGTGTAGTTAAATTTTACTATGTCGATACAACATGATGATGCACAAATTGGTATTATGCACCACCTGTCAAGTAAATAGTAATTAATGCAATAATTAAATAAAGAGAGAGAGAGTAACTCAAGCGAGACAAAAATATAGAGTGGTTCGGTCAACTTGACCTACGTCTACTATGAAAGGCTAGGGTGACCTAGGTATTTTATTACTTCGAGGAGTATAGTGAGAACAGAAAGATACAAGCAATGAGAGAGAGATGAGAGTGATAGCAGATGTGCTCAATGCCCCCCAAGTATTGGTGGAGCTTACAATTTATAATGACTCTCAACAGACTAAGGTGCCTTTTCAGTAACTAAGTAGCGGATTTGGTGGAGTTGGAGCTATCTTCTCAATAGATGAGGTAGTTACGGAGCTCCCCTTAAGATCAAGTCAAAGGATGACGTGATGGTTGACTTCATCCAAGGCGACGTGGATGAGGCTCTTGGATGAACTTGCTTACTTCCTTGGTGATGTAGCTCCTCGAAACCTGATAAGCCTGAGTGTGGACCTCCCTTGGGCTGGACCCATTGGATCTCTTCAAGTTGGACTCTTTATTCAAACTGGGCTTATAACATGAGTTGGGCCATTGGGCTTGACCCATCATTTGTCCCCTAATGCCCTGTGTCAAATAAAACTTGGAGAATAGAACATTTGGTTGAGCTTGGATTTTGGATGAAACCAAAATTGGAAAAATTTTGAAAGGCCCAAACACATGTTTTCAGGCCTTTTTTGGGATTTTAACAGTGTCCATCACATTCAAAGGCAACATGTCTTGTAGAACTCATCGTAAGCTTCGGTTTGATATATTATGGGCTTCGTAATTCCAAACGAATCAAAAGTTATGGTCAAAACAGTGTCAACCTCTCTTGGGCTTGGATTTCCTGGAGACTCCTTTGAACTGATGACTCATTTCCTTCCTAATATATAAACTCCTTTTACCTGTAGGATATCTCTAGTTATATAAACTCCCCCTATTTTACTTCCTTTTGGTATTTTAAAAAGCCCTAGGCTATAAATTGGGGGTTTCTTCTTTCTCCCCTCATTTCATCCATCTTGAGAGAGGGCTTCTAGTGAAGTGCTCAAGAAGGAAGGTAAGACTAGTGGTTTTGCTCCTGAGTTGAGTGCCCAAAATTGGATGTCGAGTGAAAGAAAGGAAATGCCAGGGACCCTCAATATTGGTGGAAAGTCAAGGAGTGGTGAAGTTGTTGATGTTGATGCAAGAGAGGTGAATGTCGGTGAAATAAGGATCTAAGCAGGCGACAGTGAGGTGAACCAGGTGGCGTACGATGAAAGTGGGGTGACCCAAGCATCAAGGGTTGAAAGGAAGGCGACCTAAGCACTGGGCACTGAAGTTTGGGTGTCACAGTCGATGGGCGCCGATGGAGGGCGGCTCTGCTGTTCGTGGGAGGACCTTCTTGAGGGAGGATGAGGAGAGCAAGGCGTTGAGCTTGGTGTTGTTGGGAGTGGCGTTGTCTGAAGTAGGTGCGAGCATGGAGGACCAGGCGCTAGGGGCGTCGTTTGGCGAGGCACTAGAGGCACCAATGGGCGCGGGGCAACCATGGAGGACCAAGCCCCGCTTGGCGAGGCGATAGAGGCACCGTTGGGCACTGAATGTGATCAGGTGGGCGCGCCAGGTGTTGGGCGTGGTCTGTCGGCGTTGGGCTCGGCTGGGCTGTTGTCGCTGGGCGAGTCTGCTGTGGTAGATGTGGATGTTGGGGATAGATCTTTACAATTGCTAGAGGAGAGCTCGCTAGATATTTTTAGTGGTGGAGATTCTGGTAAAACGGCGGATGATCTGGCTCGTTCAGGTGGAAGTTCTCAGAGTCAGATCACTTGAGGCTCTCATGGTAGTGGCTCGAGCAATGCCTCACTTCTCCATCGCTACAACAAGCATCGAGGAAATGTAGCTCTTGATAATGACAGTTCTAAGGTAAGTACCATCTCTAGTACTCTCAACACTGATGCAGATATTCTGCAGATTGTCTCCGCTTATAACATTCTCCCAACGGTACTATGTCGTCGAGCCAAGATAGGCGAGCCTACTTATGATGACTCTTCTGGAGACATTACTACCTACGAGGAAGTGCTTAAGGTTGGGCTAATGTTCGCAATGCCTTCCTCTGTTTGTCACATTCTACATTGCTTTTCACTTGCGCTAGGGCAGTTGGTGTCCAATGGTTGGAGAATTTTGCTGGGGTTTTTTGGCACAGTGGAGACAAGTGCACCATGAGGATGTTTCTCCTGAAGAATTTTGTGCAGCTTATACTTTGAGTGAAACTTTTACTCCCAATCGTGGCTGGTTCTACTTTGCTCCAAGAGAAGGTAAATTGATTACCGGATTGCGCTCCAACTGCCATAGCTGGAAGACTCACTTCATGTTTGTTGGAGAAGAATGGGCTTCAGAGGCTGACAGAGCTTTGGAATCAACAAAATTGGACACTCCAAAAAGAATTAGTACGCCCACTCTTATCCTTTTTCCTTTGTCTTTTTTGCAAATGTGTACTCAGTGCTCGCGAAAGATCAAGAATGGAAGTTGTAAACTTTGAGGGCTCACCACGTGAAGTACTTTGGACCTCTCATACTCAAAGAGGGTGGAGCTAAAGACTCTCCTATAGGCATTGCTACGGTTGGTACACCCTCTCCGAGGCTTGGCGGTTTCTCTTTAAAGAAAAAGGGTGTGATGATTCCCTTGTATTCTCTTTCTTTGTTTAGTCTTTCATAGGATAACACTTTTGTCCTTCTGCAGTGGACAGGGCAGTGGTGAAGTCCCGTTATTCCACTATGAGTACTCCTCCACCTAAAATGGTGAGGGTCAGTAATGCTTTGGTGAGCCCCTCTCATATGACCCCTACAGTGGCGCCTCGTTAGTCAATGACTCCTCAGAGATGACAGTCACTCTAGAGACTCCCTTGTCGGTCACAATTCCTGCCCCACGTTCATCGAATCCTCTTACGAGGACTTCTACAGGAGCACCTGCTCAGACTGGCTCCATGTGGGGTGATGTGCGAATCGTCAAGGAGCGACTTGAGAGGTTTGTGTTTTCAGCAGACATTAATGAGGTTAGTGCTTGGGGCACTAAGGGTTTCATCGACACTGTTTTGAAAGGTCTGGCTTAGGTAAGGGTCTACTTTCTCCCTTTCTCCTGTCCCTTCTTAGGTACTAACATTCTTTCATCTTCCTCAAGTTTTTGCTCCATATGTGTGTCTTTTTTCAAGGGTTGGTCATTTTAGCCAGCCGAAGCAGAGTCATGAGACTGTGCAGAAGGAGCTTCTTACTGCTTAGGGAAGGATTGTTGAGCTTGAAGCTGATGGTAGGGCTTCCTAGGCTGAGCTTGTGGTGACCCGTGAGAAGGCCATGCTCAGTGAGGCTGTTTGCACGAGGGCTAAAGCAGAGCTTGTGGTGACTCGCGACAGAGAGGCTAAGCTTGTGGCGACCCACTAGAGGGCCGCGCTCAGAGAGGCTGCATGTTTGAGAGCAGAGGTAGAGGTGAAGACAACTCACGAGAGGGTTCCTCGGGCTGAGGCGGATCTTCTATTGGATCGTGAGAGGGCTGTCAAGGCTGAGGCTAATTTAGAGAGTGAAATTGCAGATGCCTTCATTGATGGCTACGAGGAGCTTTGGAAAAAGATTTTTGTTGTTTTTCCTGATATTGACTTTTTAGGCTTTATGCCATATGAGGCGCTTGATGTTGATGGTGATGATGACTTTGACGGTGTAAAGGGCGAGGATAAGGAGGATGGCGTCCATGAGAGTAGTTAGAGTGCTAGGGACTTTTTGGATTTTCTTGTTTTTGTAGAAAGGCAATGTAGAGCCTCTTTTTGTAAAAATGGTTTTTTGCCACTAATGTTCTTTTGAAATAGAATGCAAAGAACTTTTGAAGTAATTTAGAAAATTTTATTCGATGATTGCTTATGCTAAGCAACGGTGGTTAATAACCCAAAAAAGGTACAAGAAATAAAATCAAGTTTCCCAGCTTTACTACTTCTACTCTCCTAAGGTGTTATTGGTAGTACCTCTTCAGATGCTCAACATTCCATGGATGGAGAAAGATATTCCCCTTAAAATTCTGGATCCTGTAAGTGTATGACCTCACTACTTCTGTTATAAGGTAGGGTCCTTTCCAGTTTGGTTCAAGCTTTCATTCTCACGAATCCTTTGTGGCGAGGATTACTTTCTTGAGGACTAGGTCTCTTGGTTGGAAGAAACGAGGCTTCACCCTCGAATTGTAGTATCTCACCATGCGACGCTTGTATTCCGCATTCTGAACCATCACCATCTCTCTTTCCTCCTTCACCAAGTTGAGGTTGATGCAGAGTCCTTCCTCATTGGTGATAGGTTCATGGTGTTGGACCCGTAGAGAATGTACCCCGATTTTCACAGGTACGACTGTCTCAGTTCCAAAGGCGAGTGAGAAAGGAGTTTCTCCAGTCGGAGTCCTTGGTGTCGTTCTGTAAGCCCATAATACATCTGGGAGTTCGTCCACCCAGAGACCCTTTGATTTTTCCAACCTTGTCTTTAGGTTACATAGTACTATTCTGACTATGACCTCTGTCTACCCGTTCGCCTAAGGGTACGCTGGGCTAGAATAGGGCTGCTTTATTTGGAGGTCGGTGCAGAATGAGTTCAAGAGCTTGTTGTCGAATTGCTTGTCGTTGTCGCATACTATGGCGTGGGGGTACTCCAAAGTGGCAGACCATGTCCTTCTAGATGAAATCCTTAACCTTTGTGTTTGTTATCTTTGCTAAAGGTTCAGCCTCCGCCCACTTTATGAAGTAGTTGATGACTACTACTACAAACTTGCACTGCCCCTTACTTAGAGGCAAAGAGACCAAGATGTCGATGCCCCATTTGGAGAAGGGTCATGGACTTGTGATAGTTGTAAGCTCTTTTTGGTGGCTGTGTGGACAGAGTGGTGAAGCGTTGGCACTTGTCACATTTTCTGGTGAACTCTTGGGTGTCCCTCACCATATTAGGCCAGAAATAACCCTGTTTGAGTGCCTTGTGGGCGAGGAAGTGTCCTCTAGAGTGATTTCCACAAACTCCTTCATAGATCTCTCGTAGGGCAAAATTAGCTTCCTCTGGGGAGAGGCAACGTAATAATGGTAGGGAGTAGCACTTTTTGTATAAGATGTCCTGCAAGATGGTGAACTTAGAGGCTCTCATCCTGAGCTTCTTGGCTTCCAACAGGTCATCTAGCAACGTGAACTCCTAATGGTATGCCTTTATTGGGGTCATACAGTTTGTTTTGGCAGATGTGCAGTTGACATTAATGGCTTCCACATCTAGCTTGCTTGGCTCTAACTGGTGACCGATGAATGCTGGTCTTGGTGGGGCTTTCGAGGACGAGGCAAGCCTAGGAAGTGCATCTACAACGATATTGTCTTCCCTCGGGATGTGACAGAACTAGAAGTAGTGGAACTTAGTTAGCAAAACTTGCATCATAGTAAGGTACTTCTGCATTCTGGTTCTTTTTGCTTCGAACTCGCCCTTCACTTGGTTGACTATCAACTAAGAGTCACTATAAGTGTTGAGGTGTTGGGCTTCCATTTCAATTGTCAACCTTAAGCCAGAGATGAGAGCTTCAAATTCTATCTCATTGTTAGAGGCTGTAAAGTGGAGCTTTACGACAGACTTGATAAAGGTGTCATCCGGGCTGGTCAGGATTAGGCCTGTTCCACCTCCTTCGCTGGTCGAAGAGCCATCAACGTAGAGCTTCCAAGGAGGTGATAGAGAGTAGGCCTTGGAGGCCGTGGGGGACGTCAAGGCGCCAGTTGTTGGTGCCAGGATGTCTTGGGCACCCTTACAGGGCACCAGGCCTAGTGTCTCTTTTTCTATATACATTTCAACATGCATATAATTCACATAACACATAACATGTAGCAATTAAAGCACATAACATTAAATGCACAGTGAATGCAATGGTCTAGACTCATGCCCTCAAACCCTAGATAAATCGTATACCTAAGCTCTAATATCAAGTTGTGATGCCCCTAAAACCGGGAGTCTTTTATCAACCGTTGATCACCCTTCAATTCGCAAAAATACCCGTGATTATCGCACAACTAGATATCACGTCAATAACATCCCTTTAACTGGGATCACAAAATTCAAAATTTGGACGGAGTCTCCCTTGTACCGGGAACTCCCAATGCATAACCGATGTACATGACGTTCGCATGACCCATCCAAGGTCCAATACACAACAATTTATCCTTATTTAATCT
Source organism: Ilex asprella (assembly GCA_023539305.1). Taxonomy (NCBI): domain Eukaryota; kingdom Viridiplantae; phylum Streptophyta; class Magnoliopsida; order Aquifoliales; family Aquifoliaceae; genus Ilex; species Ilex asprella. Next base: position 5,862,279 of record CM042188.1, on the reverse strand, counting down.
TCATTTATATCATTTGAACAAAAGAACCCAAAGTCCAAAAGTATGGCACAACATTCTTAAAATTTGAGATTTTTGGAAAACCTATCGGTAGGTTTGTTATTGTCCTACCGATAGGTTTTGCCCGCTGGAAAAATTCTACCGGTAGGTTTTGCGTATTCAAAAAGTTCTACTGATAGGTTGTAACGTTCTACCGAAAGATTTTGCCCACTGGACCACATCTACCGGTAGGTATACTCAAGACCTACCGGTAGGTTCGGCCCAAATTTGTATGTTTCATATGTTTTTGACTTTCAATCTACTCCAATCCATATCATTTCCATTTAACACATGTATAATGAAGTTTTTCATATAAAACACGTTTTATACAAGTTCAACTACAAAAATTTCTTATACTTACATTGTCAAAAATCAACTTTTCATAAAAGTTTTACACAACATGATTTAAAAGTCACACATCGACTTTTCTTCATCCTTGAGGCTCAAAATATTCATCGTCCACCGATGTGAATCTCACACCTGAAATATTTTCTCATATAGAGTGAGTCACGCTCAATAGGGTACCTCTTAAAGAGGCTACTCCCCCAATTTAGAAGCATATGAAATGTTCACGTGCAACAATCAACCATTCAAAACATTCCAATCAAGAATATGCATTCAATGATAACAATCCTATGTCATGTCATGAAATGAGATGAGACTCACTCATACACTTCAACCTGAGCCCTCTCTGGCTCATTCAACACAATGCAATGTCAATGTGTATAAATCTGTCATTGATGACATATGCCCAATGATCTTTTTAAAACAAAATCATATCTCTTTATTATAAAACAAAATCGTGTGTCTTTGTTGGGTAGCGGAGTTTTGGTGTCGCACTGCGGGATTCCACACACCGATACACTTTTTCAAAAATTCACCTCAGGGGGGTGTGTGAACCAAGTAATCAGGTCTTGCAACCGAGGGAGAATCTAGTTTTGCTTGCTGTACTCGACACAAGTTTTTTATGCAAGCGTGCAACTCAATCAGACCTAGGTCCAACCTTCCTGAGCTCATTTATCAACCACCAAGAATAATGTTTGATCCCACAATATGCACACACACCCACACCCATGTCAATGTCCACGAATACGATGTCTCCATCAAGATGCAATGTAATGGACCATTGCAATACCATTAACATGTTCAATATGTAATGAATGATATATAAATACTTTCCACATAAATCAACATACCCCATGGCAATTTATATCGCAAGCATATAATTTTCACAATTTCATAATAATGCTAACATATCATAAAATATATATTAACATTATACCCAACAACAAGTCCCAAGCATGTTAACACATAATCTATGTCAATAGCACACTTAATTCACAAAGCACGATATAAACACATAGCATGCCCACATAACACCATTTTTCTAAGAAATCACAAACTAGCAATTTGCACAGACCAATTCAAGATACAATTTATTCTACCTAATATCAATACTCATTTTCTCATTTTTTACAACAATAAGCAAGGGTTATAAACATCTAACACTCTACCCATTCTATATACTCATCTTAGGTTGGAAATAAACTTAATTAGGGAGAAAACCCTATCTCTTGAAGCGTAAAACGACGTTAAGAAGCTTCAAGAACTCGATTCAAACTAGAATCTTCACTTTTCCCAAATCTTGTTTCTTAGACTTCGGTAAAATCCGCGGTTTTTGGTATAGCCGCGTAGCCCTCGCCGAGAGGAACGACTTTAATACTTGGCTCGAGTTTATTTGTGCAACGAGGAGGCGTAGATCGTAGAGAGAAATTGAATTTTCTCTCTTTTTCCCCTCTCTTCCTTCACCAACGTGAACCCAGTAGAGAATAGAGGAAAAAATATGATTTTCTTCCCCTTTTTATAGTCTCCAAACACTTAGTCCACAGCGCACCACACGACCTTCTTTTTTCGGATCCATTTTCGCTCCAAAACGATTAAATTTTGGCCCAGTTCAAGTTCAAAATATTTTTATTTCAAATTGATTTAATTATTTCCCAAATTTTGAAATTTTATTAAAAATTTCGTTTTTGAGTCACCTGAGACCCGACCGACTCGTAAAACGTAAAAAATCTAACTATCACAGAATTCGACAAAATTTGGCAGGGTAACTAGATTTCACGAGAAGAATCTAACAATGAGGTTCATTTCATCATTCGGACTCTAGAAAAATTCAAGTTTGTAACCCATACCATGGTAATAAATTACCATTTTGCCCCTTTTGTAAAAATTTATAATTTACCCAGGTTTTATAGTAGTTGCCCCAACTGACTTTTGAGAAATAGTCAGTGATTGCAACAAAATTATGATCCATTTAACTTATTACCTCCCTCAATTTTTTGAAAAATTTAATAATACCCCCACTGACTTTTGAGAAATTAACAAATATACACAGTGATAGCAACAAAATTATGATCTATTTAACTTATTGTCCCCTTTAATTTTTTTGAAAAATTTAATACACTTCCTTGTAATTTTTTAAAAATAATTATGTAGTTGTCCCCAATTCAATTTTTTAAAATTAGTAGCTCGAAACCTAGTAACACAATCAATACATATATAACAAATGATAAAATGTGTTAAACTAAAAGTGTTTATGCCTTTTTAAAAATATCAATTTCTCAACAAGATTAAAAGAAATTATTTTGAAATATCTTCTAGAATTGATCAATTATAGAAAATTATTGAAATTTAAAATAGCAGTGTTGTGTTTCTCTTTAATATATGACTGAGTTGAAATGTGCAATAAAAATATTATTATTTTTGTTTGTTCATATTGAATTAATTTTTATTTTCAATTTTCATTATGTAATTAAACCTTTGATCTTAACATACTTGTCATAGATGAACTAAGGAATTTATTGTGCGAAATATGCACCTGATTATATTTTTTATTTATGATTTTGCCCCCACTGGGATAGAATCCTAACCCCGCCCCTCCAAACACCCC
>CM042188.1:5836305-5859193 GCA_023539305.1 Ilex asprella | reverse complement strand
GTACTCCAAATGCAAAAATTACGGACAAAGACAAGGCAATGCAAAAGGCAATTGAGATTATTTTTTCCAATACACGCCACAGGTGGTGTTTGTGGCATATAATGAAGAAGTTGTCAGAAAAGTTAAGAGATGATAAACAATATGAGTCAATCAAGTTGTCATTGTAGAGTGTTGTATATGACTGTTTGATCAATGAAGAATTTGAAGAATGGTGGAATAAATAATTGGGAAATATAATCTTGAAAGCAACGAGTGGTTGCTTGGATTGTATGATTAGATGCATCGATGGGTGCCAGCATTTGTGATAGATACTTTTTGGGTAAGAATGTCTAACACACAATGCAGTGAGAGTAGGCATGCATTTTTTTGATGGATATGGCAATTCCAAAACTATGTTAAAATAATTTGTTGAATAGTATGAAAATGCATTGTGAAGCAAGGTAAAAAAAGAGAACCAAGAAGAGTTCAACTCCTATAATTCATGGATTCCTTGTGTAACTCATTATGTCATGGAGAAACAGTTTCAAAATGCTTATACTATTGCAAAATTTAAAGAGTTTTAACATGAATTAACAGGGAAGTTATATTGTGAATTGTCTTCGGTTAAAGATAATGATTCCTTTTCAGAGTATAAAATATCTGAAGATATAAAGGTTGGGGAGTCATCTCGGCGTGCATCTTTCGAAGTTTCTTTAATTCATGATGACTGTGACATTAAGTGCAATTGTCGTTTGTTTGAATTTAAGAGTATTTTATGTAGACATGCAATTACAGTGCTAATTCAAAAGAAGATTTTAGTGATTCTAGAAAAATACATCATTTGGCGATGAAGGAAAATTTTGAAGAGGTGTCACACAAAGGTGAAGATTAGTTATGTTGATTGGAGTGTCAAACCTAAAGCGTGTCGTTTTGACAAGATATGTAATACAATTTATCAGGTTGCAAACTTGGCAATTGATTATGAAAAAAAGACCAATTTAGTAATGCAGAGGCAAAATGAATTGGAAATGGACCTAAACAAATATGATTGTGTTGGTAAGAGTAGTCAACCTACTACCAATATTAATGTTGGGGAAACAAATTCTTGTAGTGATGTTAATCCAACATCCAAAGATAATACAAACATACTTGTTCCAGTGGTAGTTCGTAGGAAAGGGCGACCATCATATAAAAGGAAGCAATCTATGGTCGAGCAAGTAACTAGGAAAAATGAGGAAAAGAAAAAAAAGATGGAAGCAAAGATAAATACAAAAAATGCAGGGAATTATGTGAATGCGTGAAATTTTTGAATTATGTGATTTTTAAATTAATTCTTTTTTATTTTGTTCATATTGCTAAATTTATAAATTTTTTTGTAGGATTCTAACATGGTCCAAGGCAACAAAATTGGTAATGTTGATTATGCATTAAGTACGAAAGTTGTTGACATAGTTGAGACTCAACAAAGCATTGCATTAAAGGTACAAGATTGTATTTTTTGAGCAATTATATTGAACATTTTACTATGAGCTATTTATTTAGTTGTGGTGTATTATGTGTTACGAAGGCCAACTCACCCTTCTTGTATGGGGGCAAGTTTACACCTTTAGCACATGAATATAGAGGTGAATATACAATTGACAACATGGCATATTCTAGGTTTTCACACCTAAATATTTTACAGGTATTTCATATTTGTTTTATTTAATAGAAAATGTGTGTTGTATTTAACATGTGTTCTTTAAAATTAGGCTCAACACTTTTCATATTTGAGAGGTATATATGGTATGGATCATGTTCCCCACTCTACAACAATATTTGGAATCAATGATACTATACAATTGTCCAATATCAAACAACAGCTGGTACAAAATTCGTTTATTAATTTTCATCTAATTCACATCTCCATGCACTTTAACTTTCTTTCAAATTTTTGCTATATATAGAGAAGCCTAAATTCAGGAAGGGATGGGGGATGCTGGCAAGGGTGGTTTAGAGTCTCCAAGCCAATAAGTGAGTTATGAACGCCTTATATACCATTTTAAGTTTTATTAGTTTTCTTAATTTTTCAAAAGCTTTTGGATCCATTTATATACAGTTTTAAGATCTATTAGTTTGGTTTGTGTAGGCAAAAGTCAATACAGAGGAAAATACAACAATTTTTTATGCAACTTCAAAGTCAAATGGAAGACAAAGTAAACAGATTTTTATTTGTTTTGTTTTGTAAATGAAGTTATGATGTATGAGATTAATTTTTTGGGTTCGTTTATTTTTGTTTTGAGAATATGTGAGTGTGTTTGGCCTCTTTTGGGTTTCTTGGTTCAAATTGAGGAGTTATTGAGCTATGGGCATTTCCAGATTTCTCATATTTTCAGATAAGTCAATTGTGTTGCTGATAGATTGGCTAACTATAATGTGCTATCCAGGAGATCTATTGATTTTACTATTGGTTTGAATTTATCTATTTAGGTGAAGATGGTTGTAGCAAAAGACTTGTATTGTTTACCTGTGATAAAGAGGAGAAAAAAATTGTTTTAAATGGTTATGGTTGATGTTCCTATTTCTGGGGAAGGATTGTCGTTAAATCCTTGTTGTTGCTACCTGATTTTTCTAGCTTTTGCTTAGTGTTTGGTTATCTGATATTGAGCTGAACTGGGAGTTGGTTACTGTTAGCTAGTTTGACTTTGTTTAAGCGGAAACTGCTGCTACATTGGTTCTTCCTAACTAGTCTTTTTTTTATAGAGAAAGTGGAATTTTTATAGAAAGAATCAAAAAATTACAAGAATCAAAAAATTACAAAAATTTTACAACATAACCCAAAAATTCATTTACAAGGCTTTAATCCTTCAGAAGGCACCTTCATTGCAACCATGCAACAACCATGTTCAGTCTAGCATATCAGCACAGACAGCTTCATTGCAGCCAAGCATCAGCCTCATACAACTCATCAACTATCATAATCAATCTCAGTACAACAAAACAGCAGCAAAGAACAGAGCAGGCCATGACTTACAGACTGAAGCTTGAAACACCTAATTAATCTCAAAAATCTGCACATAGGAGCTTCCCCAAATAATACCTCAAAACCCATAACTAAAATGTAAAACTGAAAAGAGAAATTTCATATGCAAATTGGCGTGCCTATTGTAACTTTCGTTGTTCAGATATGTGATAAACATGCAATGAATACACAGATGAGCTCACACTTGGATATTTTATAATATGTTTTGAAATATTTTAGATTGGATTTGATCCATCTGGGTTTAACCAATAAAAAAGAGAGAACAAACTTAGACATAGCATAATTTAAATTGAAAACTTTTTAAAAAGAAAAGAAACTCAAAAGGGGGAATCTCTGTGAATAATCATCATGGCGTACAAGATAATCAATAGAACTATATCTATTTCCTTAACACCAACCAAATACCACCAAACACAACATGCACATGCCATTAAGTTTTTCAGCTTTTGGATTGCTTTCATTAACAAAGCAAAAGAAACAAAGTATGGATTAGAAACATAAACAAAAAAACACCTCATAAAAAAATTAACCCAGTTTGAAGGATCAAACTTCCAGAAATCTAAACCAAAACCCCATAGAATTTACCTCCAATTAAAGCTTGAAACTATCTAAAACTACTCCAAACTCTCAGCATCACCAAGAGAAAACTACTCAAACTCTTAATTGAATCGACATACATACGTCAGATTCACTAATCAAACTAACAAAACACTTAAACAACAATTAAACCCATATGGATCGAATCCAATCTAATTCAACTCCTTCAAAACAGGAAGAGAACAGGATCGGGAGTCTCGGCCCTAACGACGACTTTGAGGACGTCCACGATTTTGTGAGAGAGCAATTGCTTGTCAATTTTGGGGGAGAGAGAGATGAAGGTGGGTCTGATGGGTATCTGACAGTGGAAGCGGGGAAGACGCCAGTGGTGGGCGACTAAGCCATGGCAGAGATAGTAGGGAGTGTGGATAGAGAAAGAGGTCGCAAGCAACGCAAAGAGAAAGAGAAAGAGAGTGGAAGGTGGGTCAGATGAGTATCTAACACTGGAAGCGGGAAAGATGAAAAGATTTTGGCCTAAATATTAATAAAATATTAATCTTGCCTACTAAATGACATGACAGCTGATATGGAATGCTGATTAGGCTGCCATATCATTTGGGCTCTAATTTTGGTCAGCGTAGCATTACTGATCTTCAATTATCAGGTTATTCATGTCAGAGACTTGGCCTCATGTGTATATAATGCTCTTTGGGATTTTACATGCTTGTGGCCTTAATTTGATTGGTCAGAAATATAGGTGTGCACTCGTGGGCCTTCAAACTTCTCAGAGACACTAGTTTTGCAAAGATGGGTTTGAGAGAGAGAGATGATACAAAGTGTAAAAAAATAGAAGAATAATAAAGGGTATTTTTGTCATCAAGAAATGAGTTGTGCAGTCCAAGTCTCAAAATAATCACGTTAGATACAATTTCTCGAAAGGTAAAATTTGTATTGAAAAGAAGTTAGACATGAGCAAACAAAAGAACAACTAATGTTGTTCATCAAAATAGAGAAGAAAGACCAGAATTCAAAAGGAAGTATAGAGGATACTTAGTACTTTTCCAAAAATCTAAGTCCTAAGATTATATAAAAACAACCCTAAAAAAGAATCATGCTAAGCAGCTGAGAGGAAGATTTCATAGATGCAACATCCTAAGATACAATTTCAATTAAGTTAGATGGAATTATTAATCATGCATTTTAATCCACAAACCACATGAGGATTAAGTGGACATTTGTAAATCACAAGGAGACAAAGCAAAATTTGGGGTATATTATAGGGAGGTAAATTGAAGTTTGCCCAAAATATTATATCTAAGAGTGCAACACAAGAATTGGTTGCGGGTCGCCCACTCTAACATGACACATTGATCCATCGAAAATGATTGGAAAATGTGAAAGTGGATTACTAATGTTATTAGGTTATAAAATTTTGATCTAATTTTTTGCTGATGTAACGTAACGGTTAACACGATTCAGTTATATCATTCTACTGTACGTAACCATTGAACTTCTTTAAAAAAAATTATAGCAAACCCTTCACATTAAGTCTCAAATCCCTAGGAGGCCATTTAGCTTATGGTGGTGTTTGCACGACGGGTTGAGATTGGATAGAATTGAAGTATTTTTATGGTTCAGAAAAGGTCACATTCTTAACATATCCCATGTTTGACAAATACATTTAAATTTTTATGGGTCCTATAGATTATTAGGTTTTAAGTTCATTCAAAAAAAGTTTTGGGGTTAAAGCTCATACTAAGAAGATTAAATTATCCTTAAACTGTAGTTACATCTAATTAAAATAGATTTAAAAACTAAAAACTCCTAAATTTTAAAATTTTTTCGCATATATATACAGTCAATTGAAAAAAAAAAAAAAAAACGTGCTAATGTATCCTCCTTAAAAAAAATTTGGCTCCGTCCTTGACTATGCAAAACCAATAAGGCAATGTGTGCTAGAGAGCATATATAGTTTTTTTAGGATCAGGCCACTAAAGGCAATGTAAAATGGTCAAAGTGTAACTTACCCTTAAACCTTAGTACATGCCCACTACCTATTGAATTTAAGCATAAAATTTGGATCAAAATTTTAGCAATGTAAAGTGACTTGGTATTAATCCGTATAAAATATGTCAACAAAAAAAAACATTGGTCATGGTAAAATATGTCAATTGGATAATTATTTTTGGGTTAATTGCACTTTGCCCTTTCGAACTATGAGGTTCTTGTTATTTGTCTACTTAAATATTAAATTTCTTATATTTTTGCCTCAACTATTTGAACTAATTTTACTCTACCCAAAACATTAACGACGGTTGTCTTTTGGACAAAAAATATTACAATGTCAGGACAAATAAGAAAAATATTACATAGTTTGGAGTGAAGCAACTTTTCATCAAATATCGAACGGACGTGAATCAGTAGAGTGTTGTGAAACTAATAATAATAATTGAGGTACAATGTGAACAACATGACAGTTGAGAGGATAAATTGATTCAAACGTTATAGTTTTAAAGGGATGAAGTGTAATTAACCCATTTTTTCAACTATGTATCAACATTACAATTTGTTGGTATATATATATAATTAATTCATTGTACTAGTGTGTAATATTATATATAATTCATTGTATAAATGTATAATGTACATACATGAATCTTTATATATAATGTTTTGTATATCTACATGTATTATGTTATTACATACATGTATAACTACATATATGTACATGAATATTATCTAATACATTTTTTTCATAATATATATATATATATATATATATATATATATATATTTAGGGGGACTTGAACCCTTGACCTCTATAAAGTTCTAATAACCTATAAATAGGACTTCTAAGTGGAGCATTTGAACACTTATGTGACATCATACAACATGTGATAATACTTCATAATATACTACACACACTTGAGAGTTTAGGCCAAAGAATGGTACTTTTATAGTGGAGGTTTGGACTTAGCCATTTATGTAGAGTTGGCTAGTGTCATACGACGAAATTGTCGGGTTGTCGAATTCTAGAGGAGATAAGTCAAATGAGAATATCTGCATCGAGAGCTCTACATCTGCAGAGGGATTGAATTCTCCTAGAGTGAACGAGATATCCGTGTCTCAGTCTTGAATTGTTTTGTATCAAATTTTTATTATTTTATACTTGCTCAGCAATTTATACAATTACACCATCACGATTTCTCTTCTATACTACATATTATAACAGCAAATTAGGTGGGAGAGTACTTGACAGGCTTTCCCTCCATAATTCTTAATTTTTTACAATTTAAAATTTTTAAATTAGAAATCAAAAGTTATTTCCAATTACATACTACCTTGTATCATTAACTACTCATCTCCTCATCCACTTACTATTTGCTGTCCATTTAATTCATTTTAAAATTACTTTTGCATGCCCAATTACTTGTATTTTTTTTTTTTTGTTAATTCTCAAGGTCTCAAGTGATAAGAGTAAAAGAGAAAATGAAGAAGAATGATGAGAAAATAAAATAAAAGATAAGTGTGCGCATCGCACGGGTGACAATGCTAGTATATTAATATTATAATCAATTCACACATAATGACTCATTAAGGAATCACTTCAAAAGGAAAAAGAAAAAATATCTATAAAGAGTAGAAGATAACACGTCGTTTTTGGCGAGACTTGATCACATAACCTCTCATTTGGAGTTTACAATTGGACCAATGAGATGTTACTGAACCATCTCAACATGGGAGTTTTGATTGGAGCAGTGAGATATAAACCAGTTCAACTTGAATGCGTCTTATCGCACCATACCCTGGATAAGCTGGAGGCAATATGGGTCTGTCGTGATGCTGCCAGACATGAGTTTATGTGTAATGGGTCATCATTATTACAAGCAACCCCTATGACAACAAAAAACTATGCATAATTAAAAAAACATATGCATTTATACTATGAGAAAAAGAAAAAAAAATATTGCGTGAAAAGAAGTTCAAATGATGGGTACAATACAATTCTCGACGAGAGAGCATGAGAAATCATTCTTTGTTTTGACCAATGACAACGATTGACTCCCTAACCGGCTAGTTAAAGAATCTTTGAAGAACCCGAGATGATCAACTAGGTTAGTGTCATTTGTCAATGCAAGATGGTCTTAGGAATGTTAAAGGACTCAACCAATTCGAGCCCATCTCAGTTTTGGCTCGTTCGGAATTGTTCAAAACCAAAATGAACTGAATTTAATAAGTATTTCATGCTTCTTTTGTAATTGTGTCTACTGTAAGTATTGTGTGGCTCGGCTTAAATATATTAATTCGGTTTGAGTCCATGTGCGTAAATAATTCTAGTGGTAGTACAAACAATCCCTATCCAAAAATATTAACAACATAAAACATATCCCCAAATTGCTCTAGATCACATGCAGTTCTTTCTCCATCTTTTTTCTAATAGATTTTTGGTTAAGAAATGTTGAATTTTTAGTATTCAATTATACAAATCTGGGCTAAAAAATTGAGCTCACTTTCCACTCTATGGTTCATGAACCTCTATCGAGCCAAGCTTGATGAAAAATCTAAGCTCGACTCAAACTTAAGCTCGATCGGCCAATTACAACCAAGCCAACAAGCTTGGCCAATCAACAAGCTTGAGTCCCATCTTGACATATGGTCCTAATAAGCTAATCTAATAATGTGTCATGTGATATAATTCAGTAAAATCATTTTAACTACAATGTTGACCCTTTTTTTCTTTTTTTTGAGGTCTTACTAGGATTATTGCAAATTGAATGATTAAATATTGTGATAAATATCAAAGTTGTTTGATGAATAAACTCACTCATTCTTTTTTTTTTCTGAATCAATAAAAAAATCACTCAACCATAATTCAAGAAGTAAATATACCTGTGCAACTGTCTGCATTAAAAGTTGACAGATACATCACTGGACTATGGAATCTATATAAGTAGATTAGTCTTTGCTCAACCATAACAAGTATCTAAAGTTTCTCTACCGGTCTACCATCATGTCTCAGCTCACTCTTGGTACAGAGCTCACACCACAAACATTTACCTTTGCTTGTGTTGATGTCTAGGCAGTGTCCGTGCTCGTGCCTAAGACGTACCCATCCTTGTGTTTGGGCCATGCTTGTACCAGAGCTGTGTCGTGCCTACACCTTTCTACATTCTCTGCCTCTCTCTCTCTCTCATGCTTGCACAAGTTTTTACTGTTCATTAGACATTATGCCGAAATTCTGATATTCCGAATCTGAATTTGCACTTTAAGACCAACAAGTTCGATCCGAAACTATTGCATGAGGTTTCAGCCAAGGTTTGGTCAACTGCTCATTGCACAAACTTTGAAATCTCGTTAAGTGTATAGGATGAAGTGATTGTATTGTGACTGCTCAATTCTCGTATTGCCATTATTTTAGGCAAAATTTACTTTTATGCATGTAACTTCATATGGGGGTAATTCTATTGTTAAAACACCATCGATTAAGTTCATGCAACATTGCTCTTTTCTTAAACATGTTTTAAGCCATAATAATTGATCTTTTCTTAAACATGTTTTAAGCCATAATAATTGACTCTCAAAACTTGTAACCCACCAAACCATTTATTCGAAACATACTTTCAATTATCATCGCATAAAAAACTTCGCCATAAATTGAAAAGATGAACCTAAAAAAAATTATAAAATATTAGCATGCTTGAATCTTGATAAATGTATACTACACCCAGGGGCGGAGCCAGTAGTTCTTCATGGTGGGGGAAACCATTATGTTGAAGAAGAGAAGCACGTTACAAAGAAATAGTTAATAAGCTTGTCAATTATCAGATTTGAATAGAATTTTGATTGATCCGAATTTAACTTGGAAACTTAATCCGGATTCGAACTAACCAACCAACCAACTTAATTTTTACAATTCATGTCCAAATTCTCTAACAAAATAAAAGTTGATCTAATCCAAAGAATTAAACCAAGGCTGAATTTTAATAAATTATATTTTAGTTTAATCAAAATATCATTAAACAATCATTCGATTTTAATTAGTACATTTGTATATGTGTGTATGCAATGATATCGAATTACAATTGAATCCAATTTTGGGATATCAATAGTTGTATAAATCTGCCTCTAATTTTTTTTGTGAAATTTTTAATGGGCCGAATTCTAAATAATTTTAGTAAAAATGGGTACTAAGTACAATATGACAATCTATTTTTTTAATGGGACCAGACGCGATCTTTATAGGTCATTAAGGACAAAAAATATGAAATATTTGGTAACTAGGTTCAATAGCCTCTTTATCTCATTATCTTTTCTGTTAACTTGTACACAGCGAGTAAAATATGTATTTAAAGAAAAATATGTATGTACAGAAAGTACAACCCAAACATAGTTACCATACTTGCTACTATAGATAGGACTGCTAATCGAGCTGCATTCAAACTTAATCGAACAGTTATTTATACATAAACGAGCTGACTCGTTTAACTGTTTACACATAAACGAACCTAAAAAAATGTTTAAGTTTTGCTCGTTTAACAATCCTAACTACACATACAAAGCTAGATACAATAATTAAAACACCACAAACAATAGTAACCACCAAGATTAACACCACAACTAAAATTATAACATAGCACAGTTGTAAAATTAAAACCCAAGCAAATATAATGATCTATATACAAACACAGTTGTTTGTCACAACTCATTTCGGACACAACATATAGTATAACATTCACAGGTGCCAACTGATCAACTGTAACACATAACTACATCTAACATATAATTATTTCATCATTCCAATTCATACAATCCTCGGTTCAAAGGTTATAAAATCATATTTAAGCACAATTTCGTATCAATCCATGGTAGTAGATTCTCAGTACTAAATATAATTCATATTTGATTGAGTACGCAAAGTCATTGCTTTCATTGAATGTCTCCTTTGTCCTTATAAATGCAATAAAAACATGTGTTAAGCAATGAATCTATGAATTACTTGATTAAAATACTGGGCGCCAAAGTCGTCACTTAATTTGTCTATATATTATTTGATATATACATATATTATGTATATATTAATTTCATATATAAATACAATGATAAAATATGTATTTATATATATATATATATATATATTTTAAAAAAAACATATTTGGTAAAAAAAACACTTACTGTACGAATTGGACATGGTTTTCAAGTTTATAGTGGCTTGTTTTACATGTTTACCAAGCATTGTCGTAGCAAAAGAGTAAATTACACTTTACCCCCTCAACTATGATTTTTTTCACATTGCCACCTTATCTATCATGTTTTTCATATTGCACTTGCAACTATGTGATTAGTTTCACATTGCACCAATTTATTAACGTCCATTTTCACGTCAGCCGCCATTTCATTAGTCACTCTTTTTTATCTCTAATTTTGGCTGGTATAGCATTATTGTTTCTCAGAATTGTTGTGTAAAAAAGATAAATTATATTTTGACCCCCTCAACTATGACCTTTTTCACATTGTCACCTCAACTATCATGTTTTTCACATTGCATCTGACCTATGTGATTAGTTTCACATTGCACCAATTTAACGTCCGTTACATACTTATCAAAAAGTTATTTTATTTTGTCTCCGAACTATATAATATTCTTTACTTTACCCCGTTACGTCGACAACTTTCATCCAAAAAGATAGCGAATATTTGCGATTAGGGTAGTGTGAAATAATTCGAGTAGTTGATAGAACAATGTAAAAAATTCAATTGTTCAAAAGGGAAATTGAGTCCATTGTTTAGTGGGTCAAAGTGTTACTTACCCGTTTAAATATTTTGCTAATTTCTTTGGATAATATAACTGCAGAGGTCCAGTTGAGAACTTGAGCCACTAATTAAAGAAGAGGATGAGGAAGCTTAAGATTGCTGAAGGTCATGGACCATACTTGTACAGCACCAACAATTTTGTTGGCAGACAAATTTGGGAGTTTGATCCTGAAGCCGGGACTCCTAAAGAGCGAGAAGAGGTCGAAAAAGCTCGAGAGGAGTACCGGAAAAATCGAAAACAGGGAGTTCATCCATGTGGTGATCTGCTCATGCGAATGCAGGTGCGTTAAAACATTACGAAACACAAACACTTATAAAACCATGTTAAGGGAATTCTTCACTTGGCCTTTTCTAAAGCCATATAAAAAACAATTGGGTAAATCTCATAAATGCTCCTTAGACTATGACATTTGTTCTAAATTGGCTCCAGAACTTTTCATTGTCTCAATTTTCCCTTTGAATTATGTAATTTATTTCAATCGATCCCTTGTCTTGAGATTAACCAACAAATGAGATAAATTCCGTTAAAATTAACTATTCATTTGTCTTATTTAACGGTTAATCTTAATGGAAGGGGAGATTAAAATAAATTACATATTTTAGGGGGTAAATTAGTTGAAGGTGTAATTTAAGATAGAGGTCATAGTTAAAGGGGCATTCATACATTTAAAAAAATAACATAAAAATATTTAGAGAAAAAAAAAATCACTTTTTTCACTAGTGTTTTGTTTTTTAAATCCACAGCTTATGAAGGAGAGTGGAATAAATCTACTGATTATTCCTCCGGTGACACTAAGAGAAAACGAAGGTGTAACTTATGAAGCAGTCACAACTGCTGTGAGAAAAGCGGTTCGGTTAAATCGAGCAATCCAAGCAAAAGATGGTCACTGGCCAGCTGAAAATGCAGGCGTCCACTATTTTACACCTGCCTTGGTAAGCATTTTAATTTCACGATCAAAAAATAAAATAAAATAGTTATTGATGATGCACAAAGTTAATTATGCACAAAGTTGATCAAATCGGTCGACTATGTGATATAAAGCAATTAAGGAAGCAATTAATAATAAGAGACAAAGATTGAGTGGTTAGGTTTTGGTGACCTAACCATTGAAGGCGATAACGGTGATTAAAAAACTCTATTAATGGGAGAATACAAAATAGTTGGGGAGAGAAAGAGCAAAAGTATGTTCAAGGTGAGGTGTGTCGTTATGTGTGAGGAGTTTTCAATTTACAAGCGCAAAGCCCTAATTGAGACGGTGACGTGAAGATCAAGGTATTAGTTTATCGGAGAGGCTAGTTACATGGGCGTTATCTTGAAATAATGGTTATCCTGATGATTGATCTCTCACGTATTTCTGGAGTCTTGAGCTTTGGATTGGACTGAGGTCATGAGCTAAGTCTGGCCTGTCTTTTGATCATTTGAGCTCAACTAATGAACTGGGCTCAAACTTGCTCTAAATATGGGCTAGTCAATTATTTTTCTATCCAATGACAAAAATATATATATATTTTTCTTTGCATAAAACAAAGTACTCAATAATTTATGGCCACGTTGATGATAAATTAATATTAATATGCAAATTAAAAAAGACTAGACCATGAATAAAAGGTCTAATCTTTACTTACACCCTGAAAGATCGTTAAATAATTATTTTTTGTCTATAGTTATGTTATTCTTATCTAACTTTGATTTGATAAGACAATTAAAAGATTTGTGTCTAACTATATACAGAAAATAGTTATTGAATGAGTATTGTAAAAAAAAAAAAAATGAGTATTGTAGGAAAAAAAATAGGTATTTTATAATTTTTTTAAAATTTAAAAAAATATATTTTTATTGAATCGAACACAACACGAAGATGTATAATACGATACAATTAAGAGATATTTAACAAGCATTAATGAATGGAATTATTTTTGATGAAATATTGAAACTTTGAGGGGTACAATTTATAATTAGCTCAAACTTTTTTAACAGTAAAATAGACGAAGTTAACCTTAAGTGCACATTGATACGAATTTATGTCTTTTAGGGTATAAATCGATATTTTTAAATTTTAAGGGTACAAATTAAAATTTGAATGATCTTTCCAGATATAAGTTGAGATTAGCCCTAAATAAAATATAGTCGAAACAAAAAAGGATGAAAAATAAAAAAGAAAAAAGAAAAGAGGAATTAACTAATTAAAACAACAGTTCAGCCAGTCAAGTCGAGATAATCTGTTCTTAGCTACTGAAATAATATGAAAAGATTAGTTACCAAAAAGAAATATCTAGTTATAATTTTTGTTTTTGAAGCTAAATAATCCTAATGTGGGGATTTGGTGAGAGAGATGCATGAATAGTACTCCAAGATCCATTACATGTCCAAAGCTTTTTGTTCTTCTTGGCATCTGTTATTTTGGTAAAGAAACAGTTCGAAAAAGTTAAATTGTCCAAAATGAATTTCTAGATTCTTGGATTTATTGACATCAAACTCGTAAAAAGAACCAAATTCTTTTTAACGATTATGTATGATAAAAAAAATGAAATTATGAAAATTTTTTGCTTGATTTATACTCTTTTTCTACAAGATGCCGGGAATTTTTTGTACCGAATTCCTAGTCATAGTATGTAAATTGTGAAAACTATTATTTGATTTTATCTATGATATACCAATTTGATCCAAGCTCTCTTACGTGCAGTTTGATAGCATTATTTTCAAGTTATAATTTCATGTGTAGTAGGATGTGTACATTTGTATGTAAGTATATTGTTTATGCAACAAGATGGATATAGATCATGTTGCAAAATAGTATACAATCTTTTGCTTGTCTAACAAAACATTTTTTTAACTTCACAAAAGTACTTAGAGAAAACGTTACACTATTTCTCAATTTGTGCGTGTTATTCTTGTGCAGTGGTCATACTAAACTTCTCTATATCATTTTAATTTTATCGGATATCTCCGAAGGGACAAGAGAAAATGTTACTGTTAACTAAGAGATATTTCAACTTTTACGTCACTTTCTCTACATTGGACTAACTGTTCGAATGTTCAAATATGCAGATCATTGCCCTTTACATCAGTGGTACAATTAATACTATCCAAACTCCAGAGCACCAAAAGGAGATGATTCGTTTCCTTTACAACCATCAAGTAATAAAAGAAGCTCAATGTTTTTATTTTTTATTTTTTTTTATGTTTCTGTTTTTCTACATGGTTGTGAATATGTTGTACTCATTATCTAACTAATGGAATATGATAGAACGATGATGGCGGATGGGGTTTTTACATAGAGGGCCACAGCACCATGATTGGCTCGGCACTTAGCTATGTCATGTCACGAATTCTAGGCGAAGGACCTGATGGCGGTGAAGGTGATGGTGCAATCGCAAGAGCCCGAAAATGGATCATTGATCATGGAGGTGCCACAGGAATACCCTCATGGGGAAAGGCTTATCTTGCGGTAAAAATAAGTTCAATTTCATACGAAAACTCTTACATATATGTTGGATTTTGATGGATGCAACAAGGTGGTTGATCTAAATTCTAAGTAGTTGCAGCTTCAAATTACCTTCTTCCTTTCCTTTATATGCAAAAGTTGAATTTCTCGAAACGTTGACATGTAAAATCATTATCGTGCAGGTGCTTGGAGTGTATGAATGGGAAGGTTGCAACCCACTGTCTCCAGAATTTTGGCTTTTCCCTTCATTTTTACCTTATCATCCAGGTACAGAAGACTAATATAAATTGTGTTCATTGTAATATGAACTATGTCGATATATATACACATTGGCCCATTATGCACCACGAAAGATACTTTGATTTTTAATTTATTCCCTCATATATTAAAAATCTCAATTTATACTCTCAATATTATGAATTAGTAGCAATATAGACCTCACTCAAACTGCCGTTTAATTTTTTTATCATAAATTGAAGCACGTGAGTTGTAAACGCTTCTAGCAAGAGCTTTTGTGTAAATTCTCACACTGTTAGCGTCTCATGTGAGTTGTACATGATAGAGTTAGCCTCTATATAATTAATGAAACCCTATTTTTGATACATAAAATTGTGTCAAATTGATTGCAGACAAAATATGCAACGATTGACATACCTCATCCTCATATTCAAAGAACTTACACCATACGTATTTCAATTTATGACGGAAATAAGACGGAGAGAGCTACCCTGACTACCTAAATAAGACAACACCTAGCTTAGGACAGAACATTCCCCGAATTCTTTCGGTTGAATCTGTCCATTTCTTTATAATTTTTTAAGTCAATTTTTTGTTATGATAAAAAAAAAATTAATTTTTTGTTGTCTCCCTCCACTCTCTTTGATTGTGCAATGCAGCAAAAATGTGGATCTACTGCAGGACCAGTTACATGCCAATGACATATTTATATGGGAGGAAATACCATGGGCCGATTACTGATCTTGTTTTATCTCTAAGAAAGGAAATTTACGTGCAGCCCTACCATGAAATAAATTGGAGCAAAGCACGCAATAACTGCTGCAAGGTTGGTGAAATCCTTAGTGACTTACCACGAAAATTCACGAAACAATAGCAACTAAGAATGACAATTTTTGACACGATACTACAGCACGTCACAAACTTGACACGAACAGAAAAAAATGGCACAACTTATTGCAGCAGTCACACGATACTACAACACGTCACAAAATAGAAATAATAAATAGGTCCGGTTAATATCAAATATGAATGACCTGAAATTGACACCAGCAACCCATTTAGCTAGTATTTATTGAATAAAATTTCTAATTTTTGTTATTATTTAACGAGAATTGAGATTAATCGTTTTACTTATTTCACTATTTAGTGAATTCTTGGTTTATGAAAAAGTGATGAGTGTGAGTTTGGTTGGGAGATAATAGTCTTAATTTTAGATTTTTTATTTTGGGTTATATGGATCAACCCGAATATGACATGATAATAAAACTAGTGTCGAAACATGATTAATTAAATGGTTCAAATTAGGGTTGATTAGTGTTCAACACATCTCAAACTAATACTATTCAAACATGAATCGACACGATACAATTGTCACCCTTAATTAAAACTTTGGTATTGGTTTTCCAAATATCTAAAAGTGAAAAAAGCTATACTAATTTTCCAATGCAGGAGGATCTGTATTACCCTCATACCATTATACAGGATCTGCTGTGGGACACTCTTCATTATATTACTGAGCCAATCATGAAACTTTGGCCCTTCAACAAGCTAAGAGAGAGAGCTATACAAAAAGCAATTAAGTTGATGCGCTATGGGTCAACTCAGAGTAGATACATTACTGCGGGATGTGTAGAAAAGGTGAGAAATAAGAAAATTTGAAAATTACACTTTGACGCTCTCCTTCAACTACGATCTTTTTCTCATAATATATTCTCATTCATCATGTTTCTGACATTGCACCTTCAACTATATTAATAATTTCACATTGTCCGTGTGTTACAAATTTGATATAAAATTATTTTATTTTTGCATCTCCAAACTATATGTGTTTTGTTTCGTTTTGTCCTTGACACGTTGACAACTACAATTAAAAAAATAACAGATGTTTGTATTTAGGGCAATCTAAAATCAATTTAAGTAGTTGAGAAGACAATGTAAAAAATGCTATTGTTTAATACTGAAAGTGAAATTGAGTCTATAGGTTAGGGGTCAAAGTGCAATTTACCATAAGAAAAATGACATGATATGAAAACTTTTAAAAAGGAAACTTTGTAGAACGGTAATGGATTATATATTCACTTCACTATCATTTTCAATGGAACCGAACATTGCATATTGTCAATCATGGTCTATGTCTTGTTTTTATGCAGACTTTGCAAATGATGTGCTGGTGGGCAGAAGATCCTAATTGTGATGAGTTCAAGTGTCACCTTGCTCGAGTTCCCGATTACTTATGGATTGCTGAAGATGGAATGACAATGCAGGTTGGTGGGCAAACTCTGTCTTGAGCTTTGAGGGTTAGTCTTGTATAGATACTGTTGTGAACGAGCAGTGCCATGAACAATTAAAAAAAAATAAACAATCAAAAACAATAACACGAAATTTACGTGGTTCAGTAAAATTTCTAACTACATCTATGGGAACAACTGTTTCACTATATCATAATTCTAATAGGGTTATAAGTTATTTGTAGGTTCCAGCTAATAATCCTAATCATAATTCTAATATGGTTATAAGTTATTTGGGACCCACAGTCCATTGTCTTTTGAGCCTAATTAATATGTAACCTACTATTTTCACTGCAAAGACCATACTTGCTAAGAATTTGACTAGGATATCGGGCAAAAAAATCGGTATTGTATCTCAAAAATTTATTACTCTAATAGGTGTTTTTATAATTTTTATGGATCATTTATAAACCAAAAAAATTATCATTTTTGTGGGTGCGTGATTTATCACAGTTATGAATATTTTTATCACTTTTTTTTTGGTAATTTTCTGGGTATATTTATTACTGTTGTAATAACTATTTTATCACTTTTTTCGTTTCCACAGAAAAGTGGTAAAAATAATTGCTAAATAATAATAAAAATATTCACAAATGTGGTAAATATTAGTACAGTACCATTTTTTTTAAAGTACCGCAGACAACTCCATTTGCTAATAGTCTGTCTTCATTTTAGAGTTTTGGTAGTCAACTATGGGATGCTACTCTTGCCACCCAAGCAATCTTGGCAAGTAATATGATTGAGGAATATGGGGACACTCTTAAGAAGGCCCACTTCTTTATAAAAGAGTCACAGGTTTCTTCTGCTGCATGAGCAAAATAATTTTTACAGTTTTGCGTTCAAATTTTTTTACTTTTGTAATTTATATTTATGAGAATTTTGCAGTGTAAAGAAAATCCAGAAGCAGATTATAGTAGTATGTACCGTCATTTTACAAAAGGATGATGGACTTTCTCAGATCAAGATCAAGGCTATGTTGTCTCCGACTGCACATCTGAAGCACTAAAGGTAAATTACAGGCTTACCTATAAAGAATTTAAAACGCCATTCGCCCACTTGAAATTGATAATTCAGTGTTCATAACTAGATGCTCATATTCCTCTTTGCAGTGTCTACTGTTACTTTCCCAAAAGCCACCCGAAATTGCTGGAGAAAAAGCTGAAGTTCAAAGACTGTATGACGCCATCAATGTACTGCTTTACTTGCAAGTAAGAAATACAAATTAATATCGGATTGTAGATATAAAGATTAGTTTACATGCATATTTTGCTTGTTCATTAGGTTTGTAGGTAGACAAGCAGTCAGTGACTAATCATTTTCTTTTTCTTTTTTCTCATGTCCCTTCATCTAGAGTTCCGAAAGTGGTGGTTTTGCTATTTGGGAACCCCCCATTCCACAATCTTATTTACAGGTATCGTGATACCATGTAAATTAATTTATGCGAACTTGTTCCAAATGTTGATCCGAACATGCCCTAATTTTGACTCAGGAAAATATGCAGTCAACTTGTAGGAGTTAACTATGGTACTAAAAAAAAAAATTGGGTACCATACTTTCATTTACCGCATTTATGATTATTTTTATTAAATTTGTGGGTGTTTTTATTACTGCTGTGATACTCAAAAAATGGTAAAGATAATTATCACGACAGTGATAAAAATATCCACAAATGTGATAAAAACACTCATAAATGTAATAAAAACAACCATAAAAGTGATAATTTTTTTTGAATAGAAGAAAAGTGGTAAAAATAGTTACCACAAATGTCGTAAAAACACTCATAATAGTGGTAAAAACATTTATAAAACTTATAAATCATCCACAAAAGTGATAAATTTTTTGTTGTAAATGACCAATAAAAATTATAAAAACACCCTTTAAACTAGTAAATTTTAGAGGTACGATGATATCGACTTTTTTTCATCGGTATCATAGTCAAATCTAACATTCTGATGTAACAATATTGCTTTTGTTACCTTTTGGCTAGGTGCAAAATCCTTCAGAACTTTTTGCCGACATTGTTGTTGAGAAAGAGTAAGATCTAATCATCCAACTTCCTTGACCAAAAAAAAATCATCCAACTTCTCTCATTTAATTTTTTCTCGGAAAATATTTTCCCTAAATGGTCATTAAGGTCAAGCCATTCCATAAAGAGCAGTACCCTTGTACCTATTCCCAAAGGAAAGAAGAATTGGTAATTTTTTGATTTTGTACAGACATCTTGAAAACACTGGGTCTATAATTCAATCTCTACTAGCATTCAAACGTTTACATCCGGAGCATCGAGAAAAAGAAATTGAAATTTCAGTGGCAAAAGCAGTACATTTCCTTGAAGAAAAGCAATGGCCTGATGGTTCATGGTGAGTAGTTTTTGTGTTGAAATTGATTGACTAAAGTAAACGGAAAAAGGAAAAATAGCCTATCTGCATGCAGGAGTAAGAATACATACAAGACCAGCCCAAGAATATTTGAAGTCCTAGGCAAAAATTTTAAATGGAGCCCTAAATTATTTTTAGATGTATAATTTATTTATTTTTATTTTTAAAGTTTAACTATTTAACTTCATGCATATATTTTAGTAAGTATATTTAAGGTGGAAAACAACTTGCAAAATAAACACATTATGTAAATGAATATATTAAGATCAAGATTAACTCAAAAATTATAGTTCAAAAAAATAAAATTAAATAAATAAGTCAGAATTATTGGGAATTCAGATTAAAATGAGAGAGTATAGTTTTATAATTTTTTGTAAAAGAGTATTGTACAATTTTTTTTCCTTTTGAATGTGCAAATATTTATGATTTCAAGAAAAAATATTAGTAAATTTTATTGATCATGTCACGTAACATCCTAAATTTTTTACACTTTTTTTAAAATTTAGTCATATAATTTTATGAGACATACGAGAATGGGGCCCTAGGTGACTGCCTCACTTGCCTAGGGGTGGAACCGGCCTTGAATGCATAAAATTGATGTTTCTCAAACCCGATAGTGATCAGAGTCTCATGCATTAAGTTGTAAAAGGGGAATTTGTTCTAATATACAATTAACTTAGCAGGTATGGCTATTGGGGAATATGTTTTCTCTATGGCACCTACTGTGTGCTAGGAGGGTTGGCTGCTGCGGGGAAGAATTATGAAAACAGTTCAACGGTTCGTAAAGCTGTTCAATTTTACCTATCAACCCAAAATGAAGAGGGTGGTTGGGGAGAGAGTCTCGAGTCCTGTCCAAGCATGGTAATATCCCACCTATTTTTCTCATCTTTGCTGTTTGTTTGCAAAGAAAACCAATATGAAGTAGCATATTCACAATTCACACAACATACACCTTTATTCCTTTGTCCTTCGCTCCTATGAGCAAAAACAACTCTGTTAGTTAATTCTAAATAATCTCTTATTTATGCAATGAACAGAAATACATACAATTGGAAGGAAATCGAACAAATATAGTGCAAACATCTTGGGCTATGATGGGTCTTATGTATGCTGGACAGGTTAGTATTAATTTTGTATCGAATAATGAAGTGACAAATTTTTGCTCGGGCAAACGAGAATTATCCTAACTTTGCGCCCTTTGAACTCGTGGTTGCTCTGTAAACTCCGGATGCCCAATCATTCCAAGTTTCGGTTAACAGCTACGAATCCAAAAGATGCATAGTTTGAAGAGTTGTCCGCTGTTAGAAAAAACTTGCATATGTCATTCTTTATATTTCTCACAGTAACTATTTGATTCCTTTTCATCTCGCCTTGTTAACTAGGCCAAGAGGGATCCAACACCTTTACATAGAGCAGCAAGGTTATTGATTAATGCACAGATGGATAATGGAGACTTTCCTCAACAGGTATGCTCTAGAAAAAATGGCTTTTTGATTTTGTTTTAGGGTACCCAATGTACGAGGCCCCTGTAATTGTAAGGTCTAAAGAAAGTTAGATGTACACAATCTTATCGTTATAAACAGATAAACTATTTTTGTGACTCGAACCGTGACATCCAGGTCATAAGAGAGTAACTTTACCGTTGCACTAAGACCCACCCTCCTTTTTGATATTATTTTATTGGTGCTTAATTTTGGTTTAAATACACTGTCAACATATTCTTGTTTCTCATGATAATCAATTTATTCATACAGGAAATTCTTGGAGTCTACATGAGGAACTGTATGCTACATTATGCAGGTATAGGAGTTATTTTCCACTTTGGGCATTAGCTGAATATCGTAGGAGTGTTTGGTTGCCTTCACAGAACATCCAAATTTAAGTACTTCATGTATTTTATTTTTTTATTTATTGGGAAAATAATACTTTGACCCTTTCAACTATGACCTTTTTTCATTTTACCCCATTTATTATCATGTCTTTCATATTGTGCTTCAACTATGTGATTATTTTCACATCATCTCAATATTAACGTCTGTTACAAATTTGATGAAAATTTGTTTTATTGTGTCCCTTGAACTATGTAATTTTTTTCACTTTACTCCTGCACAATGGCAATTTTCATTCAAAAAGATAATGACCTTTTGTTTTGGGGGCAATATGAAATAATTCAAGTAAAGAAGTGGGCATTGTATAGATCTAATAATTTAATGGGCAAACTGAAATTGAATCCATAATTAAGGGGGTGAAAGTATCATTCTCCATATTATGATTTAATACCCATGCATAATCAACGAATCAAAAGGATGCTTATTTCTTTTTTTTCTAATAAAAAATGTAAAGAGAGTTTGCATCCTAAATTGAATGATTAATACTACCAAAGATTGTTTTACGTTTTAGAAGTATATATAGCTACTTATTGTTAATTAGTTGAGTTCGATATCCGAACTAGATCTAAAATGCATGGTTAATAGGTCAAATCTCTTAACCATTTAAATTTTGTGATATTTATGTTTGTCTTTGTATGTTAACCCCACATGCGAAAGGTCCAATGTAAGGGCATAAAAAGGACTTTGTATGTCACGTCGAATGATAAGCACCACATAAAATTGGTTTATAGACTCGAGCTATATCTCCGTTCATTACCACTTAATTTTGGGTTAGATACTTAAACACAAAAACAAAACAAAAAACTCTTAGGCTAAGGTAGTGTTTAGTAACATGAAGTATGTGTTTTTTTTTTCTTTTTTGCTAAAAAAAAACAAAAACTTGTTTGGAATGTGTTTTCAATTTTTTTACTATCCCGTTTTGAAAACAAGGCAAAAAAAAAAAAAAAAAATCACGCCTCAGCCCCACCCTTTAATGAGGTCTTACCTTCGAATCTTGTTAACATAAAAATTTAAGACTTTTGGTTGGAAGTATGAAATGGTCTCTTTTCTACCTACTCCTCTTCACCTAATTTTTCTGTCTCTCGTCTTTTCTGAGAAAACTCATCTTCTCTCTCTCATCTTCTTTGGTGGTGGTTGAATGGCTGATGGTGGTGGGTTTTGCTTGGTTTTGGTGTTGTGTTTTGATGGTGGTGAATTTCAAGGATGGGGTGGGTTTCAGTGATTTGTGGTGGGTTTCTAGGTTGCAAGGGTTTGTGGCCTTGTGGGAGTGGGTTTCGGTGGTGGTGGGGTTTCTTATACA
>CM042188.1:5803255-5826495 GCA_023539305.1 Ilex asprella | reverse complement strand
TTTTTTTTTTAGGTCCTAAAAAATAGGGAATCCTAGGGACGGCTTTGATTGCCCTGTCCAAAGGACTGGCTTTGCATTCATGTACAAAACAATAATACAATCTTCAGCTGGAAGCAGTCAAAATTTAGCAAATACTAAAGGACAAATGGACCCCAATCGGCATTGTTGACTGTGCCTTGGTCCCTTATGAGTGGCTATAAACTAATTAATGATTAGATGAAGGAGGGTACCGGTTTCGCAACGTTTTCAGTGTTATTTACTAGGGTAAATTATATTGATACCCTTCGAACTTTGTCACTAAAACACATATACCCTCTTAGATATGATATATTATAATGACACCCCCTATCAATCCTTGTCAACTAACACATCTAACGGAAGTTTTAAAAAGACTATTTTGCCTTTATTGAAAATAAATAAAATCAGTCTAAACCAAACCCAATACCATACCCGATTCTACCCTTATTTTGCCCTTGCATTTACCCCTCTATCTCTCTCCACTCCACTGCCCACCATCTCTCTATGTTCTATTGATAACAGTCCACCGTAGAACCTCTTCTCTCTATCTCTCTCTCTCTGTGTCCACTCCTTGGTGGCTGGGTAAACGGTGGCAATGAGAGGAGTAGGGTGATGGCTGGGTAAATGGTGGTGAAATGAAGTGTTTGACAGAGAGTTAGGGTTGGTAAATTCTCAAATTTAAGGAGATTTCAAATTTGGGGCATTTTGGGATTTGGGTTTGGGTGTAGCAGAGAGAAGGGAGGAAATCCATACCTATAATGGGTGATGGTGATGGTGATTGTGCTAGTGGAATTGGGGTTGGCAGTGGTTGTGGCTCTGGTGTGGCGGTATTGTGGTGGTGGTTTTGAGTTGTGGCTTTGGTGTGGCGATATTATGGTGGTGGTTCTGGCGTTGGCGGTGTTGTGGTAGAAGGAGAGAGGAGAGTTGGTGGTGATTGTGGCTCTAGTGTGGTGGTGTTATAGTGGTGGTTCAGGGTTATGGCTCTGGTGTGGCGGTGTTGTGGTGGGGGTTCTGGCGTTGGCAGTGCCATGGTAGAAGGAGAGATGAGAGTTGGTGGTGGCTATGGATTTGGATATTGGGGTTTTAATTGAAAATTAAAAATTATTAATTTTTATTGAATTTTTGTTGAAATTGTGAGAGGGTATTTTGGGAATTTTATATAAAAAGGATACATATGTCATCAAATTTTAACAGTATGTTTAACTGATATTGACGGCAAGGGTGCTATGTGTTACACAAGCACATACTTTTAAGGGGACTTAGTGTAATTTTTCAAATGTGAAGAGGTCTGTTTGTTCAAGTGACAAGCTTCAGGTGGTCCGAATATAATTTACCCTATTTAGTATAATAGTTTATTAATAAGGAAATAAGTGAATTAATGAGTCTCACAAAATTTAATAACCACCATTCATGTAACTAGTTGTTACACACATGCATTTTACGTGAACTATTTTGAGCTTTTTTTTAATGTTTTTGTTGCTTATTTTTTGCAATATAGATTGTGAGTTTTCTTTTTTGTTGTGTAAATTCATGTTAAAGTACAAATATTATTATGTTAATATTGAAAATTCAAAACTAATTAAATTCGATGAAATAATTGAATAGATGCAAAACTAAAGTTTTTCCCATAACTTGTAGCTTCTAAAGTACAAAGTATGTGAGAAATCTTTTTCATTCCATTTGTGTATTTTCTTGGTGAAATTTTAGATTAACCAAAATTCGTTGTACCTAACATTTGTAAAATTTCACTGGTTGGATTAACACATTGGTGTCCATGAGTAAAGAAAAATTAGGGGACGGGTCGAGAGATAAACCCTAGCTATAAAATCTTGAATCTTAACCCAAGATACTTAATCCGAGTGTTGCCCAAGTTGAATTCGAGCGGGTTCGAGTTGAATTAAAGTTTATTTCTAGTTTAAATTTGGGTTGAGTTTAGTCAGGCTTTAAATCAGCATGTTGTTCTAAATCTAGTACATACTACATAGTATTCATCTGAAGTAACAATCAGCAACTTCAATCAAATGTTTAACACAAAGACAATAGTATTTAAAGCATAAAAACATATATTAGACAAAACTAAATTACACTTTTTCTTAACATAAAGAAAAAATAGCCATAATAGTAAAATTAACATAATAATTTTTTGAAAATCGTTTCAAACTATCTCTCCAAAGAGGAACTATACAGTAAGAGCGACCATGGAAATCCAACTCCCTCTTCCTCCTTAACTCAGTATCGTCCTCTCCTTCTCCTCTTCCTCTTGTCTACATTCTTCTCTTTTTGTTTTTCTCACTATTGCTATCACTGCAACTCCAAATCTCACAAACCCAACACCTAGATCATACAACCCACTCCTTTCTCTTTTGCATCTGTCAGGCTCACAAAACTCAGCAACCCGTGTTTGATCCATCATTTCAACCTTTTTTTCCATCATTTCAACCTAGGGATGCACAAAGAGGGGATAATCCAACGTCTAAAAAGGTGATAGCACAGCACAAGTCTGAGAAGCTGGTTAACAACCAACAGAGAATTGGAAAACCCACTGAATCTTGGAGCCATGTCTTAAAGAAGCGACATGAAGCAATCTTTTCTTCTTCTAGGCAGAGTGAAACTCAAAACCAGGTAATGAAGCTAAAATTCATTGAACCTAGCAGAAACAACAATATAATTGTTGTACATCCTCATTTTGATGTTGGTAAAAGGGGTAGCATCGATCAATTCCCTCTAGTTGGCTATTTCATTGAAAGAAAGTTACATTTTTCAACTGCTAATTTTATTGCTCACAGGGTTTGGGAAAAAATAGGATTACTGACGTATTAGCAAATGAGAATGGTTTCTATCTATTCAAATTCATGAATGTGGAAGCTAGAATTAAAGTTGTAGAAGATGGACCATATCTCTTCTCTGGCAGACCACTTATACTTAAGAAGTGGCAACCAGACTTTACATTTGCTAAGGAAAACCACTAAACTATTCCTATTTGGGTGAAAATCCACAATGTTCCCTTGCATTTTTTGGACTGATGAAGGACTTAGTTATATAGCGAGTGCAATAGGAAAACTCTTATATGTTGATACTCTAACTGCAAGTAAGAAAAGGGTAAAAATTGCAAGAATATGTGTTGAAGTAAGTGCAAATTCTGATCTTGTGGAATCATTTGACTTAGAAATGGAGTTGAATGATAGGATTGAAATGGTGGATATCAAGATGGAACACCGGTGGAAGCCAAAAATTTGTCATATGTGCCAAGTGTTTGGACATCATAACTCCACTTTCCGCAAAGTGGTTGTGAATCCAGACTACATATGGAAAGAGGTCTCCCTAAGTGAAGCTCCAAAGAGTAAAGATAAATGCAAAGCAAAAGTGTCAACTATGGTAATTGAGGAGAGACGTGAGCAAGTTAACCAAATGCATCAGTTTGAAACCTTACCTAAAGTTAGTACTTCTACTGGTAGAACTCAAAGTAGTAACCAAGAGCCCAATTCTCAAGATGAAGCTCATGTGACTACTATTGTAATTTAGGACACTAACCTCTCAAAGGTTCTTGAACTGGTTCATTCACCTAACAAATTTGAGACACTTAGTTTGGAAGGAGGGCATACTGTTGTTGATCTGAGTCCTGCACAAGATAAAAAAAAGCAAAAATACACAGGTGAACACTCAAAATGTTGATAGAGTGAATAGAGGAGAGGAGCACAACAAGAAGAAGAAAGCCAGAAAGAAAGCCTCAGAACAGGGGAAAACAAAAGGCACTAGGACCTTGAATCTCAATTGAAATCTCCTCTCATGATCAAGCTAGCAAGCTGGAATGTTAGAGGATTGAATAAATCCTCTAGACAAGAAGAAGTTAAGAAGCTTATGTTGGAAAATCAATTAAGTATGGTAGGAGTCCTGGAGACCAAAATTAGAAGTGTAAATAAAAATAGAATTATGCAGAATCTGTTCCAGAAATGGAGTTAATTTGACAATTATAGTAGTCATTTTTTTTTGGTAGAATATGGGTGGGATGGAAGCCCAACATATTGGAAGTGTGGAAAATTTTAGAGAGTGATCAAGCTATTCATTGTAATGTACTACATTTGGATAGCGAAAAGGAGTTTTTTGTCATTTTTTGTTTATGGATTAAATGATGATGCTGAAAGAATGTTTTTGTGGACCAACCTTAGGTCTCCTTCTAGTCTGTTTTCTGCCCAGTCATGGGTGACTTCAATTAAGTATGGTGGGAGTCCTGGAGACCAAAGTTAGAAGTGTAAATTAAAATAGAATTATGCATAATCTATTCCAGCAATGGAGTTAGTTTGACAATTATAGTAGTCATTTTTTTGGTAGAATATGGGTGGGATGGAACCCCAACATATTGGAAGTGATGAAAATTTCAGAGAGTGATCAAGCTATTCATTGTAATGTACTACATTTTGACAACAAAAATGAGTTTTTTGTCACTTTTGTTTATGGATCAAATGATGATGCTTAAAGAATGTTTTTGTGGACCAACCTTGGGGATCATGCTGGTCTCTTTTCTGTCCAATCATAGGCTATATAGGGTAACTTCAATACAATAAGAAGCTTAAGTGAATCAAGGGGTTGCAACGGTAGATGGATGCAAGCTATGGAGGACTGTAATAATTGTTTCCACGACGCTGAATTGGTTGACTTAAGGTACTCAGGTATTCAATTTACTTGGTGGAACAATAGGAGGAAAGAAATAGAAATATTCAGGAAGCTTGACAGAGTCCTTGTCAATGAAACCTGGAACTTAAGCTTCCCTCAAGTAGTGGTAGAATTCCTTCCCCCTGGTGTATTAGACCACTCCCCTGCATTGGTGATGATTGGAAAGATGACTCAGAAGATAAAGTCCCCATTTAGATTCTTTAATCATTGGGTAGACAGAGAATATTTTCTCAATATTGTTTCTCAAGCTTGGGAGGGACGGGTCTCTGGGACACTTCAATTTTAGGTGTGCATGATTAGCACAAAACTTTGTATATATTTATGTGCTAATAATTTTATTTTAATTTCTTTTGGGAGTTAAATGATGGGAATTGCATGGATTGAGCTCTTAACAAAGATATTTGATGTTTGCAGATAAAAAGTGTTAAAAGAGGCTTCTTAAGGCCTTCCCAAATATATTGAGATGATTGGGGATGAAAGAATGGCTAGAGGAAAGTTCAGAAGGTGAAAAATCATAAAATAGAAAGAAACAGTAGAAACAGTACCGGTATGCTATACCGGTACGGTACAATATCGGTACTGTCTGTTGACTCTGCTCCAAATCTCTGCATCTCAAGCTGTACTGCCTCGAGGATCCCACCAACAGATCTCCCATGCTTCCCTGACACGCCCACAATACTATTCATCTCTTTCACACCTCTCTTTGGACTTTGGAGCCATGGACATTAATGTGAATGGGAAAGAAGGGGGCGGCCAGGGGAGTTGCTAGGTAGGCTGTTCCTAGCCTGTGCAAGTCATCATTCAACCTCCCATTGATGGGAGACCCACTCATGCTAGGAGACCCTCCATTGACGAAAATGTGGGACACACTCCATATATTTAGCATACACAACCATTTCAAGTGGTGGCTACCTAAGCTTAGTTTTATCTTAATGAAGCAGATAATGAACAGTGTTATAGAGATGAAATTTATGTTTTTACATTTTATTCTCCCATTTCATTGCAATAAGTTGTAGTTCTCTTATAATTTTTATTTCTTGGATTGTAACCGATTTTAATTCTAGTGTAACCAAGTTTAATTCAATGTTCTTGCATTTTCATAATCTTTGCTGGGTTTCAATTCTCTTCTCTGCAACTTTTCTATTTTAGTGTTAAATGAACTTCTCTTTGTAGTTTACCATTTCCTAGCATCAATACAAGCTCTAATCTTCATTTATTCTACATGTCTCTTTACAATATGCATGTCTTTCCATTATGTATGAGGAGCTAGATTTTTAGTTGGCTAATTCAAGGGAGACCTCCTCTTAGATTTTTTATTTCAACTCATTTTCTTTCCTCTCTCGGTATACGATGGTTCGGTTTGACTGGGTTGAGAGTGGATGTGGTTGTGAGTTTTTGATATTCCATATGCCTTGTCACAATTTATGCTTGGATTCTTACCATCCCGTCCCTAGCTTCCCACGAATCAATCGTTCATCTATAAACCCTCGAAGGAAAGTTTTGAGTTGATTGGGCATTCCCATTGGAGTAAACCTTTGGATTAGTCAACACTTGTTTTGATTACATTTTTAGCAACAACTTCAAACACCAAAACTCAAACAAAAGATTTTATACTTTTCCCTTTTTCTTTTGTTCACAAAATCATCTTCACACACTTGAACTTTCCTTCCCTGAGGAGACGACCTTAGAATACTTTCCAAGTAAAACAAGACACACAAAAGACTTCTTACGCTTGGGGAGCACTTTTGTTCACTCACATATTTTATTTCACACATATTTTGTTTATTCCATTCCATCTACCATTCCGTTGTCCCATTTTCCACATCATTTTGAGGGAGAGTGACACTCCCTTAGTCCTATAAGTCATACACATATTTGAGGGTGATGTGCGGAGTTTAGGGATATACTACAATGGTTTCTCTTCATCCATACACTATACATGCTAAAGGGTGATATTTAGGGGTTAAGGGAATGCAACAAAAATAAGCAAGCAGTGCACTAAACTAAGAAGGCTCAAAGTAGTTTTCAAGATAATGAGAAAAGAGATGGGAGATATATATGCTAAGGCAAGAGAGGCCAAGGTGGCACTAGAATGTTGTCAAAGAAAGTTGGATTTGGACTTAAACAACTCAACTAATGCAAAGTGAAAAATAATTGTTCGAAGACTACATTAGTGCAGCAAAAGGTGAGGAGTTATTCTACAAACAAAAAGCTAGGATCCTATGGCTAAAGGAAGGGGACCAAAATACATTATTTTTCTTGAAGACTATGAATAACATAAGGAACAGGAAGAAAATGTTCTCACTAAAGAAGGCTGATGGCCCATTGGTGGAGGATGAAAGAAGCATCAAGAAGGAGGCTCTGGATTTCTTTTAGCAATTACTTTGTAAAAATTGTCCCTCTATAGGTTCTAATGAGAGAAAAAGACTACTCCAATCTGTGATACAAGCTAGAATCCCCTGATCACGAGACAACTGAGATGGCTAGAGAAGTGACAAATGAAGAAATTAGAGAAACTTTCTTCTCTTTTAATGACCACAAGGCCCCAGGTCCCGATGGTTTTGATGGTTACTTCTTCAAGAAAGCTTGGCTTGCAATAGGAGATGGCATTTGTGCAGCCACCAAAGAGTTCTTTATTTCTGGGATTACTTAGGTAGATGAATGCCACAGTCATTGCTCTTGTTCCGAAGGTCCCAAATCCTTCTACGATGGGAGAGTTTAGGCCTATCTCATGCTACAATCTTCTATACAAAGCTATATCAAATATAATAGCTAATAGATTGAACTTTAAACTACATTATCAACTCCAACCAATCTGCTTTTATTCTAGGAAGAAGCATTGGGGACAATATTCTTTTGACTCAGGAACTCGTGAGGGATTATCACAAAGACAATGGTGCACCTAGATGTGTTATCAAGGTCAATTTGCAAAAACCTATGACACTGTAGAGTGGAATTTTTTTATGGAAGTTTTAGAAGCCTTCAATTTTCCAACCTCTATCAGGAAGTGGATTCAAGCCTGCATAACTACTCTGAAGTTTTCAATCAATATAAATGGTGAAATGGAGGGATTCTTTGCTAGCTCTAGGGACCTAAGACAAGGTGACCCTTTATCCTCTTATCTCTTTGTGGTGGTTATGGAAATCTTCTCACTGATTACCAAAAAGAATATGCAATCAAATAAGTAGTTTAGGTTACATTGAAGATGTAAAAAGGTCAATCTCATTCAATTATCTTTTGCTGATGGCTTATTCTTATTTTTCTGATGTAAAAAGGGTCTTGAAAGAATCATTGGTCCAGATCCAAAATGCATCAGCCCTCCAGGCCAATACAAACAAAAATAGTCTTGTTTTTAGTGCTATCAGTCCACAAGCAAAAAATCAGATCAAAATGCTACGGGGATTTGATGAAGAGAAATTACCAATCAAATACCTTGGTATCCCCAATATTTCCTCCAGACTTAGAGTTCAACAATGTGTTTCTCTTATCAAAAAAATTACTTCTAAGGTAAAGTCTTGGACTAATAGGTTTTTGTCCTATGCAGGTAAGCTGCAACTCATCACATCTGTCCTAAGTAGTTCCCATATTTATTGGGCAAGCCACATGATCATTCTAGTGCAAGTGCTCTAGAAAATTGAACAAATCATGAGATCATTTCTATGGAAGGGTCCTGAATTGAGTAAGTCAGGTGCTAAAGTTGCTTGGGTGGAAGTTTGTTTACCTAAAGAAGAAGGAGGACTTGGAATCAAACAACTCATGACTTGGAACTTAGCTTTGATGTTCAAACATATATGGAAGCTCTTTAATGACAAAGAGAACCTGTGGTCAAAATGGGTACACTCCTACCCCTTGAGAAGTAGAAGCTTTTGGAAAATCAAGGTCACACAAGCAAGCATTTGGAACTAGCAAAATCTATTGAAATTGAGAGAGCCATTTAGGCCACATATGGTTCACATTATTGGCAATGAGGCTCAGACTAGTTTATGTCAAGACAATTGGCATCCCAATGGACCCCTCTTTCTCAAGTGGAGTCAAAGTATTGTGCTTGACTCCAGAATTCTTGAAGAAGTAAAGGTCAGTGATATAGTTGACAACAACCAATGGAAGTGGCCAAACATTACGTCCCTTGACATTCAGGTTATTGTCAATGTTGTGCCAGCTTATTCTCCTGATCAAGCAAGGGAAGATAGAGTGACATGGAGACTAAATGCAACTAGTATATTCACCTCCAAATCTACATGGGAATCCCTAAGAAATCGTGGCCCACATGTTCTTGGCATAAGATTGTGTGGTTTAGATAATCGATGGCTTAAATGTGTTTCATTTTGTGGCTTGCAATCAAAGATTAGCTACAAATGATAGATTGGTGGTTTACGTTGGTCAAATCAACACTGAATGTATATTGTGCAATGAGTTTGGAGAATCACATGAGCACTTGTTCTTGAATGCAGATGCTCTAAGAGCTTATGGGATAGAATGTTGATGATTAGTGGACAACTCTGGCAAGCGAGACCATGACCTGAACTAATTGAGTGGGTCTCACAAAAATTGGAAAGGAAAGGAAAGACCATGCTTACTGTTATTCTTAAGCTGAGTCTATCCAAAACTGTGTACAATATTTAGCGAGGGAGGAATAACGAGATCTTTACCAACCAGTTCATGGACATTAATTCCTTACTTAGGAGTATGAGGCTAACTATGAGAGATAGACTGACTTCTACGAAGTTCCAAAACTGTCCTCAGAATTAGCACTTGGCACAAGTCTGGAGCCTTCCAAATGACTACCTTATTCCAACTTAGATGGCTTCCTGCTACAAATGGTAAGTTCTCTTTCTCATATGAATGACAACAAACTTCTAGCCCAAGGGTCCCATGGCAGCACAAACATAGATGTTGTTAAAGTGTTCATGTGTTCAACTGGTGGTTATTGGGATGGTCAATTGTTTATGGTTTCTTTTGCTTATAATAGGTAGTGCCTATTGTGTTTTGTAAAGGCAATTTTCTTTTCTGTAAAGTTGCCCTTTTGATCAATAGAATTTTTTACCTTCCCAAAAAAAAACATAGCCAAATTAACATAAAAAGGCATATTGGAATCAATGTTTAATCATAATATTTGAGTTGAACTCGGTAACTCGAGACCTCAACCCAAGTACTGCCAAAATTCAATTCGAGTTAATGTTTTTTAATCTAGGTCCAACTCAAGTATTAAAAAGTGAAAATTGACGTTGAGTCCTCCTTAAGGGACTTATAATAAGTTTAGTCCGTCAAGAAAACTTATTTGGGGGTAAATATATTTTTTTCGACCAATTAGTAGTTAAGTCCACTATTTTTTAAAAACTCCAAAATGTCTTTTTAGTGACTTAAAAGCCAATCTTTAACATAATATTAGTTTCCTAAACAATCATCATTTATTCAAACTTAATGGAAGATTTTTTACCATAAAATCTAAAATTCAAATTTAAATTTGACATCACTACTAGCTCTCTCTCTCTCTCTCTCTCTCTCTGTGCTGAGAAGACTATGGTTAATTTAATATTGAATTTTGTTATGTATTTTACTATTTTTTTCATGTTATTATTTTTTTATTGTACATGTTACTATTTTGTGTTGAGTATCTTATTATTTTTTTGATGAGTATATTACTATTAATATTGAATGCTACTATTTTTTTTGAAATATCAATATTCAATTTTACTTTTTTGGTTGATCATGTTACTATTGTTTTTTTTTTCAAATATTAATATTCAATGTTTCTATTTTTTATTTTTGAATGTTACTATTTTTTTTTTGTATTTTAGTGATATTATTTTTTGTGTTTGAATGTTACTATTTTTTATTTTTAATGTCACTATCTATATATATGTTACTATTTTTAATGTTACTACCAAATAAGTCCACAAAGGGGGACCGGCCTCCAACTTTTCCTATTAAAAACCTCAACCCAAGGCTTATTTTTTTTGGATTGAATTCGAGTTAAATTAGGTTGACCCGCCCAAATTGCACCCTTAATAAAAATATGACAACATTCTGTATCATGAATAATGAATTGTAATGTACCACAAAAGAGTAGTAGCATTTATTCAGATTGGAACTTCAAAAGGTTATTTGTAATTCATGTTTGAGAAGGCTACGGAGATTATTTTACAAGAAACAATTCTTTTTTATAGTAATGTTAAGAAAATATTCTATTATAACTTAGAAAATTATGATATGTCATAAGTTCAATATGGATAATTAATAGACATGCAAACATATTTCCCATTATAGAAAAACCTTCTTAACTTAAGCATGAAAATACCAAATCCTCAAAAGTGTTAAACTTCCAAAAAAGAGGTAGTACGTGACCACTTAGTCTAATCCCTATTAAAATAATTATCAGTGTTCAAATCCATCTGAAAGAAAGGATAATGCGGTATGTTATGAATTGTGGAATTCACTAACAATCCATTCAAGTTGTAGAAAAAGGAATTTTATTCAAAACAATAGAAGTAGCTCTTGGTCACTTAAGAACTGATAATATTTAAAATTTTGACTTAAAATGGCGTGCAAATTAAGCTTCATTTGCACTACCGTTGTCGGACCACCGAAAAAATATTCATTACAACGGTGATACCACGTGGCAAGGTGACGTGGTATCACCGACTAATAATATTAAAACAAATAAATATATAGACCCCACAAAAATTAATAACTAACCTACCATGTAAGCAAATAACTTCCCACCCTCCTGCCATGTAAGCCTAAGTGGGGTTCACCTTTCTCATTTAAGGTTTTATTATTGGTTGGTGATACCATGTCATCAATTGTGACATGGTATCACCGTTGTATTCAATATTTACACCACCTTCTTTGAATGACACCTCTAGCACCCATATTTTCTGCCCAACTCATTGTCGACAGCATTTATATATGAGATTAAGTTGTAATTTTCTAGGGTTTCCATATTTTAGGGAAGTATATAACTTGTCGAGGTTAAGTTACAATTCATACAGACTAGGTTAAAAGTAAATGTGATCAAATTCGGATCAATCTAAAAAAATATAAGATTTTAAATTAATTTTTATTGAATCGTATTTTGAACTCATTAGACAGATTTTCTTTTCTTTTTACTTGTTTTATTCCGATAGCGAGCTAGTATTATTGATTTGTCCCTTTTATTCAAGACAATCAAAAAATATTGTCGATGATCACGCGCACTTTTTGCAAAATAAATTAAATTAGAGAAACTAAACTTTTTTATTGATAGTTAAGTCTTTAAATCCAAGAGGATAATAATTTACAAAATAACTAACTTACCATATACCCTTCATTTCAGATAACCCCTATATATTTTTCATTATTTCACATTGCACTTTAAAATATTAGTTTGATTTTTATATTGCTCCCATCATTGATTTTCTATACAATTTTCATGACAAAATCATAGCAAAAATAAAATTTTACAACGTTGGAGGGTTTATGTGTGTGTGTGTGTGTGTGTTTTTTTTTTTTGGGAGGGGGGGTGAGCATGCATCTTCTAATATTGTGAAATTTAGGCCATGTTTGGTTTATGTTTCAAAAAATAATATTTGAAAGCTATTTTTGAGAGAGTTTTAGAAAAAATGTGTTTTGGCATTTTTTGTATCGCAAAACTTGTTTGGTTATATAATTTCAAAAAAAGTTCTACGGAATAAAAACTAGTAAAACTTATTTGGACAGTTACCCAACAAATAATGAAAAATACAAATGTAGTGGTAGTGGAAGAATGGTGGTGATGGAGGTAGTGTTTCCTAAATTCTTGAAAAGTTATTTCAAAAAACACACCAAATAGTCTTACCTTGTTCTCTAGATCTACCCACCTTTTTGTCTCAATTTTCAAAAAAAGAAAAAGAAAAAAATTGACCAAACAATTTTTTTTCAAAATTTGTTTCCAAAAATTAAAAAAATAAATAAATCTGAGATGTAAACCAAATAGGGCCCAAATTTTGCTTTAATTTGTTGTGACAATTTATACAATAGTCAACAATTAGGACATGTGAAAATCAACCAATAGTTTAAACTATAATGCGAGAAAGCAAAGTGTTTAGGAGGAATGTGAAATGAGTGGCATATTTCAAGGGCTCTACTTGTAATTTTTCCAATAGAAAAAGAATGCACATGAAAAACTATTTTATAATTTCCTGTTATTCATGTCTTGAGTCCAGCTGATTACAGAGTATCCGACACAATTTGATCCTGCAGAGCTGAAGTGGCAAGTGGAATAATATATTGTGGCCCGTTTGGTTGCTGTATTAGAAATTGATAGATTAGATATAATAATATAGTCTAATACAATACGGAAGGACAAAAGTCAAGATTAAATAGGGTATTAGAATAATACGTAATTTTATCAAGTGTTTGGTAATATACAATATAAGCGTTGGATAGTAGTTATTTAATCCAATCGGTTGTTTGGTTAGAGAATTATTATATCGCATTAATGTTGAATTAACAAAAATATCTTCAATCAGTGTTTGTTATATTGATGACAACTTGATTTTATCAGTTAGAGAGTTATAATAGTAAATGTGTATAATAATACGTTTGAGTTGGATTATAATACCACCTCTCTTGGTGGTATTAAAAAATCTCCATAATACAGAGTTATCGTATAAAAAATATACGATAAGTATACGATCAATATACGTTTTTGAAATTAATACGGTATCAAATTTGCTTACCAAACAAAATATTAACCCCGATTAAATAAAAAATAGTATAATCTAATATTTAATCCTCTCCTAATACGTCTACCAAACGAGCCCTGTGTGTAGTGACAACAGTGGGTTAGTAAAAGACCCAAGAAGAGCAGGTAATCACAGATTACCTGGTCTTCTTGACGGGTATTGCTTCAATTAATGTTGATTGTATCATCCAAATCCATAAATAAATATTAATGCATTAATACTTAAACGTAAGTGTGGTGAGAAAAGGTTACATATGCAAAACAGCAGGACTTAAACGTATCCAAACAATAGGAGGGACAAGGAAAGTTCTGTTATTTTCTCATGAAAGAAAATGCATTGGGAAAAGGTTTGGTTCAGAATACCAAACACTATCATTGATATCAATTATGGAAGAATTAGTTACATCAGAGTTTATCTTTTTATATGTAAAAAAAATTAAAGTATATCAACATCTAGCTATTTACAATTTAAAATGTTGATAACTCTGGTAACAGATTATCATGAATCTAAAGATAAACCCAAGATTGAATTATCCTAAAGTTGATCATTTTCATTTTCTTGAGATACACTAATAGCCCCCTTCAAGCTTGTGGGAGGTGCAACGATCATGACCTTGTCTCGCAAAAATGAGAATCGAGATGAAGTCAATCCTTTTGTAAAAATATTAGCACACTGATCAGTGGTAGATACATAGTGAACAACAAGATCCTTATTCAATATCTTCTCTCTGATAAAATGATAGTCAACTTCTATATGTTTGGTCCTGACATGAAAAATTGGATTAGAAACTAAGGCTAGAGCTCCCATGTTATCACACCATAGTTGTGGCACAAAAGTTGCAACCAGAAGAGTTCAGTAGTAGCAATTGCCATGGACCGATACTCAGCTTCCTTGCTTGATCTCGACACTACAGTTTGTTTCTTCACCAGCCAAGAAATCAAACAATGCCCAAAAAACACCCCATAACCACTAGTAGATCGTCTGTTAGTTGGGTCTCCCGCCCAATCAGAGTGACAATAGACATTTAATTCTAGAGGCCCAGGAGTGAAAAATAAGTCATAGTCTACCGTGCCTTTAAGATACCGAAGTACTCTTTTTGCTGCAGTGAAATGAGTTGTTGTTAGACAACGTAGAAT
The DNA here is from genome assembly GCA_023539305.1 of Ilex asprella. Lineage (NCBI taxonomy): Eukaryota > Viridiplantae > Streptophyta > Magnoliopsida > Aquifoliales > Aquifoliaceae > Ilex > Ilex asprella. The sequence continues at coordinate 5,811,965 of CM042188.1, read as the reverse complement.
TGACAAAGTTGATTAACTGATAAGGAGATATTAGGTCGGGTGAGTGTATAGTACTGCAGAGCACCCACAATATGTCTATAGAGAGAGGGATCTAATAGAGGGTCACCATCAAATTTTGTCAATTTCTTCTAGGATGTACAAGGTGTTGCATAAGGTTTGGCTCCCAACATCTTCACTCGAGCAAGTAACTCCAAAACATTTTTTGACTGGTTCAAATGTAAGCCCTGATCATTTCTAGTAACATGAATGCCCAAAAAATAAGTTAATGGGCCAAGATCCTTCATTTTAAACTCTTTCTACAAATTGGCAATGAGATCATTAATACTTGAAAGGTGTGTTCCAGTCACTATGATATCATCTACATAAATTAAGACAAATAAGTGAATTGGATGCTTGTGAAGAATAAACAAGGATGTGTCCACCATTGAACCTATGAATCCGAGATCAAGTAACACTTGTGTCAGCCTATAAAACCATGCACGTGGAGCCTGTTTAAGTCCATAAAGTGCTTTGCGTAATTTTCAAACATAATCAAGATGATCCTTATCAACAAATCCCTTTGGTTGTTCCATAAATACCTTTTCTGCCAAGTAACCATGCAAAAATGAATTTGAGTCGTCAAGTTGCTTGGTTGGCCAATTGTAGTGCACAACAATTGACAATAACAATCGAACCATAGCAGGCTTAATCACAGGACTAAATGTTTCTGTGTAATCCACCCCGTCTACTTGTTCAAAACCTTTGACAACTAACCTTGCTTTGTACTGATCAATACTTCCATCTGGCTTCTGTTTCAGTTTATATACCCATTTATTCTTGATGATGTTTTTGTTTCTTGGCCGAGGACATAGTGACCACGTACCATTTTTCCAGAAAGGCATTGAATTCACCCTCCATAGCCATAAGCCAATTTGAGTCTAAAACTGCTTGAGAAAAATTAGTAGGCTCGGGTGGTAGTAGAGGAGCACACAGGGCCTTTAAGGAATGTTTAGTAGAGTAATATAAATGAAAGTCTAAAAAATCCCTTGGTTTAAGGCTACTTGTCTGAAATCGAGTGATGATATGAGTGGAAGGGGGCTCAGCTTGTGAAGATAAATCAGGAGAGATATCAGAAGGAACATTGGATTGACTTTGTGTGATGATGGGTTCAGTGTCAACTACAATAACTTGTGCATCTATGGAATTGTCTGGGGTGTGTGTGGGGAACACATTGGTAGGATAAGGATGTGGAGTGACCAAAGTATTGGATGACACAGATGATGATTCAAGTAATGAGGTGTTGGCGTCTGATAAAGTATGGTTGGAAAGTGAATTGATAAAATAAAAATTAGATGGAAGTAGAAGTACAATACCTTCATTTTGGGATGAACCACTTGAAAAGGGTGATGAAAAAACCTTATTATGTGCTGGAAACAGATGTTCATCAAACATAACATGCCTTGATATATAAATTCTGTTGGTTACCGGATCTACGCATCTGTAGCTTTTTTGATTGGAGATATAACCAAATAATTTGCATTGCTTACTTTGGTATTGTAATTTTTGCTTTGTGTATGGTCGCAATAGAGGATAACAAGCACAGCCAAACACTTTTAAAGTTACATATTCTGGCTCAGACTTGAAAATCTTGTTGTATGGAGTGACATATTCCAGAACAGGAGTTGCTAGCTATTTATTAAATAAACAACAGTTTGAAATGCTTCTAACTAGTATTTTGAAGAAAAATGAGACTCAGATAATAAAGCAAGACCTGTTTTTATGATATGCCAATGTTTTCTTTCGGCTATACCATTTTGTTGTGATGTATGAGGACATGTAATCCTATGGAAAATCCCATGATCTGAGAGATATTTTGTGAAAGGATGTTATGCATAATCTCCTGCTCCATCAGTTTGTAACTGTTTGATTTTAGAAGAGAACAAGTTTCTCTCAAGCACTTAAATTTCCCAAAACCACTAAACAAATCAGATTTTTGTTTTAACGGGAATAACCATGAATATCTAGAATAATCATTGACAAGCACAACATAAAATTTACATCCACCAATAGACAAAATTGGCGACGTCCATATATCATTGTGGATTATTTTTAAAGGAGACGAAGTCACGTGTAGACTCTTGAAATGGTAATTTTTTGCTCTTAGCCAATTGACAAGGAATATATAAAGATGAGTTGGTACAAAAATGAGACACATGTAGCTGCAGGCTTTTGATCATCCGATGTAAAACTTGATTGTTTGGATGGCCTAGGCATTTATGCCAAATTGACATAAAGGTTTTAACTCCAACCAAGGCTACATGTCCTCGTCCTTTATTCTCTGCAAACATTTTTAGTCACACATGATAGAGACTATCTTCACTCAGCCCTTGCAAGAGAATCACCCCCGTGAGGTTGTCCTTCACAACAAAGTAGGTGTGAGTCAATTTAAAGAAACAATTGTTGTCTTAATAGAATTTTTGTATGGACAAGAAGTTTGTAGAAGCATTAGGACAGTGCAGAATGTTATTCAAATAGAGAGTAGAATTATGAATTAACAAAGAGGATGAACCAATATTGGCATTGTGAATACCACCACCATTTCCAACTACTACAGTTTTAGAACCCTTATATGGTTGCTGTAGAATGAGATTCTCCAATTCTGCTGTAATATGGTTGTTAGCCCCACTGTCTGCAAGCCACTCATTTTCTTTGCGCAAGACATTTGACTATGCTACCATTGCTGCAAGTTCACTTGGAGGGTGTCTTCCTTGATATGCAAAATCCATTCGATGAAAGCAATCCAAAGCTTGATGGTTATTTTTTCCACAAATTTGACAGGAAGGCCGATTAGCACCAGAATTATAATATTGATTAGCATTATACTTACCTTGTGATGATCTGGCAGCAGAATTGAAAGGCTTCTTTTGAGTTGAACCTCTCAATGGATTGGAAAACTTTGGTGGAGTTCGGTGTCTGTGGTTGCCGAATTTATGCTCCCGATTGAAATTATTTGGCTTTTGTGAATAGAGAGCAAATGCAACAGGATCAGGTTGAATTGCATCATTCTAATTTTCAAACATTTGGTCAAAACTGAGTAGTTTAGATTGAAATTCTTCTAAAGTCAATGAACCTTCTTTTGAAGCAAAAACAAAAAAAGTCACAAATGGGTTGTATATTGAACTTAAACCACCAACAATATAAGAGATAAGATCTTCATCCCTTTCTTGGAACAACAAACTCTAATGCACCATCAAAATTTTTCTGAATTTTTGAATTTTTTATATTATCAAATTTGATTTCTCTTTATGCCATTGACCCTATTAAATAACTTAATTCATAATTAATAGGATAATTTCTAAAATCAACTCTGCCAAGTTTTTTGTTCCATCATCTCTCTCTTTCCTGTCTTTCTCTCACACATATACTATTTTTTTCTCTAAATCTATATTTACTACATACTATAGCAATCGATTGAGGAGAGGAGGTGTTTATGAAACTTTTCCTCATTAAGTACTAAATTTTTTAATTTTAAATCATTTAATAATAATGAATTGATCTTATCAATTTAAATTATTTCATATGACTTATGTAACTACCCCCACAAAAACTAATTTATTTCATCCTCCTTAATTTAGCACATTAACGGGTAAGTTTCCAAAAAATAGTAGGGTTGACATCGACATCAGCATCAGGGTGGGATGAGGAGGTGGCAATAGGGAGTGGGCATGGCGGTGGTGGTAGGGCGTGGTAAAATTATGATGAGAGAGACTGAAAATAGCGTGCATCAGATGAGATGTTGCTACTACTAGTAGCAGTATATATATATACCGTGCGATGAATGGGCCTTCGCCTTCTCCTCCCTATCCCCTTTTTAATTATTTACTCTCTCCCACTCCTTATTTTATAAATTAACAAAAATATTGTAAGAACTACTGAATTGCAAATTTGATGTTTGAAAAAAAAAGTGTTGGTTAAAGAGAGTTTATGAGTAGTTATTTGAGGCATTTGGTAGAATATAAGTGGAGGATGAAGCATTTTAATAATTCTAAATTCTTAAAAATTATAGAAATGAGAGGAAAATTTCTCAAGCCCTATCCCTAAAAAAATGATTATTTTATATATATAGCTGTAAACAACAAATATGGCAATGACACATGTCCTCATTACAAGCTGAACCGTGGCAACACTAGGGGCACGATGACAACTATCGTGGCATCAAGGGGACACCCCCGCGTTCACAACCACTGCGAAAAAGAATCTTTTTTACCGCGGACCATGCCAATCCTGCAAAAATGGCTATAACGACAATGGTAGTGGTAAACACAATGGGGACAGCCTTGGCAAGACGCATTGCCTACCATGGAAATTGGGCACAAGGGAAAAACCTAGTAGCTCACAAAGCTCATACCCCCACACTATCCTCGACAGGTACCTACCAATTGAAAACCCCTAAGATAAGGAAATTGGAATCCATTGGATGTCCACGTGGTAAAATCAATCAATGGGACACTATCGCTTGACTAGCCCAGTGGACTAAAAGGATGGGTCCCCATACAAGGACGAAGTGGCATGACCCTCCTCAAGGGAGAATAGAGTAACATGAGTGGACGAGCATTATTATCAACCTTAGCCTCGGGCAGGGTCTCAAAGGTTTAGTCTGTTTAAACAAGCCTCACAGTGTACAATTTAACTGGGATTTGGAGTGGCTCCTAAAGTAACTGGGGTCATTAGTTTGGATCAACATATGGGATGACTGGACATGTGGATTGGTGGCTGAAAAAATCAAAACTATGCAAGTATCCTAGATTGGACAATGTGGATGAGAGCTTGGGCGTGGTCCCACGGTAGCATGACCACGACCCCCTGCTCAAAGGATATACTCCCTCCTTGGTGATTGAGTCCTAATTGTATCCGAGGAATCATTGCATTGTCTTATTAATGCTTGGGAAACCTAACACCCGACATACGAGTTGCCATACAGGTACAACTGAGGCATTTACTGGTGAGCACAACTGTCCTATACGACATTGACCTTTGTATACAGGCAGTCACAAGCAACCCTTAGGGCAGGTCTAATTGTCCGAGTACCTATGCTATAAATGCTGTCAATATTTGCCCCTATAGTAGAGGGACCTAGCCAGTCTCATAAACCTTTTGCCCAAAGGTGGCCCCTAACATTTAATAGGTAGCTCGAATCTTCCTATCTCATCCTCCTATTGTATTCATCATTTTTTAGTATTCAGACAGAGACACGTGTCTCAGCCTATTTTAACTCCCCATTTACAGTAGTATGGATAGATTATAAAAGAGAAAGAAAGAGTCCTAATATGGAAAGCTCCAAAATAATGAAGTTTTGAATTTATTTTAATTTTGAAATGTGTAATTATTTTGAAGATAAGTAAACTATCTATTTTTATTTAAATAAAGATAAATGAGAATTTTTTTAGTGTAAAATAGTCCACTTAGACCTATTTGCTCAATTTTTCTATAAACAGGATTAGCCACCAAAAAAACTCTAAAAATTTCATTTGGAACCCAAAAAAAATTGGAGCCAAAGCGGCAGCTTTATAGGGTAAATGATAGTTTGTATTATGAAAGATTATAAAATTTTCAATTTGCACCTTCAAAGATCAATGGTTTCAAATTACACCCTCAATGAAATTAATTGGTAGTAATGTGACCCCATCTATAACGTTCATTGTGATTTCTATCAGATTGACAGACACATGAGACACATGTTAAAATGAGAATTTTTCCATAATATAACAAAAGTCATCACATGGTTATCAATTTGACACAAATCATAATAGAATATATGGCTGAGGTCACATTGCTACCACTTAATTTCATTAAGGGCATAATTTAAAATAATTAATCTTTTAGGGTGTAAATTGAGAATTTTTTAATTTTTTGGGGTATAAATTGCTATTTGCCCTTTTAATAACCTTGTCTAACATTGTGTTTGGTATGGTAAAAAATTAGATGATGGAAAATAAGAGAAAAATAAACTTTTTCCATTGTTTGGTTTCAAGGGAAAGGTTGAAGGAAAGAAAAATATAATGGAATGAGAATCCATTTCGCTTGCCACAATTTGTGCTTTTGAGAGTGGTTGAGTTAAATTATCAATATACCCCTAAATTGTTGTCCTTCCAAATGTGTGCACAATATGCCCTATTCGAAGAATCTTGCATGGAATTAGCTCCACCTATGGTGAGTGGTCTTTATTTCAAGCTTTGTACTTAAACCGGTTAAAAAATAAGTATTAATTAGGCATGTAACTTTTTATTCATATTTTTTTTACTTGTGAGCGTACACTGTTTTCCAAATCAAATTATAAAATGTATTTTTATAAGTAAAACTCAATTTTATTTGTAAGAGGGTATAATAGTAAATTAAATTTATTTTTATTTTCTTTCCTTTCATTTTTTTCTTTAACACCATATGATAGAAAAGTAATCCTTTAAATTCCTCCTACCAAAAGTACCTTCCATCTCCTCCCATAATCCCACCCCCAGACCAAGCACCACACCTGTGCAACCAACACCACACGCTCTGTATGTGTGCACGCACGCATACGCGTAAAATCCTGATCTCACCCCTTCACCCACTGTCTCCTCCTCCTACAATTCCATCCCCACACCAAAACTCAATCACCATTTGTCCACTGTTACGCCACCAAACCCAAATAAACCCTTCAATTGTGCAAGCAACACTACTGGTTTCTAGTAGGCACAATCGCAATTAGAGCAGTAGTAGGATAAAGTAGAGAAAGAGGCACAATTCTATTTCAACAGGTTTTCGCTCTAAGAAATTTACAAAATTTTATTTTCATTATTTTATGGATATTTTTGTGCAATTTTTTTTTCTGAACTTCTTCATGAGCATAGTTATTACTTAAGAAATTTATAATTACAACTTCATTTCCATCCTTCTGTGAATGTTTTTGTGTAATTTTTTTTGACTTGCTCGTTGATTTTTTAGTAAGACTTATGGCTCCAATAATAATTTTGCCTTTTTACTATTCATAACAAGTTGATTGGACAAAGTGTATTAGTGTTTTTCTTTATGAAGAAATGGCCATTTGTTTTCAACTCAATCCGAGCTTGAACTTGATATACGTGATCGAGCCTCATTCAAGCACCTTTGCACTAATAGGAGTCGAGCCTGGGTGACAATTTTTGACATGACACGATAACTCGATACGAATACAACACGAATAAATGAGTTTGAGTTGACAATTTTTTGGTATAAACCCGTGTATGACACGACCTGTCAATATGAATTGTTAATGGGTCGTATTCGGATTCAACCCGTTTAATCCAAATTAACCCGTGTATTTAATCAGGTTGATACGAACCCGTCTGACCTATTTTAATCCGAATTGACCACCACTATATAATAAACTTAATTCTAATTTTCCAAATCCTAACTTCATTTTCCAAACCCGCCTCCCTTCTTCCCCTCTTTCCAGGCAGTGCCTCCTTCCCTCTGTGACAGGGTAACCACACCCGCCTCCCTCTTCACGCCTCCCTCCTTCCATCAGGCTCTGTCCAGGTTAGCTTTCTCTGTCTCTCGCTATTTCTCTCGCTCTTTCTCTATCTCTCATTGTTTCTTATGATCAGATCTCCCTTTTTCTTTTACATTAAATGGTTTCATGTATTCTCTCATACACTAAATTTGTCTGGGGAGCTTAAACAGGTTTTTTATTGATGGGTTTTGTTCAATCCAGTGGCTTTTCATACTCTTCTATGAAGTTCTTGCATAAATGCTCATCTTTATTTCCGTTCTCTTATTTAATTTGGGCTTGTGGTTTAATGATTATGCTGTAGCTTTGTTTCTTTATTTCGATTTGGTGTCGCTTCAGTTTCTTTATTTGACGGGATGGATTGCCCCTCAATCTTCAGTTTCTTTATTTGGATTTGGTGTAGCTTTGCTTATTTATTGACGGGATGGATTGCACCTCTTGTTATAATGTGAATTTAAATAGTACATCTATGAATTTATGCAGCATGCTTTATGTATTAATTACAGTTTCAACTCAAATTCTATTTTGTTAGACATATTTAGTTATTTACTCTGAATACTTTAATAGGGGTTAAAAGCTTAATATGTTTTTTGGGAGGATGTTGGCCAAATTTAGGAGATGAAGAGGATTTGAAAGATGCTTGTAATATTGCTTTGGGATATTTGTAAACCTTTTTAAATATTTGTAATGTTGTGGAGATTTGTATTTATTTTGAGATATTTGTGATGTTTTTAATACCTTTGTTTTTTGTAAAATAAGTCTAAAATTTTCCTTTTTTTGTTAGGTCATGTTGGGTCGTGTTTACCAGAAGACGACCTGTGTAAATCTCGGGTTACTAGTTGTATCGGGTTAGTCGTGTAAATCTCGGGTTAGTCGTGTTCGTGTCCAAATGACCTAATCCGTTTAGCTCGCAGGTCGTGTTTGGGTTGATGTGTTTTCAACTCGAACTCGATATGACACGACTCGACACGACACGATTGTCACCCTAACTTATACCGACCTGTATAACGAACTGTAGTGTAATTTATTTAATAAAGCAATGAAATGATGTAAAAAACAACTCTTGTACAATTAATTTCTTAAAAACAAAGATCTAAAAATTTAGACTCAAAAATGATTTGTCCTAAAATCACAATTTATGAAATCTAAGCAAATGAATGATCTCACCAAACTATAGATCAAACCGAAACTTTGTCCTTAAAGGTT
>CM042188.1:5779439-5803155 GCA_023539305.1 Ilex asprella | reverse complement strand
GCATGAATTTCCTTCCCAATGTCTAACAACTCCAAATGCGAGCATGCTGGGAGAACACTAGAAATTGCAACTCCATCCGGTTTATTTCCCTCAGAAACCATAAGTTGAAAGAATGTCAATGCCTCATAAAACTGATCATTCTGAGAGAAGAAGCTTATAATGGTATTCCAAGAAACCATATCACGATTTGCAAACAACTCAAAAATAGCTTTTGAATCATAAACTCTACCTAGTTTGGCATACATAGCCATCAAAGCATTGTTAGTAAATGTTTTATTATCGCCTACTCTCAAACTATACCCATGGACTTGCTCCCCAAGGTTCAACCCGTCCCGCTCAGTTAAATTAGAACAAGCAAGCGAAACACTCACCAAGGTGAAAGAACTAGGCTCTATTATCTCCAATTGCATTGCTCGAAATCCCTCTAATGCCAATTCCCACTCCTCAAACCGAAACAATGCGTTTATCATTGAATTCCAAGAAACTTGGTCTTTTTGAGGAATTCTTTCGAACACTTTGAAAACATAAAAAATATCTCCACATTTTCCATATAAATTGAGAAGGGTATTAGCCACAGCCACCGAAGATAACTCGTACCCAAGTTTGATTACAGACCCGTGAATCTGTTTTCCAGCATTCAGGTCTTGAAGGCCGGTAATGGATCTGCTGTTGGGAGAAAACCGCATGACATGCGGTTAAGTGGAACAGCAGCGTTTCACTCGTTTTGGTAAGGTGAATAAAAAAAAATTACAAAAATAAGTGAAACGCTGCCGTTCTACTTAACCGCATGTCATGTGGTTTCCGCCTAACAGCAGAGGATCTGCTCTCGCCGGTAATGACCTTCGTAACTGCCGGGAAAATGAAGTTGTCCGGTTGAATGCCCGCCGCTGTCATTTCTATGTATGTAGAAACGGCTTCCCAAAAATGGTTTGAACGGGTTTGGGATCGGAGAGCTTCGATCCATGAGGCTTTAGAGCGTGTTTCTGATATGTGTTTTGATGGGGTTTTGGTGGGGATCAAGGGCGGAGCCAAGATTTTTGTTTATCTTGAGTTAAGCTAAGCTTTCATACTATAGTTTTAAAACCCGGTTCGGACATCAACCCGGTGAAGGGACCGGGTCAATGGGTCACTAGTCGAACCGGTAATATAATAAAAAAGGGACATAAATACACACAACAAGGGACAGAAGCACACATGACAAGGGAGCTACATTATGGGCTCACTCTAAAGGTTGGAATTACATGATTCTGGAGGGAGATTCACAGATCGTGGTACATGCATCTATACTAAATTACATCAAGCCTCACAAAGTCAATTTCTACCCTAGTTAAAGATACCAAGCACCTTCTTAATGCTCATAAAGATTGGACAATAACCCATGTATACGGAGAAGCAAATCCTGCAGCTCATGAAAAATGGGGTCAATCCTTCAATTATGCAAGAACACTTCAAGCCCAAGCTCTATTAGGGAGGGTCACAGAAGACACAAAGAACTCTGTACATGGCCATTACGATAAATTACATTTGTTCTCTTTTCTTGTTCTTGTTTTATCAAGTAACTAAAAAAGCCTTTTACCCAGATGATGATCCTATCGTATTCCTGTACAATGCAATAAACCCAAATTCAAAACAAAAAACTCAAATCCTTATACAAGTATCCAGCAACCAAATCAAAATCACCAAAGCAAGAAGAATAAAGAACCCCATAAAATTACCCACAATAAATCAGTCCAAAACACATAACAAATACACAAAGGCTTTGAATTAAGTTATATTCTACTGTTATGCATTTGTTTGGAGTAGATACACTTGAAAAATGAAGAATGTGTACGAACAGATACACATGAAAATTCAACAGTAAAATGGGATCTAGAAGAAATAGTTCTAGGCAGGAAAACCCACCCCTAAAAAATTATAGACAAAAAAAATCCTACAGATTGCTTGAGAGACGCAGGATTCTCGACATCTCAGATAGAACATTCTTGGGTTTCTTCTTGTAAAGGAAAGTCAAATAACCTCAGAAAATATGGCTCCTAAAACTCATATACACAGAATACCTGAGAAGACACAACTTGACTAAAAATGTCACTACTGCTCAGAACCTATAGTTGGAAAAAAAAACAAAAAAAATAACCCAAAAAGCCATGAATATTAAAATATATTTTACTAAACAATTGGGAAAAAATTGCTCGAGTGCTAGATTATCTCTCAGATAAATCATCAAAAGCAAATAGACTTAAACATTTCATTCGAAACCGTGATAGATTCTGATGCCTGTAAAAAGCGTTGAGTGCCCATTCATTTTCTAAATGTTCTTTGTAACTCTGCTGCTTCAAATGATTTTTTTTATACCCTTTTTTGTGTCATAGAAAGTTTAGTTTTGTGCTAGATTTTGATGTTCCTGATGAATTTTTGGCACCCATTTGTTGGTTCTTAGCACTTCTATCGTTCATGTGTTCATTGAATAGGCGATCTCTTTACTGCTAGTGCTATGAATTTACAGAGTTGATGCTGTTGTTAGACTAATGTAGTTGATATGATTGCTTCTGTTTTTTGTATTTCTTCTTGTTTTTAGGGGCTAGAAATTTAATTGGGTACTATAAAGTCATTATCAATGAACTCCCAAGCAATTCTCAACCAACACAGTCAGATTTGATCTACAATCAGAGAAGATTTAAATATGAGAAACTTACCTTGCACCGAGGCAACAGCAGCCGGAGGGAAGAGGGATCTGCTGGAGGAAACAGTTGCTGGAGGGAAGAGGGTTCTGATGCGTTGAGCAAAAGAGGGATCTGATGCGTTGAAGAGAAAGAGAGAGGAGATTGGGGAAGTGACTCGCCGCCTGTGTGTTGCCATGGAGTAGAGCCGTTGCTTGTCTCCGGGAATTTGGGAAAGTGACCAGAGAAGAGAGAGGTGCCGCTGGGGAACTGCTGTAATAACGGGAATTTGGGAAAGTGACCAGAGAAGAGAGAGGTGCTGCTGGGGAACTACTGTGTATTGCAGGGAGCTGCTGGGTTAGGTTAGATGGGTTGGTTTGGGTTGGGCTGGGCTAATTTGGGGGAAAAATATAGGGGTAATTTTTTGGGGGGTTGGGCTGGTACCTAGTAGTAAATTTTTTTTTCCCTCTCCGGGCTTCAGCCCACCTGTAAATCCGCCCTTGGTGGGGATGAGAGTGGTTGTCGTACAAGAGGTGTTGGTGAGTCGAGGAGTGTGGTTTTGGAGAGGTGGTGGTGGTTGGGTTTGGAGGGAAGAGAGAGAGTGTGAAGATTGTAGGGGTAGAGACAGGGGAGAGAGTGCATGTCAACATACCTATAGATCAGTTGGTGAAAGACTATTCTAGCTTAATCAAGGTCTCGAGTTCGAGTCTTGGGAACGTAGCTGCGTAGGGAGAGCTTTGCCACATTTGTGGTCCTACCAGCTTGAATTCGGATTAATCGGAGCTTAAAGTGACTTTCGAATACCAGATAGTCTGATAAAAAAAAATACCAAGAGGACATTGGTAGTCATTACAGTTGTTTTCAGGGGAATACAAGGGTGTGTTGGCTTGATGGATAAAGCAGGATAACAAAAGTTGGATTGAATAAAAAATTGTAGGGCCCATTTATCCTAGCTCTGTCAAGTCATATGGTGACTGGACAATCCTTGGGATTAAAAAAATAAGCCCATAATTTTTGGGGCCAAGTATCCTCTCTGAAGTGAATAAATTAAACTCACCTAAACTTTGGGATTACTATATAGCCGACAGGATATGAATGCAATTTACTTAAACATGCCAGAAAAGAAAGTGGTAGGGTTTGTTTATCACTTTCCCCTCCATTTCATTGGTACCCCCATTTGGAACAGTGCAAATCTGGTCTCCATTGTCAAAGTATTCTCTCTCTGTATCGGTCTCTCATTTGTTTGTATGTGTCTGTGTTTATCGCAAATAGTGTGTCGTTGTCTCTCTCTTTCTTTCTCTCTCTGTTGGTGTATTGGTCTGTGTCTGTATGGTGTTAGGTCATCGGTATGTTGCTCTCTCTTTGTCGCTCTCTCACTATCGTTATGTGGGAGTAACTTGGGTAGGCTCGAACTAGTTACTTTGAAGGTTAGCCTACCCTAGATTAGTGCAAGCCTTGGATTTTTGGGCATTTCTTCACTGGTCACACAAAGAAGTGGGGAGGATAATTGAATGGTTAAACCAGAGGAGAGCTGAATCGATGGTTTCATGGTGCAAGAGAAAGTGAAACGACTGTGATGATCTTACAATTGATAAGGAATATTGTTTGGATGATATTGTTTTACATGGACTACCTATATCTCTCTCTCTCTATTGTTTTCTGTCCCTGTGTCTTTGTTTCTGTTCGTATACCTCTTCTCTGCCTCTCTCTGTATAATGTTCTACCTAGAACAAAGTAAAGTAAAAAAATTAAGACAACCTCACAAAGAGACACACATACACAAACACCTCTCTTCTGTGTCCCTCTCTGTCTGTGCTTGTGTCGTTGGAGGTTTCTAAGGCAATTCATCTCGTACCCAGCAGTCAGATAGAAAAAAAAAATAGTCACAACAACACCATTGTGTGTAGTCACACACACACCTACACGATGCTCTTGGGACATAGTCACAAACAAAGTTGGTTGTATGCATATAGATACATGTTCGATATAGATTAGTGTTTTAGGTATGTTGAATGTTCCATCCTCTAAATTCTGGGTTGTTACTTTGGAAATACTGGTCTTGCTAGAATGGGATTTTCTTTGAGGAAAAATGGATGTGGCTTTACTTGATGAATTATTTTCATTGCTATCATTGGGCACAGAATAGGTGGGAAACTCTGTATTTCCAAAATGCACTTACCCATTTGTTGCTGAGATTTATGTGGGCTTATTTTTCATCAATACCATTATGTAAAGCTGTAAGTGATGTACATCACATGCATCTTTGTTTCCTTTATATCTTTCATGTTCTTTTTACATTTTGCTATCCCAATTGGGTTGTCAAGAGAGTAATAAACCATAGTGCTTGTGTGGGAAAGAGTCTGATAGAGATTCTCTAGCCATTGTGAGCTCATACCAATTGAAACAAGACCATCGAATTTTGTGAGCTAGATTTTCATAGTTTTTTCCTCTATTTTTATTTTTGGTTGCTTCCTTGAGCTACTTGATTGGCACTTGAATGTCTATACTTGTCTCATCTTATAGGAATTACTCATGGATTCATTCCAACATGGTGCATACTTCACAAATCTCATGCATGATGGAACAAATTTAGATGATGAGGTTATAAGTCAATCTTCACCAATATCTCCTCAAGTACAATCCACCACCAAAAAACAACGAGGTGGCAATTTTACAATAGAGGAAGAAGACATTATGATAATTTCAGCGTGACTTAATATTAGTTTGGATGTTGTGCAAGGAAATGAGCATAAATCAAAGACATATTGGCAAAGGGTTTGTGAGTACTTCCATGATTACAAAACTAAGGCATGCTCTAGTCGTAGTCAAAATTCTTTGATGAATTGTTGGTCGGCAATTTAGTTAGCCACCAACAAATTTTGTGGGTGTTTTGCACAGATAGAATGACTGAATCAAAGTGGTTTGACAGAGAAAGACAAGGTATGAGTGAATATTTTCATACAAAATAGTGTACTTTTAATGATATGATAATGAATTTTGTTGTAAAATTTTTCAGAATCGTGTAAAACCCGAGAAATTTTGGACTTTTTTCATAGAAATGGCAAAATGGTCATTTTGCCACAATAATATCAAATTAAAATACGTGCTCTATAGATCTCGTATGACACAGCGAACTTTATCGTTGGACTCGTATTATGGAATGTAGTCACCACGTCGAATTTCGTCGAATTTTGAGATAAGTTAGAATTTTACACGTAGATCGAGGCAATTGGGTGGCAAACGACCTCACCGAGGTCTCAAAAAGCGATAAGCTCAAAATTTAATTATTTTTGATTAAAAGTTCAAATAAAATTTAATTAAGCTTAACCCGTGATGTGATTAGTCGTTTCGGAGCGAAAACGGAACGGGAAAGAGGGGCCGTGTGGTGCATTGTGAGCCAAGAGTTTTGGGAGTTTCTAGAATGATACAGAAGGTTCTAGAAGGATCTAGAATGTTCTAGAAGATTTTAGAATATTCCTAGGATATTCCACATTTTAGAATATTCCTCTAGAATATTCCTAAGAGTCTTGAATGTCTATAAATAGGGGTCTTGGTTATGGAATTAGGAGGAAAACACATGGTGACCTCCAAGAGAGAAGGCAAGAGAAGTTGGGGAAAAAGAGGAAGAAATCTGAGTTATCTGTTTCAAATAATGATTTTAAGGTACGGGGTGGTATGCAATATGCTCTCTTTAAATCTCTTTGCAAAGAGTACTTCTTTGATTATCCTATGTTTTGTATTACAACTTGTGATATCGTTGTTTTAAAATTTTCGATTGAATATCATTGGATATTTTTGTCTCATTGATCGTGTCCTATGGATATTGAGACAGGATCTTGGCAGCCAATAGCCGATGCATCGCCAGCCGATAGACCCGTGAGATCGGGTTGAGGTGGGATGATTGGTGAGGTGTCAGATCTGTGTTACGATTCTGCATGACATGTGACATGCAAATTTGATATTTGAATCTGCTGATTAAGTATATTTTTCCTCGTCATATTGTATACTTCCCCACTTTATATAATATTTTCAGGCTGATTTTAGAGAAAAGATCGAAACGAGATAATCAGAGTATTAAAGACGAGGTTTTAATGTTTTAATGTAATTGATGTTTTAATGATATTGAGAGATTTATGTATATTGATAGATTCATTTATATTGGGAGATGATTTTGATAAAAATAAATTTTATTGAGACAATTAGCGCTCTGTTATTGTATTTGGGTGTTTTTATATCAATTAACGTCTCCGAAAAGAGGAAAAAAATCGGGGCGTTACAAATCGTGATGCCAAGAACTTGTATAAGGAACTCTATAAATCTTTTTTTTTTCATTTGAACATTATTGGAATGAGTTAATGTATCAACCAAAATGGATGGAGGATTCTCAAGCAAAGAAGCAAAAAATAAAACATAATGCAACTTTTGGTAGCTTTGTGCCTTCTACATCGGACTTCGTAAATTAGGAAATGACAGTGGGTCCTATAGATCCTTAGACAAACCACCTAGAATGAAATCTGAGAAAGCGCGAATACGAAAATCAAAGAGAAAGAAGCTAGAGGTGATGCAACAAGTTCTGAACTTGTTAATCTGTTAGCAAAGATGAAAGAAGAGAAAAATGTAATGAATAAGAAGAAATTTGAAATGTTTGAAAAATGTTATCTTCAAGAACAACAACGTCTACTACAAAAAGAAATAGATAATGCAAATGAAACAAGTAAGAGAGGAAAAGTGAATAATATCGATGGATATAAGTTGCATGCCTCCGTTGCAAGCTGAATATTTTCTGTGCCGCTAAATGAAAATCTTGGGAAAGAAGATATAGTTTTTTTTTTATTAATAGACTAACAACTTTAAGTAGTAGTAATGATGCTACAAGTACTGTAATAACATTTGCTTAAGTAATGCCTAGTAGTTTCCATTTATATTCTATTGATGCTCGACTAGATCAACTTGGAGTTTAGAATGAATTTCTTTGTCTCTAATGCAATGTTGAGTATTAATAAATTGGAGCAGTTCTGAACTCCACTCAGGTATGATTGTGGCAGTGGGACTCTCATCCATTGTATCATTATTAAAGTCCAACTCATTAGCATTTTACTCACCCTCGACAATCATGTTATGTAATATTATGCATGTCTTCATAATATCCTTAAGCATTTCAAGTGTCCAGAAATGTGTTGGTCCGCGCACTATAGCAAATCAAATGTTCGGTCAACATATTTTCTTGCTGACTCTTGAGATTTTCCAAAATGTATTTGTTTATTGCATCTTGGAGATGGAATTGTTTTGACAAATGTTGTCCATTTTGGATATATACCATCAGCAAGGTAATATCCCATTGTATAATCGTTTTCATTGACTGAGAAATTGACTCGAGGAGCCTGACCTTTTGAAAGGAGAGCAAAAATAGAAGAGCGTTCTAGTACGTTGATATCATTTTGAGATCCAAGTAACCCAAAAAAGGTATGTCAAATCTAGAGATCATATGAAGTCACCGCCTCCCAAATAATTGTTGGTTCATGGACGTGACCAAAATACATACCTTTCCATGCTGTTGGACAATTCTTTTATTTGCAATACATATAATCAACGCTACCCAACATTCCAGAAAACCCACGATTGGTCCTCATTGCTAATAATCTAGTAATGCCATCTTTGTTTGGTAACTTGAGGTATTCATCAGAAAAAATTGCTACTACCGCCCTCACAAATTTTTTCAAACTTTCTATTGTAGTGCTTTTGTCAATCCTCACATAATCATCGACAACATCTACTGCAACTCCATAAGAAAGCATCTTTATGGCGGTTGTCATCTTTTGAAGGGAAGACAAGGCAGTAACAATTTTTTTTTGGACAAAATATAGATCATAATCTTCTACCATGGATAGAATACGAAGGACAAGGGTTCGATTCTTTCGAAACCTTCTTCAAAATAAATTTGGAGGATAGATAGGAGGTTCAGCAAAATAATCACGATACAGTCTCTCATGCCCTTGAACTCGATTGTGAAAAAGAACTAAATGACCTTGAATGGAACCACGACGTACACCAGAACTTTTCTCGCTATTGAGTTTGTTTATTTTCATAGCATAAATTGTTACTATCTCCAATTCATCATCGAAGTCAGAATCATGTTCATTTGTAGGATGCGAGCCATAACTTAAACATAAAGAAGAGTGCAATACCAATAAATGGATTTGAGGTGTATGACAATGAGAGATGGAAGATTCTATTTATACATATAAAAAAATATGACCGTTGCAAATATGACTGTTACAAATATGACCGTTATTAATATGATCGTTAAAAAATTTTAATTTTAAAATTTTGAATTTCGTGACCGTTATTAATAAAAATCAAAATTTTGATGACGTGGTGTAACACGTCGGCATGTGATGTCATTAATATGGTGATGACATGACATATTACATAGTATTTTAGATTTTAATAATTAATAGTTAGTTAAAATTAGTTAAATGATTAGTTAAAATAGATAACATTGTTAAAATAAATTTTAAAAAATAATTAATTAAAATAAACAATATAATATTTAAATATATTTTGAATGATCATTTAAATAGCATTGATAGAGTTATTCTACCACAGATAGGTTAACTTAAAGTTCGGTATGACACCGAAAAGTAGATTGGTGATTGAATAGTGTATGCGTGTACTCTTTAGATGTTTAAGAGTAATGTTATATATCTCAAATTTGTATCTCAAAAGTGCATCCCAAATCAATGGGAACCGTGGGATGAGTGAGTCCCAATAAAAAAAGTTGGTAGGACCCACTCATCCAACAATTCCCATTAATTTAGGATGTACTTTTGAGATATAAATTTGAGATAGGTAACATTGCTCGATGTGTAAAGCTATCGGTGGATCCCAAGAACTGATTTCAAAGTTCAAGGTAAATGGAGCAACAGGGGAAGCCGGTTGTACCTTTTTACTGTCAACAAAAAAATTGCCGTGTTCTTCCCTGGCCACATGTACAGAAAAGCATATTAAATGTCCCGACGATCACTCCTACTAATGAACCAGCTCTATAAATTTGGAAGCAGGTGAAAGTTGCTAAGTGGTACCCAAACATTAGAGAGAGAGAGAGAGAGATGGCAGAGCCCACAGCAGCAAAAGTAACATCGATCTTCATATACCCGATCAAATCATGCCGTGGAATTTCTGTTTCTCAAGCAGCTCTCACTACCACTGGTATGACCCCAACATTTCTTTGGGTTTTCTTGTTTTTTATTGTGTAAATCATTTTATTTCCCTAAACCCAACTGCATGTAATGCACTGCTTGTGCGTATCAAAGGTCTTTCTTGAAATCTGGCTTGCGATAATAAATCTTTTAGCTGCTGACTTACTTGGGTCAAAGAACCTACAAACATAGTTTTCTTCTCTTTATGTGTCAATGATGAACAATTGAAGTTAGGGTAAAAAAATACACCACCTTGTGTGTTTACTCTTTTAGGGTATTAGTCAGGCAAGCTCGGCACCCCTTCCTCAAAGCAGGGAATAATTCGTGGGAAGAGACTGAATTCTGGTATTTCAAAAATGCTTCAGAAGTTCAGTACACCACCATAGTTATTACACTGTAGGGAAAAATTCAGGCAATCCACCCAACCTGGGCAGTAGGATAGAGTGGAACCCTGAACTGCATTTCTCAGACAGCTCCCCGAGTCACTAATGAAAGAAGGGAACCCTCCCGAACCTATAAGCCTAGAAGCAAGTCAACTGGTAAGAAACGCTATATCATAGTCAGTTCTCTCTACAATGACTATAGTTGACGATTTCCTATCTCATTTCTGTTAGAGAGAGGGATATTATATCCAGGATAAGGCAACGGGAGGATTAAGCTAGCCTTCGGCCCAAAACTCATTGATTTATTGCTCTGTGTCTTTTGCTAGTTACCTCTGCCATATTGCTCCAACAATATTACTGTATCCGAGAGTTATATTTGGGTATATTTTCAAGGGCTTTTCACACTTTGCACCTTGAAAGATTTAAAATTTTTCATTTTGTACTCTCAAAGATTAAATTTTTTACATTGCACCCTTGCATTAAAAGTGTTGCAATATGGTTGAATTTTTTACGGTTAAACTTAGTAACAAATGGTTATGCTTAATGCAGCCGCTCGAAATTGTAGTTTTTTTTGTTTTATACTTGCAACATTGACCACTTTATTGTTTATTGTCTATTATGTAGTATTTTCATGGATATTGATGAATAATAAAATTATTCCTTCGGTGGTGTTGGTGGATGTTTTTGGTTGATCCAACAGACACAAAAACTGGTATGTCAAGGAATAGATTGTGGTTCTTCTACTAGCAGATGTGCCTCAGTTTCTTCTGTGCTCGTATATGCAGGATTTCGCTGGGATCGACAATGGTTGGTTGTGAATTCCAAAGGCAGGGCATACACTCAAAGGGTTGAACCAAAGCTTGCGCTAGTTGAAGTGACTCTGCCAAATGAGGCATTTTCTGAGAGTTTTTTTTTTTTTTTTTTTTTTACATTTTCTGAGAGTTGGGAACCTACTAAAAGCTCATATCTGGGTAAAAACATGATTTCTAAGGTAAACTTTTCTATCTCCAAATAGTATGCTATAATTTTTTATTTTTTTTGGTTAAAAATACTTGGTTCTAATATCATATGATATGCCTGGAGTTCTGATATTCCTTTTCATAACTAAACAGGGTTCAACTCATGTTTTGATGACGAAAGAATGTTTCCATCTCTATAGATTTGTTTTGAAATTTAAAAACTACTACTAGCATTTCTTGCTAAATTGAAGGCTGCTTCTGTTGCAATATGCTTTCCATTACAACTTTGCAGTTTGCCCCCAAAATCTGTTTCTGTGACAATGTTCAGTTGTTCTCCGGATATTTTCAATTTCATTTGACATTTCAGCCTATATTGCTCGACTGCTCATTGTTAAACTTGACATCCTTAGATTCTCTCTCTCTCCCCTTCCTCTTCTAATATAGAACTTGAGGACCTGTTTTGCCCGCCAGACCAAACTACTGTCTGGGTGCATTTTATTTCAATTTTTATGCGTCTTGCCCTTATCATCTGAATATGCTGATGGATTTTTGCTTAAAGTTGTCCTTATAAATGAAATGAGCCAAGGAATTCCCAATTATTTGTGTTTTCAATTTAAGCTTGTAAATATGATGCATGAACGGGATCGCTTACAGTAATTGGTAAGATCTCACTCGTAATGGTGCCATACAATTTCTAGGTTCTCTTTTTTTGCCCCTTTAGTATGATGCTTTTACTTCTATGCACAACATTAGTTTGATTGTCCGTGTTAGTTGGCTGTTGGATTCTAAGTGCTAGTGGGCTGTTGGATTTGATACACTGGGCTGAGAATAGACTTAACAACACAGATAAAGGCAGAGAATGGATGAGAGAAACTTTTATTTACTGTCTGAATAATTCCAGACTTTCCAAGCATTCGAGAGGCTTGGGAACTCTCCAAAATGAGCAAGCTCACTACAAAACAAATATTTTCATAATCCCTGCACTAACCAACCCTCTCCCCTATATTCTCCTCACCCCCTTAGCCAAAACAGAAAACCAGCAAATACTAACAGAATGTCAAAACTTACTCCCTAACAGAAATGCATAACAGAATTACATATCAGCTCCCCTTCTCTCTAACCAATTCTTACACGTCAGCTATGATCTAGATTTTCGGAATTACCCCTGCACCTAGAATAGGTGAAACGCACTTGTGGCCTAACAGATTCTAATCTAGATTTAGATATGCACACTTTTTTTTTTTTATTAGGAACACTCTTTATTGATAACTAATGGAAATATTACAAGAAGACCCCATCAAGGGGTGGACTTGGACTAGAAGTCCACCACAAAACAAGATTTTAGAAAGAAAAAAACATAACCAACATCACTAGCCGCGCGAAGCTTTCCAGCATGTTCTACTTCTAATACAAAAAAAAAAAAAAAGGTATATATTGAAACTCCTTAGACATCGATGCCCAAAAGGAAGCCAAAAAATAAAGCCTTTCCCATAGACCTTCAAAATCTTCACATTTATTTTCGAAAATCCTCACGTTACTCTCCTTCCAAATGCCATAATGTAGCAAAGAAGACACTACATCAAATGGTCTTCCATTTACTATTATTCCCAAAGCCCACATCTTCCAAGCAAAACATAGATACCATAGCAACCAACGCAACTCCCATAAAGCCAAAACGTTTATTCCATAATGCATACACTATAGGGCAATGCAAAAATAAGTGATCCACACTCTCACTATCGCCAATACACATGACACAACATTGTGGTTGAAGACAAAGTATAGGTCTTCTCTTTTGAACACTTGTAATTTAAAGACACTTTCTCCCTCCAAATATTCAATGATCGATAAAATAGTGGAAGCGAAGGATGAAAAACTTGATTGTTGCCTAAATGATTATCATCTCCTTCTTCTCCTTGCCATTGTGTGGGGGGTTTCAAGTTTTACATGAATCAGGTAAATTTCTTTTTTTTTTTTTTAAAGAATTTGTCATGCTTCAAAATAACGATGGAGATGTAATCTTAGTAATGATCTGTAGTTGCTCTTCGACAGTGATAAAGGCCCCTGGGATGGATGTCGTGAAGGTTTCATTGAGTAAACCAAGTGAGATTTCTAATGGCGTATCAGTATGGCAGTGGTCGGGTTCTGCATTCGATGAGGGAGCTGAAGTATCAAAATGGTTCTCTTATTATCTTGGGAAACCGAGTCGGCTAGTGCGTTTCAATGAAGGTAGTGCTCAAGCTATTGCTGTACTCTACGCATGCAACTGTAGGCCTATAATTGTTTCTATGTACATCTAATTCTTTTGCAATGTTGAATAAAACTCAATTAGATTCCTATTGTTTCATCAGAAAATGAAACAATAACATACATTATAGCCAAGATTCTTAATTTCTTGGTTTGTCTGCTTCTAACACTTTCCATGACTAGAGAGTAGCATCTCTGTTGCAGTATGGGTTTGCTGTTTTAACAGGAGTTCTATCACTTAATTTATATTTCCCAGGAAATGATTCTGATTGCATAAATCGTGGTCTAGTGCACAGTTACCAGAACTCTATCCTATACGAATCACGATCTGGGTGCAATAACCCCAAACAGCTTGGGTTTGCAATCTAGATTGCCTTAATTTCCAATCCTAAATTGTAACCCTAGCCCCAAAGTGATTCTTTTTGGAACTTGTATCACGAATATAAAATACATATTAATCGACTATGGAAGTATGGATGTATAATTATAAGTGGTTTCAGATAATATAAGGCGTACGAAAATATAGGATTGTGTTGCTCAAACATGGCATATTTGTTTATGCTTAGGGAAAAAAAAATAGTCAGATTGTATCACGTTGTCTGTTTTCCTAGTAGTTTCCAAAGTATTTCAAATTCTCCAAATTATAGTTAGAAGTTATGTCCATCGTAGAGCTTAATACTATCTCTTTACCACGTGATGTTGTTGAATAAGACGTCCGTAACTTGGAACAACTGGTTTTTACACTGATGCAGTGTCAGAAACCAGGACAGTGGACCCTAATTATGCTCGTGGATACAAAGTCATGTTAGGCAGTACCAAGTTTAAAGTACCATCCTCTTGAATAGAATGTTACATGTTGGCTTTGTCAATGTTTCTTTGACAGGGATCATTGGATGCACTGAACAAGCTTCTCAAGAATCCTTTACCAGTTAACCGTTTCAGGCCAAAGTAGGTGTTTGGACTCGTGTCTCATTTTTCAAGTAAAACATGTAAGCATCTTGTTTTCAATGTCAACGACACTTTACTGTTTGAATGAATTATGCTAGCTTCTCTGAGAGCATGATACTACTTTGGACCCTTTTATGACATGGCATTCTAGAAAACATCGCTTTTTCTATACTTTATTTAATGCCTTAGACATTTTTTTTCTTCTTTCCTATGATCATATGTGATTTGCACTACTATTAGTCAACGCAATCCTAATTGTCAACTCATTTACTTTTTTTTACTTTGTTATAGCATCCTTGTTGATGGTTGTGAACCATTTTCTGAGAACTTGTGGAAGGAGATGAGGATAAACAAGTTAACATTCCATGGTGTCAAGCTATGTTCCCGCTGTAAGGTAAAAAGTTATCCCTCTGCATCTTCCGCCTGGATTATTGTAGTTGGCGTGGTATCTGAAGACTGTAAAAAAAAAAAAGAAGACTGTGAATCAGTTAAAAGGGTTGCTGCATTCTTTTGTAATTTAGTGTTCATGTTGCCAAATCATTTAAAAATAATATGGAATTTTACAGTGATGTCAACAAGGAAAATAACATTTCCGTTGTGCAAATGGCCAACAAATCTTATGGGTTGCTAGCTTTTTATTTGCTAGCCATGCCTGTTGCGCAAGTGCTTATGAACATGTTAATGCTCAGAATCAGATTTTCTAACAAACGATTGGAAAGCTTGTCTTGTAATGGAGTTCTTTAAATATTTGTGTGTGATAATTGTGGACAGTCATCTTTGTTGGTTTTAGTATTGTCAGAACTTCTATGCGTAGGAAAACCTCCTTGTCATTTGCAGGCACCCACAATCAATCAAGATACTGCAATAGCAGGCTCGGAGCCTACTCAAACTCTTATGAAGTTCAGGTCAGATAAGGTCTTGCGTCCAACCCGAAAACAGCAGGGGAAGGTAAACTCAAATCTGTAAACGTTACTTTGCCAGAACACAAAAAAAAAAAAAAAAAACTGGAAAAACTATGTGTTCATTATACTCCGCCACGAGTGTGAATGATTTACAGAACTCTAATGATTTTCCAGGTCTACTTTGGACAGAACTTGGTCTGCCCAGACTCCCTAAATCAAATGGAGGGGAAGACAATCAAAGTAGGAGATCCTATTTATGTCATCTAGATGGCCTCTTCCTGTACCGATGCAGCTGCATGAACTCTTTGCTGCTATCGTCAGTAGTTCCCTGGTTGTATTATGAACAATAAACGTATGTTGTGCAATGTATTGCTAGAGGTGGGACACGGCATGCCTGCCTCAAAATTATGTACCTTAATCACGTAACAATAATTATCCAACAATAAAATGCTTCTCATCAAGTATTCTGCTATACTCAATTGTACACATCATGGAGACTTCAAGCATCATTAACAAGCTAAGTTACATTTGATAACGCTTTGCTATCAACAGGAAGAATGGGCTACTTGAAAACAAACTGCAGTGATCTTAAATAGAATCCTACGGAGATAAAAAGAATCCCCGTAAAAATATCACTCGATTGAGCAGAAGTGTTTCCGTTGATTGAAGTGAGTTGATCTAGTAGATCCTTAGATCATGAAACAAACAATGTGTGTATTTGGTACAATACATAAAATTAAACTTGGAAAAGGGCATAAGTTGGGACAAGGAAAAATTAAAAAGCAAATATTCAAAAAACAAACGCTCTATCAAAAACACAAAAGCAAGAAAGTACCTAAAAAGATTACCAAACAGTAACTAGGTTATCATACTGGAAGGCTAAGTAGACCACAAGAAACCTTTAGCTTGTTTTATTTATTTCAGCTGATACAAAGAACCATAGGTCTTGGTGTTGAAAGACAGATGTGGTATTGGAGCAAGAAAAGCACAAGCAACTTCGAAAATGGGAACAATGGTATGCTTGAAATACGGAAAAGGGAACTGTAATCTCAAATTTCTTGAACTCAAAAAATACCAAAATTTTTACTTTTCCTCCTTCCATTTTATTGGTATTTTCTAACCATAATAGCCTAACCATTACATGCATTTTACAATTCTGTGCCTTTACAATACCAAAAAAGATCTTCCAATAATTTTACACCCTCTGAAATCATTTGAGGTAATAATAAGCCCTTTACCCAGCAAAAATAGGTAAAAATTAAATTGAGAGCACTGTCTGTAGTGGCTTGTGTAGAGACCTAATCATGTTTGAACCTGTCAACTAAGTTCGCTGCCGAAGCATCTGTTGGAGCTGAATGACTTCTTGCTGCTGATCTGGTGGCAGTGAACTTAACTGCGCTGGTGTGAGATTCAGTACTTGTTGCAGCAACGCCGACTCCACCTCAGAGGCAAGCTGCAAGCATGTAAAGAGAAAAGAGAACTCAAAAATAACTTCAACATTGCCATTATAGTATGAACCATTCACATCCAAAGTTGTCAAAACATGTATCGGAATGTGTATCGTTTTTCAAAAACCGTATATCGTGTATCCTAAGATATATGCAATTTTAAAAAAAAAAATTAAAAAAATACATAAACCTACAAAAAGTCATAATAACATTTCATTGCACCACAAATTTCTTACATAAAATAATTTAAAGAGACTACAAGGACCAAAACTAAAAATTACCAATCTAAGTATTCAAGTTGCTGATCTAATTCATCAATATCAAAATTTTAAGAGTTCTAATTTCTACCATCTAGAGGAATCAAAGGAGGACAGTTTTAGCAATCAAACTATTTGCTACTATGATGAAACGAACAACAAAAGAAGACTTGTATTTTTTAAGACCCTAGATAGGACGTCGTTTCACTACCTAGTGTTTAAAAAAAAATACATCCATGTTAACGGGCAACATTTTTTGGTTAAAACCCAAAAAATAAAAAAATTGATCTGTTTCCTTCCGTATCAGATGGATCATATCGTTTGTGTATCGCACAATCCAGTGCAAGTCTGATACACTTGACTGATACGTGTCATTTTTTTCGTATATCGAAACGTATCGTGCAATACAAACAACTATTGTCAACTTATTTATGATGTGAGACACATCATAATCACATGGGTAACTCATTATCTATTTGAGTACAAGAAATTGTCTGTAATCACCATGTAGAGCTAAGTTGTTAATAACTACAAGTTTCAACTTCACGGCATGAAAAGATGTTTCTGTTTTTTGCAATGCAGATGAAATTGCACGACATGTATTCTAGAAGACAAATGCAGAATGCAGTAACTCCTTAGACTGGAAAATATTTAGTATAAAAATATTTTTTGAAACCAACTACACCTCCCACCCAAGTCTGATGGGTTTCATAACTTTTTGTAGTATGACAATTTTGCCCTCCATGGCTTCCTTTTGTGAGATCATCAATGTTAGTCACTCGGCTGTCTTGTCTCTAGTAGTGCCTGCATCGTTTCTTTCATAAACTTTGAACCTACTCGCACAATGCAGAAACGCTTTCATTTTGAGGGTCAAAAGCCCACAAACCCCAACTCCAAAATCCCCATTTTTTCAAATCCAAATCCACTCACAGAGAGAGAGAGAGAGATGCCGCACTTTGGGAGGTCCTATACACCCGCGTTTTCCTTGTCCTCAATATCACTTTCAGTTAGCAGATAATTTTTCTAGCTCTTTGCAAGTGCCGCAAGGACGTGTACATATTCATTCCTAAATATCAGTGTTTTTATAATCTATCTCGCTTTGTCTGTGATTACTCCGTGTTAAATAAATTAGAAGGAAATAAAAATATATATATAATAGGCTTCAGAACACATCCTCCTACAGGTGTCACTATCATAGAGTTTGCATTCCAAATGTTAGGCTTTTGGTCCCAAAGAGACCTCATTCACTCATAATACATAGAATTATAGAAACTCTATGTTCTTGCAATTATGTTTCTCTCTATGTTACAACTAAAGTCTAGTTTGTTGAGAAATGGAATTACATGGCCATCATGACACAAAAGTTTTTTGTACCCTAATGTAATTTCATATAATTTATGATCATTTACAGTGTTTTAGCATCAATTTCATCATTATGTTTATGAAATTCAAAATATTACGTGATATTAGTTAGGAAAAATTTCAACCACAACCCTTCTAGTTTATCATATCTTCGAGAACACCTCATCTATTATCCAAAACATCACTGACACTCCTTCTAGTTTATATTTAAACATCACTGACATTTCTTGCTGTTAAATCACCATTTCTAATTAAAAAAAATCCAAAATACCAACATTACCTCTACATAAACCCCAAACAATCTTTTTATATAAAATTCGATTAAAATTTAAGCCGAATAAAATTCATTTTTTTAATATATTAAAATTCGAGTTGATTAAAATTCATGTTTCTACATATTAAAATGTGAGCCAATTAAAATTCGATTCGAACTGATTAAATTTTATTTTTTAAGTATTAAAATTCGAACCTATTAATTTTTTTTAACATATTAAAATTCAAGTTGATTTGAGTTGTTAGGGCCGATTAAAATTTGTTTCGAGTCGATTAAAATCTATATTTTTTCTTATTAAAATTCGAGTCAATTAAATTTTAATTGGCTCGAATAAAATTTTAATCAGCTCCAATTTTAACATGTACAAAAATATAATTTTTAATCGACTCAAATTTTAATACGTAAAAAAATAAATTTTAATTAACTCGAATAAAATTTTAATTGGTCCGAATTTTAATACATACAAAAAATTTTAAAAATAGAGTGGATCTCATTGAAGATATATTTATCTAGAAAGGGTGTGGATAAAGTTTTTTCTAAAGTATATCAAGGACAATTTAGTAAAATTACATTCTAGTTAACACTTTTAATTTGATAGGGGTGTTAGTGAAGATTCAGAAAATAGAGGGATATCCTTGAAGATATGGTAAACTAGAAAGGGTGTGGTTAAAATTTTTCCTATTAGTTATAATTAATTTGATTAATAATTTTTAGTGATATGTCATATTTTTTGTTGGATAAATGCATATTTAACAAAGAATTTCAAAGTAAACAATGGATGGGTAATTTGAAAATTCATTTATTTTCAGACTTCAGCTCCTACTTAAAATTCAAAATTCACTTTTCAGTATTTAATTTTCAATTTTATCAAATACCACTTAACTAACGTATTTATGCTTCAACAGAGGGATCCAATATGACATAAATAAAAAAGGGGAAGAAAAATTCCTGCACTCTCTCTTTGTTTTTAATAGCCTTAATTTCAAATTTATAAGTCCATACGCCAAATACAATCTCAATCAGAATATCTATCTGAAATCAAATAAGACGCCAACTTTCAATTTCCTAGTTCTGTTGAGATATCTCACCACCTTCCGCAACATTCCTTTCTTTGGATCATTGACAAGGGCGCTATGCTCCGCCTTATTTGTGCATGCCTAGGCTACAATACTAAACAACCACCATGTTCACAATTACCCGTCATAGGTGTAAACATTTCAATAGATATTGAGAACTGGTCTCATCTTTATCTTTCAAAACCAACCTCAGCCACTCCATTGAATACTTTATTGTAGTTGTACAAGTGTCGTAAAGCAACAATAGATCATTGATGGGTATTCTAATAATCAAAGCATCTACAAAGAACACATTCAAAGTCGGATATGATTTACCTATAAAAGCACTAGTTAACTAACACATTTGGGTGAGAGCTCGAATGGACCGCCCGAATTTTACACCAAGTAGGCAATGTGTTGCTTATTCTCCCAATTCAAACCGTAAAAAGAAGTAAGAAACATAAGAACTAGTAGACTTGATTTTTACCTAGGCTTTTTGAACCCTTCCATCAACTATTATTAACATTTTTTTCAACCCCAAATGACAGTGGCTAACAGTAGTTCATTTGGGTGAACTCAAGCTATTAAAGTTCCACAAGAGAGAGGCTAGCAAAGTTTTTGATATTGAACAAACTTCCAATATGCCCATGATGTACAGTATAACTAAATTGTCCAAAACAATTAAGATATAAGGGGTGGGCCTTCTATGGGTGTTCCTCCAACTCAATGAATAAAGGGAGGAGTATGAGGAAGCAGGCCTTCTGTATGAAGATTCAAACTGTTAGCTTCGACTATCTTTCTTGTTCAAATAAAGCAACTGGACAACCTCTAAGGTAGCTTGCTTTTTAGCATTGTCGAAAACTCAAGCAAATCCTGGATTGATTGAGAAAGATCAAGCATGCGAAGAAAGCCTAACCATGAATTACATTAGTAAAGGACGTTTAGGGTAAGAGTTTAAGATGAGTTCATATGACTAAGTATTCCACTGGCATCAAACATACGAAAGAAAAAGAATGAAAGAACTCTACAAGAAGGGGCAAGCATGCAATGAAAAATGAATTGTTTTAAATACTTTGAGGCTCTTAGGGAACTAAGGATGGGCTTTACTGCTTGATGCTTTCATCATCCAAAGTAATGCGCTCTCCCTTCCTTGTTGGATGCATTAGTTTTCAGCATTGCTCCTAATGTGCTGAATTTTCTCAACTAATTGGTGGCCGCAAGAAAATCAAATCAAGTTTTCGTACCTTTTAAAGCTCTAATTTTATTTCATCCTAAAGTGTTTTCTTTTGTGTTGGTCGGGCACTTCTCAAATATCCCAATAACTACAATCAATCAAGTTAAGAAGTAAAATAATAGTATTGTGGTAGGAGAAAGAGAGTAGAAGATAGGCAAAGAGAAAAAGAATTGAATAATTTGTGTGGGTAGTGTTGCCCTACACCTTCTTATTATTGAACAAATATCTCAGATAATTACAATATTATCCTACACAATCTTATGTTCATAAATGTAAATATAAAACCTAAAAATAAGATTATGCTAAAAAATGCTCTGCTTAGAACAAAGATTATTGAAGGTAGACCGAGACAATTGTTTGGTATCACCAGACTTAATATACAGAGTAATAATATCCTTTCGCATCAAGAGATCTCGAATAAAATGACAATCTAATTTAATGTGTTTAGTGCGCTCATGAAATATCAGATTACTGGTGATGAAAATAGTTGTCTGATTATCACAATGCATCTGTATAGGAGAGGCACACTAATACCCATATCACGAAGTAGAGAACGCACCCACAACATTTCACATGCAGTGTGAGTCATAGCTCAATACTTTACCTCTGCAGTTGAACGTGCAACTACATTTTTGTTTTTTACTACGCCAAGTAACAAGGTTACCACCTACAAACATGCAATAACCAAAAACAGATTGTCTACCTACCTAGTCAGCATAAAGAAGCCAATAATAGTCATACATTGTGAAGACCAATATAATAATCATTTTCTGGGTGCTCCTTTAAGATGCCAAAGAATGCGACAAGCTGCCTCCCAATGATGGTTGTCAGGAATATGCATAAATTGACTAATCACACCAGCCTCAAATGTAATATCAACTATGATATATATTAGTATACCAGCCAACCCTGTACAGAGCCTTATGTCATCAAAAACTTCCTCATTCGCAGAATCTAACTTGACTGTTGAATCCATAGGAGTATCAAAAATACAAGCACCAAGAGTACCAGTTTTGGATAATAAATCCAATACGTACTTTCATTGGCATAGATTGATACCTTCATTGAGCAAGTAACCTCAATCCCAAGTAAATACCAAAAAAGACCTAGATATTTAATATGAAACTGCTTCTCCAGATGGAGCTTAAAGTTGACAATACCATCAGAATCATCACCACTAATGATAATGTTCTCAACGTATATAATGAGAATTATAACCCCTCGAGTAGAACGACGAACTGAATGATCTGAAGAAAAGCGCTAAAAACCATATTGAAAGACCACAATATTGAACTTATCAAACCAAGTACGTAATAACTGTTTCAGACCATATAGTGTTTTTTTTAAGTGGCATACTAGTTGTTTCTTACCAAAAGTAACATAACCTAGAGGCTGAATCATACATACCTCCCTCCTCCTTTGAGACCTCTATGTAAAAAAGTTTTCCTTATGTCTAGTTGGTACAAAGGTCAATCAAGGCAAGCTACAATTGAAATACAAACTCTAACAGATTAAGTCAAGCAATAGGGGAAAAAGTCTCACAGTAATCGACACCATGTCTGGGTGTAGCATTTAGCAACCAACAAGGCCTTTAAACACTCGACTGAGCCATCAGAATAATATTTCATAGTGTAAACCCAAAGACAACTAGCATGTTGCTTCTAGGGAGGAAGAGAAGTGAGATTCCAAGTTTGTTTCTCATGAAGAGCTTTAATTTCCCCATCCGCAACTAGTTTTCATCCAGGAGATTCCAATGCCTGTATCAAAGAATTAGAAATAACCACAGAAAATAAGGTAGATGCAAAACAATAGAAAGATGAGGAAAGCCAATGAAAAGAAACAAAATTAGAAATAGGATACTTGGTACAGACGTACAGTTACAAGTATCTTTCCTCAGTGCAATAGGCAAGTCAAAATAAGAAGAAGTAGCAAAAGGCTACAAAGGGAGGACCTCAGTAGAATTGCTATAGAGCGGGAGCATAGGACACAACCCATTCGTTCTTGGAACAGGGATAACCCTGCAATGGGGGGTTAACCAATGAAGAAGGTACACAATCCGGTATAATAGTCACTAATAGCTCCCCTTGACTAGAATAAACAAAATTTAGAAAGAATTAAGTCCTAAAGTAAGAAAGAAGGGAGAGACTCAAAAAAGGTAACATTGTCAACGACATAGAAATGGTGAGAGCCCGAATCATAACATTGATAACCTTTTTGAGTATGAGAATATCCCAAAAAAGACACTTGACCGAGCGGGGGAAAGATTATCCCAACCTAAACCACGAAAATGAATAAATACAACACAACCAAAGGCACGAGAAGTCAGACCAAATGGAGGTGTAGTAGGATAAAGCAATGAGAAGGGAGATTTGTTAACCAAGCCAGAGGAAGGCATAATATTAATAAGATAAACCGAAGTAAGAATAACATTTGCCCAATAATGCTTGAGAATATGCATATTAAACATTAAAGTATGAGTTACATCTAATAAATGACGATGTTTATGTTTGACAGTACCATTTTGCTCGAATGTATGAGGCCAAAAAGTTTGATAAATGATACCATGGTTAGCACAAAAAGAATGCATAAATGATTGAATATACTCGAGCATTGTCAGAACGAAATATTATAATTCGTTTATCAAATTGCACCAAAATATCATTATAGAAGGTGACAAAAACCTTAGGTAATTCAAAACGATCTTTCATAAGAAACAATCAAGTAATTTGAGAGAAATCATCAATAAAGATAACAAAATACTAAAATTCAAAAATAATTTTTATTCTTGCAG
>CM042188.1:5766307-5779339 GCA_023539305.1 Ilex asprella | reverse complement strand
AAAGATAACAAAATACTAAAATTCAAAAATAATTTTTATTCTTGCAGGACCTCAAATGTCTGAATGAACAAGATTAAAAGGACTAAACTCATGACTATTATTACTACTACAGAAAGAACTAGGTTGATGCTTGCCCAATTGACAAGCCTCACATTCTAACATAAAAAGACTCAAACTAGGAAGAACTTGATGAGATTTCTGGAGGTCTTGAAAAACACAAGAAGATAGAGAAAAGATTACTGAATATTGTAAATATTTAGTTAACTGACTGACAGATAGCAATTTAAAAGGAAAATGAGAAATAAATAAACTAGAGAAAACAAGGACATGAATTCAGTCGGATGGAGATTGTCGGTTTCATGCACCGGGCGAAAGGAACCATTAGCTAATACAATACAATACAAGAATTAGAAGGTCGAAAATTAGAAAACAAAAAATAATTGGTATGTGAGCACCAACTCCTGAATCAATGATCCAAGAATGTGAAGGTGATTGGGCTACCACATATGCAAAGTTACCTACATGAGCCAAACTAGCAACAAAAGTAGATACCTGGAAAGATAGCAATAATAACTGTCGGATGAGTTAACTGAGCTAAGAAGTAAGATGGTCATGAGAACCTGACATAAAGGTAGAAGGTGTTGTAGTAGATGTCTGAGACATAGGTATAGCACAAATCATCCAAAACCTGATTAGCATAGGCTAGTCTCCTATACTTTTCCCAACAATAATCCTCAGTATGTCTAGTGGCCCCACTATAACGACGAAATCTCTTCGTGTACAAATTACACTAAAGATCGTTGAATTACAACCGTTTGACGATTTAAATTTTGATTACAAGAAGTTGTATTGACTTTCTTTGGCGTATTTTTCATGTGCACAATCCTCTAATTCTCGATTTGATTTGGTGAAGACGAGGATTGGATCGACGTACCTCTCAATCTTCAATTTGGTGGTGCTTTGGTAGATTTGGCGAAGACAAGGTCCGAATAGACGTAATCTTGATCATCAATTTGTTGCTGACATGGGTGGATTTGGTGAAGACAAGGGCCGAATGGGCATAATCTTGATCTTCGATTTGTTGCCGATGTGGGTGGATTTGGTGAAGACAAGGGTTGGATGGGCGTCTCTTAACTTCAATTTGATGATGCTTTAGTGGATTTGGTGAAGACAGAGGCTGGATGTACGTCTATCTTGATCTTCAATTTGGTGATATTTTGGTGGATTTGGTGAAGACAAGGGTCGGGTGGGTGTAATCTTAATCTTTGATTTGATGCTGAAGTGGGTGGATTTGGTGAAGACAAGGGCTTGAAGGATGTGTCTTTTGATCTTCGATTGTTGATGCTTTGGTGGATCTTCTCACCGTTCTTCTTGTGTTTATTGGCTTAAAGATGGCTTAAATTTTTCAAAGAAGAACCTTGATAGTGTATTCTTCTCCTTAGAGACGAATTTGCTGGGCTTGGATACGGATGGACTTGGGCTGAGCTTTGCCATCCTTCTTTTCTCCCGGCTTCACAGCTGGCCTTCTAGCTTCTTCAGCTTTTGGCTTTTGGCTTCTTAGTCCCTTTTCCCCTTCCCTTGGCCTCATATTTATAGAGTTAGGATGGTCAAGGGGTATTTACTAAAATACCCCTATATGGGCTTCATGGACTGGGCTTGTTTTTAATTTGGGCTTTAATGAATTTGGACTTGGGCCTATTCCAATTTAGTATTATGGGTTGGGCCTTCTGGTTTGGCTTTGTTATTTGTTCATTTGTTTTGTTTGGGCCTTATTTGTTTAGGCTTTATTTGGTTTAGAATTTACTCATTTTGGGCTTTATTTGTTTGGGCCTATGGCATTTCAGGTCCAATCTAACTTGGTTCCATATTTATGGATTGGGCTTTAATATGATTTGGGCTTATGAGTTTTGGGTCCAGTCCAATTTGATTTGAGAACTTGTCTGATTTTAGTTTGGGCTAGACACTATTATTTTTTGATGTCTACACCCACTTAAGAACATTTCCACTTAGAGCAGCTGCCGCGACTACAAATAGAACCTCTACTACAACCCGAGGATGAAAGGTAACCACCACCATCACTAGAGAATAAGGCAGAAGACTCCTGAGAAGATGAAGATCCCCTTCAAGTTAAGGAAGCTCTCTTGATACGAGAGTAGGCATTTGCAGTAGTTACAAGTGTTGCACTAGCCAAAATTTGATCCTTAAAGACACCATACTCTAAGTTAAAGCTTGACAATAACAATGCAATCTAAAATTTATCTCGTTGTCACCGTTGAATCTCCAAATCTTCACTCAGTGGTTGATACAACATATGTTCCTCCCATAATCCTTTCAAATTGTCATAATGTTCAGCCAGAGATTTACCCAAACTTGATCATCACCTTATAAAATCTGTCAAAGTAGACTCTAGGAGACTGCTTTAGTCCATAAAGAGTTTTCTTTAACTTACATACTTTTCCGTCCATAGCTGGAGAAGAAAATTCCGGAAGAATATTCATGTACACTTTCTCCTCTGAGTCCCCATGAAGGAATGCATTCTTTACGTCTAGTTGTTGTAAATCAATCCCAGATTGACAGCACAAGAAAGAATGACACAAATGGAATTCATCTTCACCACAGGAGCAAATGTCTCTTGATAGTCGATGCCAATGTCATATGTCTAAGTAAACCCCTTAGCTACCAGTCTTGCTTTGTATATATCGATTGTATCATCTGTATTCTACATAACAGTGAACACCCACTTATAACTTACTGATTTTTTCCCCACTAGAAGAGATATAAGCTCTCATGTTTCATTCTTTCCCAGAGCTCTCATTTCTTCTACTATGGCTACTTTCCACTTGAGTTCTGCAAGTATTTCCTTCCAACTCTAAGGAATAGATATAGAAGACAAAAACGAAACAAAAAATACAAAGGGTCATAAAAAAAATTAGAAACTCCTTTTCAAATAACAATAGGTAAAGAACTATCATCAATAGGATTACTACAAAGAGACTCATTACCTGATAAAGGGGAAGAGATCTCTAAAACTGAATCTAGAGATGATGACTGACTTGGTGACTCATAGGTGGTGATCTGCTTAGCGTGTCATCGAGTATAGCATCGCAAATCCTCCTAATCTAATCTTCCACAAGTAGTCTGCTCCCCTTGAACAGATGTTTCTCCCTAACTCAAGCCCTGATTGGGGGTTAACAGAAGGAATCCATCCTCCAACATTTGTTCTTCAAAACATTGCTCCGCCAGAAGAGATAATGGAGGAGTGGAGAAATAAAATTGTCGAATGGAATGCAACATCCACACTAGCATACACCTTCTGGGACTAAGGATGATCATACTTAGACCTTTTTTGGGTAGCAGGCAATAAAGACAACGCAACGCCTTTGGATCCAACTTTCTCTTGGTCTTTCAACAATCATGCACAAAACAACACACAACTAAACACCTTTAGGGAAATAGAGTAAAGAGATATTGACCCTTGAAGCAACTTTATAGGAATAACAAAATCAAGAACTCTCAAAGGCATCCGATTGATGAGATTTACAATAGTCAACACTGCATCTACCCAAATATATGAAGGGACACTCATAATAAACATCAAGGAACGTGCCACTTCAATGAGATGTCGATTCTTTCTCTGTGCTACACCATTATACTCAGATGTATTTACACAACTAGATTGATAAAAGAATTCATGTTCTATAAGATAAGCCCAATATTCTCCATTAAAATACTCAGTCTCATTATCAGTCCTGAGCATAGTTGTTAGTATCGTACGATACGCGATACGTATCGTACGATACGTCACGATACAAGGCTAAAACGATACGGATCATAGTTCTGTATCGTTTTTGCGCTGTATCGTCTGATACACGATACATTTTTACAATACGATACGTACAAATGCTATTTTTTTTTCACGGAACGACGTTGTTTTGAGCTAGACAATTACTCCAACAAACATGTGGTCCTATGCAGTGGAAGAAATAATGTTAATTTATTTACAAAACCAAATATTTATATTTTATTTTTTTGTATCAAAATTTCTGAATCTTAATTAATGTTAATTTTTTAATTTATTTACAAAGTCCAGTCTCTTTGGTATTTGAAGTTTGAATTAGTGAACTATGGTTGTGAACTTTGCATTACAACATTAGTGAACTATGTTGATGACTTGAATAGTTGGTAAAGTATTAATGAAATGCTATGTTTTTATGAATGTATGATTTTTTTTCAAAGGTATATATATTTTATTATTATTTATTTAAAATTGCACCGTATCTTACGATACACGATACAATACACTATTTTTAAAAAACGATACGCCTTCCGATACACGATTTGATAACTACGGCTAAGAATCTAGCTAATGTTAGTTGATAGATACCAACATACCAAGCTTGCCAAATGCTAACATTTTATCATGAAAATGGCAAATGTTAAGCATGCGAAGACACTTACTCTACTTAGAAGTCAGGAGCCTCATCAAAATCCCACAAAGCAAGAGTGGCTTTCAAGACAACTGACAAAATGTCTCACTTAAAAAACTACTACCGTAGGAAACTAGGAAATGTCAGGTCTTGTCCTGTAGGGGATATGGTTCCTTTATTTTTTTTCTTTTTTGATAGAAAACATACTATTTTATTAAGAAATAAAATATGGGATACAAATACAGTTGGATAAGGAATCCAACCACAACATTGAAATACACACTAAAACAATAAAACTATATCAAATGAATCTCTCCCTCCCGCTAAAATAGCAAAAAGCGAAATTCCTTTGTACTCCATCGTCACCGAAGACCAAAGAGACGCTGAAAGATGAATATGTTCCCAAAATCCCTCCAATCTCTCACTCTGGTCTTCAAAAAATTTTGCGTTTCATTCCTTCCATATAACCCAAAACGTAGCCATGATAGCACACTTCCAAAGTATAACAACCTTATCAAACCTTCCAAAACTTTTCATATTTTCAACAAACATTGAATATGATTCTTTTATTAAGGAATATGGTTCTTTATTAAGGGTCATGGGTCATAATGGAACTGTACCCTTATCAGCATTTTCAAGCTTGAAACCATGGAGCTTAAATGGACAAACATGTCATTTAAGTGAGACTAAAACAAG
Organism: Ilex asprella; assembly: GCA_023539305.1. Taxonomy (NCBI): domain Eukaryota; kingdom Viridiplantae; phylum Streptophyta; class Magnoliopsida; order Aquifoliales; family Aquifoliaceae; genus Ilex; species Ilex asprella. The sequence continues at coordinate 5,774,216 of CM042188.1, read as the reverse complement.
AAATGCATTGATGATGCGTGCACAGATCCAAAATAGATGGTTGCAAACTTCTGATTCCCCAGCAAGAACAGATTACCTGAGGAGCTTGTTTCTCAGAATCTAAAGCTTGTGGTTTTGGCTTTTGGTTTCCAGACAAGCCAAAAGCCTGCGATGGGCCAGATACAGCAGAGACGTTTACATCTGGCCCCAAGAAAGTGGTCCTCCTTCCATCCTCTAATTTCACCAGTTTTGAAGGGCGCTTCATTGGATCTAAACTGTCACAGACCATGTCTGCTTTCTCCGATATGTCTGAAGACAAGCTGGGATACGTATCCACTCTATGGCTCCAAGTTGAATCATTAGTAACTTGTGGAGGTCTATTAGAGTCCTGTGTAATGCCAGATAATAATGAGGAGCTATGCTGTTAACAGAAAGAATATAGAGAACCTCAATTTTGGTGTTATTAAAGAAATGACTTTTGCAAAGTATAGTAATGAAATAATTATCTATCAGAACAAACAATTTCTAGACACTAGCTGGTACATGCTCTCAGCCAAAGCAAAGGTTGCATGAGTTTCAGTTTCAACTTATGCGAAGCATATGATCATCTATGCATGGTTGCATGAGTTTCAGTTTCAGTTTCAGTTACAACCACATCTGTTTTTAATTCTAGTTTATTAATCATGAAATTCAAGATGGAGATGCGACACCTTTTCTTCCAGGAAAAAGAAATCAACTGAGTTGAAAGAATGCTTTATACACAAGTTAGCCCAAGGGCAACAGCATTCTTCAACAGACACCTGCGTTTGGCTATTTCCCTTTTGTATATTAAAAGACAGTGAGTTTTGCCACCTGAAAACCATGATCTGGCAGTAGTGGACGAATCAAATGAGAAAGTTGAAGGGGTGCATTTGGACCAACCAGCTGAGTATTATTTCCCAAAGGGCGGTGTAACAGAGGTTCCACTTCCTGCTTCAAAGAAGAGGAATTTGCCACTTGAATTTGAGGCCGAACAGACAGATTGCCTAACTGCTGCATACGAACTGATGGAAGGGTTGAAACTCCAGACTGCCCAGGCAATGGGCCTTGTTGTAAAACTTGGTGCTGGGTTAGCTGTGGAAGCTGAATATGAGGCCGTGTAGGAAGTTGTAAGAGGTACTGATTTACTTGACCTTCTTGTGATTGAGGCATCACACCAAATTGCATCTTGTTCTGTAAAAGAAAGGGAAGCCCTGGAAGATTTTGAACTTCTGGCCGCTGACCCTGTTCACCATCTTGCAACAAAGACTTCAGAAGTGGACCAGAAGCCTGTCGAATATTTTGCATCTGCAACTGCACAAATCAAAGAAATCAAATGAATTTTTGTCAGACAATCTTGTAATGGGTAACATGATATAACAGCATAACAACGAAACTTTAGAGTAACGAACAAACCATCTGTGGGGTAACCATTCCTAACATTATCTGGGCCTGCAGTAAAGAAAAATATGAAGCTGTCAAATGCTGCAGATGACAATGGCTACACCTAAATTTTTATCCTAATGAAACACAAACAAGCCTAATAGATTCAAAAACTGATGATCCTAGATACGGGAGAATAGGAAACTTAAGAACTTCATAACTGTATTCAAACTCAAAATAGCATCCATCTAGGCAATCACCAAAACGAATGGGCAAGCATCATTTTCACAGCTCTAAATAAGACAAATATAAACTACAATATAAGGACATCGGACTGAAATGTGTGTGAGAGACTTTGAAACCTACAAAAACAAGAAAATTCTAGAGTGAAATTTTATATTTGAACCAGCGCTGGATCTTGACCACTTGATATTATTAAGCTTTCAAGAAGGAAATATCGGGATTTAGAAAAATCAAAGGAACCTGTGGCAGAAGAGTATAAAAGCGTGACTGATAAAAAGGTGGTCAATAGGATGCAAAATGTTGTTTAATCCAGTTATGTGGATAAAGGTCTTGGGACATTATCTAAATATGAGGAATTTTCAAATGAGTTACCGCAGAACGAGAACAGAAAATATGCTTATGTTTTCGGACCACCTTGATAGACGTTTTTTTTATAAAGAAGCATTTGGCATCGGTTGACTCACATTGATATAACACCACCTCCCAAACTAGTGTAAGAACCTTGTTAGTCTCTCTACTTAGTGATAGTTGATTCTGAGTTTGATAATTAACTAGCTCTGATACCATGTCAAACCACAACTCATTTCAAAACTAAAGTTGCAAGGGAATGAGCCTATCAGTGTGTATTTAGCTCTCAGCATCTCCCCAGTGTGTGATCACTCAAAAGTGAAGGCTACGTACAAGGATCAAAATTTTGTTTCGAAACGGTCGGAACATCCGAAAAAATTTTATTTTTAAGGAGATCGAAACGAATAAGTGATGGAATCGAAATTCTAATACTTTGAGGTGTTTTGTAATGTTTCAATGCATTTTGCATAATTGTTTCAGAATGTTTCAAATTATTTCAAGACACCTTAGTATATTTCGATCAATGTTTTGGAAAAATAATTATTAATTTTTTTATTTTTTTCATTATGTTTTCGAAACGGGTCAAAATGTTTGCCAAATATATTAAAACGTTTCCGTTTCCTAAGTGACCAAAACAATGCACCGAAACGAAATTTTGATCTTTAGCTACATAGAACCAAGTGCATCAGCATCTAGACATTAGAACATGAACCTAGTGCATTGCTATTCCTATCATATGCAGACAAAGAGACATGAATCCAACAACTCAAGGAACCAATTTTTTTTTTGCTTTTTGTTTCTTGATAGGAAAACAGAAACTTTGCATTAATAGAAAATGAAAGGTACATAAAAAAGTTGGATAAAGAATCCTAAAAAAAAGACATCAAAGCCTATAAGTCACATGAAGCTCTCCAATCAGCTAGAATAGCAAAAAGAAGAATTCTTTTAAAGTCCTTAGTTATTAATGCACAAAAAACGTTAGAAAATAAGATCCCATAATCCTTCCATCCATTCGCTTCAATTTTCAAATATTATTGCATTTCTTTCCTTCCAAATAACCCTGAATGTTGAAAAAATAGCACAATGCTAAAGAGTCATGCCTTTATCAAGCCTCCTAAAACCTCTCCAATCTTCAATAAACATGGATACAAATAATTCAAGAATCACCTAACTCATATCCGCCAAACCAACCAACCAACCAACTTTATTCCACAAGGGCATAACAATAGGTCAACTTAGAAATCAATGATCAATGCTTTCCAAAGAACCTTTACACATCATACACCACTATGGGCTAGAATTAAAATTTCATTTCAAAACGATCGAAACAGCCAAAATGTTTCCGTTTCCAAGGAGACCGAAACGAATCAGTTATGGAATTAAAATTCTAATACTTCGAGGTGTTTCAAGATGTTTCGTAATATTTCGACGCATATAAACAATTGTTTCGGAATGTTTCAAGGTGTTTCAAGATACTTTGGTATATTTCGACCAATGTTTTGAAAAAATAATTCTCAAATTTTTTATTTGTTTCATTCTATTTTCAAAAAAGTTTGAAACGTTTTTGAAGTGGGTTGAAATATTTTCGTTTTTTCGGTGACCAAAACAATGAACCAAAACAAAATTTTGATCCTTGACTGTTGGCAAAGACAAGTGTGAAGCATTTTTTTCTAAAGCAAATCATTGGTGTTTGTTTTATCATGTGTAGCAGTTCTTGCAAACACTTGCACTTTAATGAGTTCCTTAGCCCTCCGTATCATTGAAGTTGGGGCGAAAATAGGACAAGAAGAATCATTTAATGAATCACAGAAGGATTTACTAGAAAAGACACCAGAAAACTCACAAACCCTTTTTCTTTTGTCACATGTTCTCGATTCAAAAAAGATAAATCAAGAATATAAAGAAAAGCTATCAAATACCTAGTACCTCTATCACCTTGATTCCTACAAAAACCCAAGTCCTAATAGTATGGATGATTATAAGACTGAAGCATAGCCACAATGAATACGCCATGAGAATCAAACAATTGATAGAGATGAGGAAACAAAGATGAAAAAACTATCCAACCCATGCATTCTCTCCCCATCACATACAACCAGCTTAAGATTTTGGAAAAACCTTGTCACTCCCTTGGATATAAATTTCCACAGGCACTAGAAACTTCTCCTTTCAAACCTATTAGCATTTCATCCATAGCTTATAATCCATATTTGCTCTTGATAACCAAATTTCATATAGAATTCCAACGAAATTTTAAAGGGGTCTAGATTAGGTGGATGGTAGTGTCTAGATTTTGGGATAAAGGGGTTTTCAATTGGAAATTTTAAGGGAAGAAATATTGCTTTAGTGGTCAAGAGCAAATATGATACATAAGTTTGCATGACTAATGCCCGCTCAAGCATGAAGGGCATGCATAATTTTTAAAAGTCGATACATAAAATGAATGATCTTAAAGAAAAACCAAAAAACAAAAAGAAGGCTACATCTCACAAACGGATTTTCAATTTGTCCTAATAAGAAACAAAGGAGTTCTAACAAAGTCACAAAAAATCGAAGCCCAACAACAATCCAAGAATTGAACTCTCTCCCACAAATCAAGCTCTTCTTAAATGTATTGAATAATTCTTGCATTCATTTCCAATCACAGAGGCCAAAAGATTGCCCATGCCACAAATCTACAAAGAAAGTGAGCACTGCTCCTAAAGCCCTAGAATATAATGGAAAACATAGATTCACATAAGAGTGACATCCAACAAAAATCCATCAAAGGAAATAAACTTCTTCATGACGACATAGCAACAGGACAATGTAGAAAAAAATTATCACAACTCCATCCTCCTACACATAATAAAACACTCTGTCATAAGTAAACAATGAAGTCTCCTTCTCTGATACAATTCATGAGTATTGAGTCTCTTATGAGCAATAGTCCAAGGGAAAACTTCAATTTTAAGAGATGCACTTTTCCAAATAAATTTGTAGGGGACAAAAAAGTGGAATACTAGGATGATCAATGAGAATATCCAAATTAAAGATTTACAAGAAGAAAACCTAGAATAAAATTTCAATACGTTTGGTCAAACCCTAGAATAAAATTTCAAAAAGTTTGGTCAAAAAGTACAAAATGTTCCATTTTTAGTTCTTTTAGGCGGATAAGAAATGAAATATAGGATAATTTTGTAGGTGCAACGTTTCAGATGAAGCCAAAAGCAATTTGTGCATTCTAGTGAAATGGTCGACACTGACATCCTTTTCATTGTTTCACAGACACGTCTTAAGGAATGACAAACCAAGACAACCACCTTGGGGCATCAAATACAACCTCATGCTTGACTCCCATCAGAATATACTTCTAGTGGGAAAAGCAATTAGCATCAGTAAAAAAGTAAGATTTTTAGGAGCGGGAATTTCCCGCATTTTCTTTTATCTTTCTTGCTAAACAAATAGACAAGAAGTAAGATTTTTCCCACATTTACCGCCTATTTCCCAATAAACAAACGCACCCTTAGCTTTCATGAAGTCCAATCTCTCGAAGATCTAGGCACTATGTATGTGGGTAGTATGCAGAAAAAGGAGTCTTTAGTCAAAGCCAAACATCCAGAATTCAGAAGCAATCATTCATGTGCTACAACAATTGAGTGGACTAGCGGGGTAAGAAAATGAATGATACAACTTCCACATATATTAAAAAAACGGTAGAAAGCACAGGGGAGCCATAATCCAGGTAAGAGATGGTTCGATCAGAACTAGAAAGTATAGGATAAGAAAGTCACGTGACCAAAAATATGCTTTTCAAAAACTCTAAGGCATAAAGGATTAATAAAAAACCTGCAAAAGAGCTTTTTGCAACTGCGGGCTTGCAAGTAATAACTGGCGGGCTTGTTCCTGTTTTTGTGTGGCCATTAACTGAATCAGATAAATGGATTTAGTACCATATCATGTATTCAAATTTATTCAGAAACACAAGTGGAACTGGATTCAAACACTTACCTTCATCTCAGAAATAATCTCATTCAATTGGTTTCTTGACATTTTGGCCAGATGAAGAGTCAACAGATCGGTGCCCAAAACTGCATGGCCTTGCTGCCCACTTTGATTGGAGTTGCTCCCAATCTGAGGACCTCCAAGAGCTCCCGCCATGAGCGATGCAGCAGCCATAGCTACTGATAGACCTATTGGCTGCTTAAGAATAGCATCCCCAAGGATTGTTGGGCCCCCAAATTGTTTTTGAGGGTCTAAATTATCCATGAACAAAATGTTTTTAGAATTTATTCATATGAAAGAAATTGTAAACAAATTCGATGTGCCATAAGTAAAGAGTAAAAAAAACTAACCAATACTCGAAACCATTCCAGGTCCACCACGACCCTGCAAAGAAACACAATCTGCATTAGGATCATGGTAATAGTCGGCTTTTCACACCCCAGATAGAGATCAAGAAAAATAAGAAAGCGCCCAAACCAATTGGCATGGCGAAGAAAATTGTTTAGCATTATGCTTAGCTCTCACCATCAATCCAACAAGAATCAACATGTTTTTGCTAGAATTCTAAAATGATTGGAGACTACATTATGGGTTGCTATGCTAACCCCTATTTTTACTTCAATAATCACCCCTAACAGCTTTAAAACTATGCAACGAGAATGTCACCAATAGGTTTGCCATTTAAGTGATATAGACAAGAAGAACCCAGGTTTTATGTCAATAACTATAGTGGCATGCAAGCCTCAAAACTAAAGAGGGAGAATGCAGAACCATGTTTCAAATTTTTTAAATGCTTGATACAAATCTCATAAAACTTATATTTTGCTACATTTGTTTCTATAACTATTCCTTAGCCCCTGATTAAGTGTCTCAAAATATCCATTTCAGGATTTGCCTAAAATATATCCCAATTGACAAGTCAAAGCTAATTATACCTACTTTTCAAATTATAACCAAAGAATCTATTACTAAAGTCAATGCATTCAAATTTTTCATAAAACTACATGCCAACTCAAGGAGGATAATAGTATAGGGGTGGAGGGAGTTAGGAACATATCATCTTCATAAGAAATAACAATAGTTATCGTTGTAATCCTGAACTAGATCACATACAGCGGGGGCGCGAGAGCGGAAAAATTCAAAGAAATCTTAGAACGGGAGCACCTTGAGAACGTCATAATATATACATAAACACATAGATGATCCCTTGATTGATACTCTTAGCCATGTGAATTGTTTAATGAAATAGTATCCAATTTTTTGTTCATTATGTCACTCAATTTTATCATAAAAAATAGAATGAAATATTAGAGAAATATTACACTAATACAATGGTAAACATAGAAATCAAAATTTCAACAATAGAATTTTTTATAAAATTATTTGCGAGAATTTTTAAGACTAAGAGATAAAGACATAGTTTGTGAGAATAAATACATATTATAGAGAACTCATGAAGAAAAGCTTAAAAAAATTATAAAATATTGGAAGAATAGAAACTATTAGCTGAACAACAAAGATAAAGGCAATTAGATAAATAAGCTAACTGTCAATGGAGAATACGAAGTCGTTGGTACTTGGTACTTCCTCGAGGATGCAAAATAGTGAAAATACAAGATCTCTTATATTTGAAAGGGTTGCCAAACAATTGATATTTTAAATATTTTTTTTATTTTTTGATCCATTTGTGTAAGGTTAAAGAGTCAAAATATAAGTTTAAGGGTCAAGATTCAAAATCACAAACTTGATTCCATGGGTCAAAAATATTTTTTATTTTCAGCAATTAATATAAGAAAATTATATTTTATTATATAATTTCTTAAAAAATAATTTTTATTCTAATAATATATTATCTACCTATAGTGCATTTTGGACATAATTAATCTTATTTGACTATTTAATATGGCATTAAAAATAATTGTTATTAAAATAGATCTCTAATCCGCGAATTTGA
>CM042188.1:5745145-5766207 GCA_023539305.1 Ilex asprella | reverse complement strand
AATCTAGAGTTCTTAAGAGAAATTCATCAATAGTTTTGAGAGATCTTATAGAACACCCAAAACCCATAAAGCAAGGATCAAAGGATGATTCCAAGGGCGAATCGTGGAGCTCAATTCATCACTTATTAAAACTAGTCGTCAAAAGCTTGCAATGGACTTCAGAATGAACATTCAAGTGAGAAAACGTCTAACCATGGTATTGGTTGAAAAATAAAACTTTAAGGTTTGTACTTTTCGTTTGTCTCTTGAATGAGTTACATACTTGCAATTTTTATTCCTACACATGCTCGATAAATTACTTAAGTGAATCCGATTTGCAATGTTAGCCTCTTATATTTTATTGAATTGGTGATTGAGATCTAGGGTGATAAGATGTGAATTATGCACGATTGCAATTGATTAAATTTCGATATTTTGCATAAATTCATTAATTGAAAATTTGGGTCAAAATGATCGAGGTGTTAATTGCATTAACTGATTGATTAATCATTAATCGAGTGTAATAGGTTTTAATTGGCCATTAATTATGTGTTCAAGTGTATAAGACCTATTAACCTTCCTCTAGGTCAAGTATGTTTGTTTCGGCATATCAGGGTCGATCTCATCCACACACTCTGTTTTTAAAAAATTAAGCATTTAATTTTAGAATTTATGAAAATCAATAGTTAAAAATTTTTCATATCAATTTTATAGAATTTGATACTCTTGGCCAACATGCAAAATCATCCAACTACAATGGCCGTTATCTACACTTCAAATTGGACAATGACACAACAGAGAAACACATCTAAAGCATTCATGCAATCAATGACATCAAAGACCAATGCACATTCTTCTAACTACCATCATGATTATCTATTCTTCAATTTTCAACAATGAAGACAACCAAGAAATGCATCTTTATTGGTCAAGTTGTCAATGACATTAGCGACCAATAAATCAACACACAACTCGATGGAGATAAATGGTATAGAAAGCCAGTAAAATCAAAGTAAGAAAACTCAATTTAGTAACTACAATAAAAAAAAATGTTTCACTAAATATCTAAATTTTTTTACCTGTTCTCGATTTCCGTTAGAGTTTTTATCATTTTCAGCGAAATCAACACGTAATTGACGACCATTGATCTCGTATCCCTGAAGATTGCGACGAGCACTTAGCGCTGTTTCTTCATCCTTGTATTCACAGAATCCGTAACCTTTTGGTTTCCCGGTTTCTCTATCTATAACTAATCTGAATGAAAGCAAGTAACAACAATCATTCATGCAGTTGCTTCAGAAACTTTAACAATTAGAGAAACAAAATCGATTTATAAAAGGAAAATATATCCGCTTCTAATTAACTCAAGAAGTTTTATTGACAACTATCTCTAACAGATCTTGTTGAACAATCAAGCATTTCCAACATGAATGAGGTCAAAGGAACTTAGCTTGTTCACAGCTTAGTTGGCGTGAATTAACATCAATGGATCGGTTAGCACATTAGCTCTTAAGGTGTAGAACAAGAATTCTAGTCAAATCAAGAAGCAAGTAATAAGTATAGGCCTCATTGCAATCAATACTCGTATTACCCAGTGTAATGTGGGAAGACGTTATCAAGTTTCATGATTCATGCTGAACTTATTTGAGCATAATACCTACTAGTAGCAAGCATAGCCTCAGAGGTGTTGGGTCAACTATTAAGGCAGAACTCTCTTAACTGTTTCACAAGACTTGATCGATCAAAGATCCTTTTTCTTGTACCCATACAACTTAAAAGTACAGTGTAAGCATCATTTAAACAGGTCAACTTCTGGATACACAAACAGCTCAGTGACCAATTTATCCCATGATAGTAAAGTGTATACCAGTATACCCACTTTGCAATTCACAATGGTATGCAGGAGCTTGCACTTGAGGAGGTATGGAAAGAAGATTCTCTTCATGGGGTGTCACAACTGTCTTGAATCTTCATCAAATTCAAGCACATTGATACTATTTATAGCATCAGTTATTAGAGAGAAAAATATGTGTAATGAATCACATAATTCGACTAAAATAGGTCACACTCCATGCACGAATTCGCAATTTGAAAGCAAATTCGTGATAAATTCGCTCTCAATATATTGAAATCATGAATTCAAATTATAAATCCACGAATTTAATTTTTGAACTCCAACTAGTCCCTGATCAGGGGAAAAAAACAAAAAAATAAACCAAGGCAAAAGGTTCCTCGTGGATGCACTAACAAAGTCAAGTAGTGGTGGAAGGCCCTTTTTATAGCCTTGTCTAACTGCCCATATTTCCATCCTTTCTGATGTGGGACAAAGTTCTATGCATAGAAATGCCTTCCAACTGTATTCTATTCAGTCATTCACTCACACTATTATTTTGATTCAAAAGCCAAATTACTAGGAAACAAAATTTAAATAATTTATCAAATATTTGTATGAATTTAATTTTTTAAATTGTATTTTTACTAACTTTTATAAATATAAACATGTATGTGTATATATGGGGCTCCCGCTCTAAGAATTATTGAATTTTGCCGCTTTTGAGCGCTCTCGCTTTCATCCACGCTTCCACTCTATGTGATCTAAGTATACCACCAATAGATATGACTTGTTAAAACATTATTTAAAATCTCACAAAAATGATGTCCAAACCCAAAAATAAATGTGAATTTTCAATTTTATGGTGAAAATCATGAAAAACGCAAGTAATTTCTTGACTAAGTGAAGTTATAAGAGAACTTAATATGGGATAGTTTTGTTTTCACATGCCAGGCAACCAAAATCTCACATCTTGAGAAGAATTCTATATGGCAAGGAGTATAGAAAATAATATGGACTCTATTCTTAGACTTGAAAAGGCTATGTGTCCTAAGGAGCCCTTTCTTACTCGTAAGCGCCTTAATTTGATTGCAGCTAGCATCTCTTTTCTTTTGTTTCTCAAAGTCAAGTTTCTTGCTTATATTACAGCTCTAAGGGCCCCAAAATCCACTTTGTCCATAACCCCAACCCAGCAATAACTAATCGCTCTTACCACCTTCTTATCCTTACTAATATGTCTTTCAACATTTGAATGAACCTTGATGACGTTGTTACATGGGGAAATATCACAATTAAAGGAATCATTCACTCAATCATTCCACGGGCCAATCAACCCCCCTCTTCCTAGCACCTAGATTCATTAAGAATCAGTACTACCTCCCTGACTCTAAGTTTTAATGTTTTTCCGTGATAATCAAATTCCAATGAGGTTGGAATGAAGCGGAAAGCAGACCGGCACTTTTTATCTCATGCCTAAAGGAGACCTTGATTCCCACTGAGATTGATTTGTTCCTCCATTGTCATAACTTTATGAAAACAGAACTACCTGTGAAACGATTCTCAAACCTACACATTCCTTCACCATTGGCACAACCCCCACACGAGAAAATGGTTTTATTGCCTTGAAATGGCTTTAGTTGAATTGTGACTTTCAGACTTAGACAATGCTCTCCGTATTTCTCTCCAACTTGAAACAAACCTATCCTTAATGCACACAACCACATCAATACAAATCCCTTCCTCTCTAATATTCAATTTATTGGCCATTGAATTCCTCCTCAGCTCATCATCAACCTTATTCGCAGTAATCCCTCTACGTCTATCACTAGTTCAACTCATGTCCGTGCTAATTCCCTCCTTAACTAATAACAAAGCAAAATCGGTCCACCCTTTTCCATTAAACCCCTTAGGACCAATTAGATCAAATCTCCTTCAGCTAGACTGCAATTTTGAGATTCAAATAAAATCCCCTATGCAACTACCAAACCAATATAGCCCAAACACAACATCACCCTATATTTCTGAAAAAGTAGTCCCCTATTTTTTCATGTCATTACTTCATAAATGTTTTCCTTTAGCCATTGCACACATTCAAAACCAATCAACAGAACAAAAGAGTCATTTCAACGTTGTAATACAAAACAACTTGGTTAAAGAATTTACTTCGAGTGACACAATAAAGATTTTTTGCTCAATTTTCACAATGAAAATTTTGTGGCTTCACCCTGAAGATTTTTTGCCCAAAATTTTCATTTTATATCTTGTTTAAATTTAATGCTCAATATTAACAGGTTTATATTTCAATTACAAACATGTATTTTTAACCCAGATTTCAACTACATATTTGGTTTTATGAGCTAAGTGGTCAGAGGTCTAATTTTGTAACTAGCCTTTGCAAGTTTTGGGGTTACTAGTCATTCAGGCTTTTAAGGCCCATAATTGGTAAAGCCCCTTGCCTTTATAAACAAGCATACCTGACCAATCAAACACATTTCAAATTCTAAGACCATCCTTGCTCTCTATTTCAACTTCAATTGTTACATACTATTCTCCATATATTATGTTTTACGGGTTACTTAGATTTGAGTCAGCTTCATCCCTGTCTTCTCGTGGGGGTTATCATTGAAGGATAACTACTTCAAATATTTGAGTTGGATCTTGAAGTTGTTGATGTCCGTCAATACCCTCACGTGGAGAGACTCAGCTACTTAAGAAGAAGTGATTTCACGACTCTCATACTCAAAGGCCCATTAATGTCAATGAATTTATGCTGCAAAATATTATATACAGTATATGCTTTATATCTGGTTTTAATCGTTATTGAATCGCATACTAAATAATCACTATTTTAGCTCATGTTCAAGTGTTGTTCACATTCTTGTTGCAAATTATGTAACTTGGGAAATTCAATTACTTTATTTCAGTTGCATTTTATGAAAGATAAAGTTAAAAAGAATACATAATCCGAAAAAAAATTCAACCACTCTGTTTAGCGGTAGGAGGGTGGACTTTACCTCCTTTTACATCTAGTTGGAAACTTTGATGTTGATTGTATCCAACTTAGTTATAAACGAATATTCTGGTTTTTAAAAGATGAATGGACTACTCTGTGCATAACATACGCATACAAGTTTGCTTTTACGTACTTGAACAATTCAAATCAAAATAAAATTTAGGTTAACCATGGTGTAACAGATACTATGCCTCATCAAAAGACCAGATTCAGTAGTTTTTCCAACATAATGATGTCAAAAAAAATAAAAAAATAAAAAATAAAACTGACCTGAAGGACAAGACAGGGCCAACCTCCTCACAGATTTGTACGAGCTGCTCCTCAGTGGCATCATATGGTATGTTCCCAACTATCACCCAAAATAAACGAATAACCAACGGCACAAAACAAATCCAGATAAAGCCACCCAGCAGAATATCATATCATAAATTCCATTCTGAATCTTATTGTTACTACATACATTCAATCTATCACAAAAAAAGTCTTCATCGTATAACAAATTATAGTTGAATTCAACACATAATCAATAAAGTAATTACATCTAAATGAATTCGAAATTGAGACAGAGAAGTCGTGAACGAACCGAAAACGCAGCGATTCCCAGAACTACTGGCCATCAAATATGTCTACTTTATCTTTCATAAGAAGGTGAAGCTGATGATGAGGTTCAGCTTCATCTTCTTCCTCCCATACATCCTCACTTCTCTTCTTCGCTTCGTCGCCGTATTTTATTCTATTCTTGTCTTGCCGCAGTTGTCGTCAGAGGCATATCTCGTCGCTCGGTCGGGTTGTGTTGAGTCTTGGGTCTACCGACTTCACGCCGCCTGGTCTGGCTTCAACGAGCCGAGCCCAATAAAGGCATATTTTTTAGGATGGGATTAGATTGGCTTGTCAAAATCCGATTCAAAGAAATGATTCAAAGATCGGATTCAATATTTAATATTGTTCATACCCATGTTTTGTACGTGCAGAGATATATGATTATTATGGTAATATATTATATATAAATAACTATTTTGGCCCTAAACTAATTTAATCCAAACATGAGTATGAATATATAAGAGGTATAAATGTCATTTAAATGTGAAACCTCAAACCCACATATGAAACCCACCCTTCCCATGGGTTTCATGAACCCAAAAATTTCGGTTCCATGACCAGGCCGAATTTCAAATTCTAAGTTTAATATTTAGTTACCAAATATGGGTTTAAGGGGTTTAGTCCCTAACTCAGATTTTTAAACTCCCATACCAAACAACCCCTAAGGGGACCGACAAATTTTTGGGCCATACCAGACCCACAGTAACTATAGGACAAATAGCAGTATGTACTCTGAAAGATTAAAAAAAAAATTTACACCCTTAAAAATCAATTATTTTAAATTACACTTTCGATAAAATTAAGTAGTTATGTGGCCTAAACCATAACGTCCATTGTGATCTATGTCAGATTGATAGCCATGTGAGACGGACGTAAAGGCTTTTGTTGGATTATGGTCTTCCTTTTTATTTTGTTGGATTATGGTCCTTTCTCTTTTCACGTATGTCTCACGTGTCTGTCAATTTGATAAAAATCATAACGGACATTATGGTAGGGTCACATTTCTAATAATTAATTTAACTGAAGATGCAATCTGAAATAATTGACCTTTGAGGGTATAAGTTAAAATTTTTATAATCTTTAAGGATATAAATTGTCATTTTACATGTATTCCCTTTTTATCTTCATCAAAAAACTATAATGTCTTTGTTGGTCAATTTTGATAAAAATAGTGATTTAAGAAGAAAATCATTTAATCCCAATATACTTGTCAATTTCTTAAATCACTTTTTGTAATTGACTAATTTCATGGAATTCATTATAAATCTCAACATTTTCTATGATTATGATGCTATAAAGATTAAAGATTTGAAAGCGACATTAAAAGAATGAGATCAAGCATCAAAATTGCATCATTCACACTCTGAATGCACCTTTCAGCTTAGAACAAAGATAATGACCTAGATATCTAAGATGAACTCTTAATTACTTAACTCAAGAGGATTATGATTAAATGGAATTGAAAATAATCCGTGTATGACTCCTAGGTGTACTTCAAAGAAAAGATTTTGCAAAATTATTTTTTTATTTTTGAAAATATAGATTGAGTTATTATCGAAACTCTCTTAAGCAACACTCTTTAGTGCTCAAGAAGACAAATTTTTTGTCTAGTTTTATGCTTAAAATTTAGTAGGGACCGATATATACTCACTAACCTTCATTAGAGCAGTCTCTTGATGACTTGGGAAAGTCAAGAGGGAAAAGGCCAGAGAGGAGGACGTTGACCTTGCTTGAGCGGTCTCATAGTCACTCGAGTGGTCTGCTTCTCCTAATCAGGTTTGAAACGTGATTTTCATTCTAGTAACAACAACCCTATGACCGTTCTCTCATTGATTGAGTTGTCGTTCATGAATCTAAGTTTTTTGTTAACCAAGATTACCTTATTCCGAACCTATAAATATGGAGTGTCTTTCCTTCAGCTAGGGTAAGCCTCTTGTAAACCTTTTGAAAGAGAAAACTCATATTCTACCTACAGAGCTTTCACCATAATCCTAGATCCCCTAAGACCCAAGGCTTCTACCAGAGATTCTACCCAACCTCATAATTTAGTATTAAAAATCTTGATGGTTTAAACCAAACTTATTGGTATATGCATACTGGGAATTGTTAGCGTGCCCATGATTGCTAGAGGCCTAGAGAATCCTTTATGGAGGTGAATACAAGTAAAGCTACACAAGATGTCAAAGAGGGGCTTTCGGTGGAGAGAAATATTAAAGAAAATAAGCATCTAACCATGACATTGGTTGAGGTATAAGACTCGAGTTCTTGTATATTGACTTTGAGAGTAGTGGATTGAGTTTTGGTAAACTCCGAGTGGTTCCCCGAGGTTTTTCCCGATGAGGGTTTTCCACGTCAATAAATTGCTTGTGCTTATCTTGTTTGTTTACATACACACTTGCATTTGTTAGCACACATACGCACTATGTGTTTTATGATTTGAATGCTTGAAATATAAATCAAACATAGTTGTGTTTGAGTTTGAATTTTGGGATCGCCGTGAGATTGATTGTTTGAGTGAATTAATTGAATATTAATTAAGATCAATTGTCATGGGTGCAAGAGTTTGTGGTGACTAAAATAGGTTCTCACCGTTAATTTGTCAGCGATTATGCTAAAATTGACAAATCTATTCACCTCCATCTAGGTAGTGTCGTGCGCTCCACTTGTATAATCGTGAGGAAAGATACACATAATTTTTCCCCTTTCTCGGAATAATAATTGGTATTAGAGCACGGTTGTCTTGAGTTTCACGTAGACACACCTAAGTGTTTTCCTTCTTGAAATCTATCATTACTACAAGCTAGTTTTGAATGGAGTCTCATAAGAAAGGTGGTTCAATTGCACGACCACTACTCTTTGATGGATCTAATTTTTCTTATTGGAAAACTTGCATGAGAGCATTTCTAAAATTTGTTGATGAGAAGTGTGGTTGACTTTGCAAGAGGGTTGGAGCCATATCACCTCCACCACATAAGTCAAAAGTGGTGAAACGGTGGTTGAAATGAAATCCCTAAAGACTTGGTCAAAAACCGAGAATGAATTGGCAGGATGGAACTCTAGGCTTGAATGCGATATTCAATATCGTGATACCTAATGAGTTTTGGAGGATTGCTAATCACGAGACTTCAAAAGGAGATTGGGGCATCTTGGTTGTTTCCCACAAATGGACTTCCATGGTGAAGATGCAAGATGATAAAATATTTAGTGAGTTTTACGTTAAATGGGATATTGTAAAATCATTTTTTGCATTAGGTACCAAGGTTGAAGATGTAGGCACCAAATGGAAAAACTTGAGATCTCTACCTAAAAAGTTTCATGCAAATGTTACATCATTGGAAACAAGTGTTAACATGGAGTCAATGTCGGTTGAAGACCTAGTTGGGTCAATATTGACTTTTGAGATGAATCTTTCATTCTTAAAGAAAGTTAAGGGCATTGCTTTGATCTTAACTAGAGAAGAGGGAGGGAAATCCAAGTCATCTTGATTAGGAGAGGAGGACCTAGCCTTAATTGCGAGAAAATTCAAATAGTATTTCAAGGCTAGCAATGTAGAGTCCTTAAGGTCGAAAGGAAAGCCTAGTACACCTACTACTCCTAAAGAGGGAAGAAATAAGGGGAGAAAAGGCTTTCAACAAGTGGTTGAGAGAAATGGGCAAACGTTCCAATGCTTTGAGTGTCAAGAATTTGGACACATAGCTTTAGAATGCTCAAATCGAATCAAGAAAGATATGCCCAAAGAAAATAGGAGAGCTATGAAGGTCAAGTGGAGCCATTGTAAAAGTGAGTCCACATCAAGTGATGACTCCTCTTCTCAAGATGATGAAGAGAATTTTGCAGCCTTTGTAGGTCCACTCTCCTCTTCCCTAGAGAAACTTCAACTGGTGAAGTTGAAGCACGTCCTACCATGGTGGTAGAAGACTTGGAAGAGGAAATCCCCACATGTGTGGAGGATGAAGAATGTTTTGAAGATATAAACTATGTATATGATCAATTGTATGTACAATTGCTCAAACAACGAGAGAAGATTCTTTCATTGAGTGGTCAAGTTTACTCAAGTGAAGAAGATAGAAAAACACTTCATATGGATTTAGTGAAGTCCAATGCTCAAATATGTGGACTAAAAGAAGAGAAGAAGTCTCTCCTTAATCGACTGAGCTTCCTTGAGAGAGAGTGTCATGAACTTGTAAACTCAAAGAAGAATCTTGAGTGCTTGCTAGTTTCCGTTGTTGTTCCCTAATCTCTGAACATCACCCTCTTGATATGTGTGTGTGTGGCTTATGTGAGTAAGGGAGTTTCACTCTCCCTCGGAATGATGCAAGAGATGGGGCAACAGAATGGTGGAAAATGAAATGAACAAAATGTGTGGAATGAAATATGTGTGAACAAAAATGCTCCCCAAGCACAAGGAGTCTTTTGAGTGACGTGTTTTACTTGAAAAAATATTTCAAGGTCGTGTCATCAAGGAAGGAAAGCTCAAGTGTGTGAATGTGATTTTGTCAAAATGGAAAAGTGTAAAATTTTTTGTTGTTTTGAGTTTTGGTGAGTTGTGTTCTTAACGAAAATGAAATGAAAACAAGTGTTGGTTAATCCGAAGGGTTCATTCCTATGGGAATGACTCAACTCAAAACCTTCCTCCAATGGTGCTTAGATGAATGATTGATTCGTAGGAAGCTAGGGACGAGATGGAGGTGAGGATTCAAGCATACACCGTGGCAATGCCTACGGTGTATCAGAAACTCACAACCAAATAGAGGTGAGGATGCAAGCATAACCTGTGACCAGGCCTACGGGATATCAAAGAATCACAACCACGTCCACTCTCAACTTAGTCAAACCGAACCAACGTACACCAAGAGGAGGAAAGAAAATAAGTTGAAGTGACACACGCAAGAGAAGTTCTCCCTTGAATTAACCAACTTAAAATCTAGCTACTCATGAAAGCAAAAAATGCATAATGTAAAGAGACATGATTGAAATGAAGCATGAAACTTGTATTGAAATGAAGAGAAATGAAACTAGGAAAATTAGTGCATTTAATACCCAATTAAAAAGCTTGAAATGAAAAACTCAATGTAAACATGATAGAATCTAAACATGTAACTAAACTTGGAATAAACTTGAAATAACTAAGATTAAAGTGCAAGGAATGAAGATTACAAGAGTATTAAAACTTACTACAACAGAAATGGAGAAGAAAATGCAAAAATATAAATTTCTATTACACTATTCATCATCTTCTTCCTTGGGGCATTCTAAGCTTAGGTAGCCACTCTTCAAAACTTGATGGAATGCTGAATATATGGAGTGTGAGCCTTGCAATTTCATCCATGGCCGTTCCCCCAAGGTGTGTGCAGGTCTCCCATTAATGAGAGGTTGAATGGATGAGTTTTGACAGGCTAGGACAAGCCAAGCCTGCAACCCATCATGGCAGCCCCTTCATCTCCCATCCTCATAAATGCAATGGCCTTCAAAGTCTTTAACAAGGGTGTAGAAGACATGTTAATGTGTAAGGGAAGTCAGGGGGCAAGTGGGAGAATCAATGGTGGGACCCCCAAGCAAGTAGGGCTTGATATTCAGGCGTTCTGGGTACTTCAGCAGAGCGAACCAGTACCCCGAACTCCAGAGGCAGAACCCGTACTGGTACACCATACCGGTACACCCTACTTTGGATCAGTTTTTGTAGAAACCGTTGGATTGAGCTAAAATTTTGACACAATACAAAAGACATCCAGATCTACAACTTTTATGTTTTGAAATTTTTTAGATTCAAAATGGATCATGGTCAAAAATGGAAAAAACAGAGGTACTGTGTCTAAACCTTGGGAAACCAGTGGACTAAACCTTCCAAAATCCATTTCTCTTGGTTTCTTCACCTTCCAAGCCTCCCAATCCTCATTTAATGTGTCCATGTATTCACCACACATCCATACTTGGTTGCAAGGTTCTAAAATACATGATTTACACTATAATTACCTGCAACATCGAAAATTCAACATTATTCATAATTTTAGCTAGCTCTAAGTACTTAGATGCAAAAGTTGAGTTAAAATGCATGTAATGAGACCTTCAAATATGTAATATTTTGTGCTCATCATTGAGTCAACATGTGCAAAACTTGATAAAGATTTTTACGAATAAAATGAACTCTCTAAAAGACTTCCTCAAAGAAATGAAAAGTTTGATAGAATGTTATATATGGGAAAAAGTGTGGGTAACATGCACTCTCTAAGCTACACCCATAAACACACCACCAATACTTCTTCCAAAACCATATTTGTGATGGGTAACACCTACCCATCACCCCCACAAGTCCTAAAATGACCAAAAATGGTAAAGGTAGACCAACCGTGATATATGTTATACTTGTGGAGAACATGGTCATCATAGTAGATAATGCATGAAAAATAGGGATGCCTTAAATAAGAAGCTCTTGCTTCTAACCAACCAATCCAAAGCTTTAAACAATCAAGTCATAAAATTTTCTAAGCTTTTGGAAAGGTCTAGTGAGTCCAAGTGTATGCATGTATTATCATCAAATGGACCGCATGCCAGAGTGCACAAAGTTCCTTCTACCCCCCAAAGTCAAGGTTGATCTACACACTTCTGAAGATAAGAGAGCTAGTCCTCCATCAATTCTCCGACCTAACCTAAGTTTTAGGAAGGAAAAGCAAGTTTGGGTGACTAGGGAGGATCTTGAGAATATCCAACCCTGAGTGGTTCTACCAAGGTCATGGCTCCTATTAAGTGTAGGAGATGTGAGATTATGGCTAGGTTCTCATTAATGCATTGCATCAAACACCCTAGGGTCATACATTGTATATATTTTTCTTTGCTTATTTTTATACAATATTTTAGGTGTCAAGTTTGACATTCACTTTTAGGATTTTATGATAATTCCTTTATTTGTTATTTTCTTTATATGTGTGCATGTTTATGCATATTTTTATTTGTATTTGGTTATTTAAAAATACAAAAAAATTATAAAAGAAAAAGTAAAAAAAATTGTTTATTTGTATTTGTTAATGATCATGGTAATTAATACTTTGGTTTGCATCATAATGATTTTATCCTTAAATCAAAGTTGAAATGTGCGTTGTTATGAGTCATATTAGGGAATAGAGAACTTAGTGACATAAATCTTATTGCATAATTCATTAACCAAAATCTTTTTACCCTAGCGTGCTTGGATAGTGTATACCTTTGAAAAAATCATAAACCAAGTACACGCCTACCATTTACCTTTATACTTAGGAGTCCTATTAGTTTGAACTATTAGGATCTTAAGTGACTCTAAGTGTTGGTGATAGGTGAACACATGGGTAAAGATTAGTTAAATCTCAATTCCTTAAAAGATGTAGAAGGTCAATTGTGTGGAAAGAGCCCAATGTGATCAATCGGTAAGACATAAATAATGGCTAAAACAATTGCACTTGAATTGTTGAGAGTAATTATGCTTAAAAGACATTACTCATTTGTGTAAAGCTCAACAAGCTCATGCTAATCACATTTAGAAGCATACTCTAAAAGTATGCAATTCACAATTGCATTAATTAAAGCCACAGAGAATAAGTGATAAAAGAAATAAGGAGTTATCTAAAAAGAAAAATCATTAAGACACTCATTAACTAGTCATGTATTCACTTAGACGATGCATCAGGATTTCATGTTAAGCTTGTTAATGATTTGAATTGAGCAGAATCCTAATTGTGTTGGAGTTTGATTTCACACACGTTGCACTTGAATTAGTACAAGTTGAACAAATTTTGAACGCATGTGAGTGAAATTGAACAAAGTGAGGAAACAATGCTCTAGGATGCATAAAATTGAATTCTATATTCCTTGAATATGCCTTAGAGTAATATAATGAGATAATGAAATTTGGAGAGCTATTATAATGTGAACATGTGTAAATTTCATGATTATAAACATTGAGCATTTATTATTTAAATTGAAATTTGCATTACATTTAATCCAATTTCATCCATGCATGTTCATATAGTTGCATAGAGGTTGTACATACATCCATGCATGCATTGGAAGGTTGAAGGATAGAATGAATGAGTAAGTGTTGAGACCAGTTGGTGCATAGAGGAGCTGAGGCTGATATGTCACTTGGGACAATGAAGCTTAAGGCACCGTTTGAAAGTCTACGACTAGGGTTTTAAAACCGTGTTTTAAAAGACTTCTTGCATTCCAAACCCTTTCATTCACGTCCTCAGCCTCCAAATACCCTAACCCTTGAGTCTAAGTATTCCCAAACACATTCTACAAGGTTTCTAAGGTCAATTCATCACTTAATATGCTAATCTTCATGAATAAGACGTAGATTCTTAGAGTGTTTAACGAGATGGCTCCGAGAATAGAGAAAATACTTAGAGTTGTAGAACCACATGTTGAGATCAAGGTTGATTTCGAAGAGAACAACTAATTTCAAACTCTAAAATTTGAGGGAGATACCGAACCGAGTATGCTCTCAGAATGATTATGATTGAGCGAAGGGTAGATCAAGCACAGGTAACTTAGTCTACCTCTATAAACTTTGCAAATCGTGGGTGGACACAACTCTTAGATTACCCCAAGGCTTCGAATGATAACATCGTGAGAGATGTGAGTATGTTGGAGGGGTTGAGTTCGTATTCTCTATCAAGCTCATAACTCTTGGTTTGCCTAGGGTAGAGAATGATGCCCTCATTGGAAGACCAGTTAAGGATTTGCCTCCTCTCCATGTTGTGGCCACAAAACTATATGGTGTAGACCATCTAGAGAATTGGATGACTTTAAACTATTTCCAGAAAAATCGAATCCCAAAATATAGGATGTTTAATCTCATAGCCAACTATGACATAGAATTGAAATCCAACATCACAGAATTCCCAATTCAAATAGCATATATGGTATATGCTACAGGAATAGGGTTACATCTCGATTTTCCTATAGTGATATTTTTGGTTTATTCGGTCAGCCTGGTTAGAGGGGAGAGTATCAGATGGTTTGCCTTTTGGATCATTGATAAATCATATCTACAAGGGCAGAGGAGTTGTTTTCTTGCCCAAGGATCAATTGCAGTACACTATGAGGCCTTTGAACAAGAGTTCTATGTAGACTGACTATGTTGTGATAGTTAAAAAGACAGGAGAAGCTGTAGCAGATCCACCAGTGCATTCTAAGACTATTACATCTAGTCCACCACCACCATGACGTGATCCTAGTTTAGACATTCTTGCTGCTAAATTAGCATCGTTGGTTGATATGCTTACCAGTATGCAACAATGCATGAAGGAATGTCATCGTCTTACTTCATAGATACTAGATGCGTTGGATGGTCGGATTGTGAGCGTGGAGATGACTTAGTTGGTCATCTTTGGTTCACTTACTAGAAGAATTGGACGACTTCGAAGATTGATCAAAGGTAAGAAGATCGAAGGAGAGCAAGTGCCAAATGACTCAGATTCAGACACAGAGCTGCCTGGACATGATGGTGGATCGAGAAATGTTGGAGATAGTGAAGATGATGCAACCACTTGAGCAATTTTAGAGACTTTTAGTTTAGGCCATATGGTAGATTTTGAGTGTTTATTATTCATTCATGATCTGTATTAAAGTAATCTATTTTTTTGTTCATTTTTCATTTTATTACTCTTATTTGTTTAAGTTAATTTTTGTTTGTTGTGACATATTTTTAGTTCGGTTATTTGATGCTTTATCATTTGGACTATTGAGTTATATGTTTTGTTTGTCTTTTGCTTACTTTACATGCATGCTTTAGCTAGTTGATTTGTATTCATACATTCTTGTTATACTATGATTTTATGGCATGCTTGTTATATATTGTCATTGAGTTGACATTTATAGTAAATAAGAAAAGAATATGTTGGGTAACTTGATTCTGTACTATGCTTATGATATGTTGTCATTGAAATGACATTCGTGACAAAAAATGGGAGAATATTTTAGGTACATATGGTTGAAATTAAAGAGTTTCCTTTGACTAGACTAGATATGCTGCATGTGAACATAATAAGGGAGAGGTTGTTCAAATACTCAGGGGAAGTAAATTTACAAACTTGGATGAAGTTACCCATTTTACACTTGTTTAATTTTACACTTGCTATTTTACTTGTGAACATCAACTAAGGGAGAGAACTTTTTTGTGTTTTTCATTACTATATCAATAGGTTCTCAAACATATGGGGCGAAGTAGTTCATAATATGTTACATATTTGTACTTGCATAATGTAGACATAAATATGCCCTAGGCTTAACTCGGTGCTTTCAAAACCTTTGATTATGTTATGTATTTCTAACATATGATACTTTTCATAAGGTTTTGGTTTAAGCAATGATATGCATCTTATACTTAGATAGAGATTTAGGACGTGTATTGAGATTAGATTTACAATTCTTTTTCTTCAATGGTTTGTTGGTTATAATCTTAATTTCTTATGTATTTTGTCACAAAACTGTCAAAAGGGGAGATTGTTAAATCACATTTTTGTAATTGACTAATTTTGTGGAGTCTATTGTAAATCTCAACCTATTCCATGATCATAATGCTATAAAGATTGAACATTTGAAAACGACATTGAAGGGAGGAGATCAAGCATCAAAGCTACATCATTCACACTCTGGATACACCTTCAAGCTTAGGACAAAGGTAAGGACCTAGATACCTAAGTTGATTCCTTAGTTGATTAACTTATGAGGATTAAGGTTAAATGGAATTGGAATCAATCTGTATGGAATTGGAATCAATCCGTGTAAGGCTTCTAAGTGTACTTCAAAGAAAAAAATTTCTAAAGCCATTTTTGTGTTTTTGGAAACAAATATTGAGCCATTATCTAACCCCGCTTGAGCAATACCTTTATTCCTAAAGAGGACAAGTTTTTTGGTTGATTTTATGCTTAAAAATCTGTAGGGGACTGATCTATGCTCTCTAGCTTTCTCTAGAGCAGTCTCTTCATGACATAAGAAAGTCAAGATGGAAAAAGCCAGAGAGGAGGACAAGGCTCGCTCTATGAGCTCACTTGAGCGGTCTACCATTTTTACCATTAGGTACCTTTTTCACTTTTGGGGTAGAGGTATTACACTCAGCTTAACAAACACGGTCTTAGAAGGAGTGGAGGTGGTGTGTTCATGTGTAAATCCTAAACCTCACTTGTCCTATCTAATTTATGGACCCTAGGGGAATGTCTCTTGGAAAGTTCCTTTGGCTCTTGAAGGACTTTGGCTAATATGGTGAATTTGTCCTCTAGAACCTTCTTAGACTCTACAATCCCACGAAACTCTATTTCAAGGAAACTCATTTTGTCTACTAAGGATGCATTCTCATCACTAAGCTCACTCACTTGAGCTTTTGATTTCACCAACTCAGCAAGAAGTGCTTCTTTCTCTTTCTCACTTGATTTTAGCTTTGTGCTCAAGTTAAGCACTGTCTTCTTTTACGTTAGACATTCTGCAGAAAGTTCTTTATAAGCGTCTTGGATGTCTTCATAATTCTTAGTTTCATCCTCACTTGAGGATCCATCCTCCTTAAAGTCTTCTACTATGGTGGTAGGACTTGAGTAAACAACTTTCTCACATTTTGAAGTTTTAGGAGGTAAGGAATACACGAGTCGTAAAATTTTTCAGATCCTATTGTGAATAAGTCCCTTCATCCAAACTCGATTCGGACTCACTGCCACTCCATTTGGATTTAACAGAGTTCCTCTTTTCTTGGGTCACATACTTCGTCTTCTTGTTGTTCGAGCACTCTAAAGCTATGTGTCCAAACCTATGACACTCATAGCATTAGATTCCTTGATCCTTTATTTTTCAGCCCTTAATGAAGTTTCTTCCCTCCCTTACATTCCTTAGGAATTTTAGGTCATTCAATTTGCTTGTTCTTTGACCCAGAAGAGCAATCGTTCCCTGCCTTTAGATATTTTCTAAATTTTCTAGCAAACCTGGCCAGCTCCTCACTCCCAATGGTGGGTGACTCGGACTCATCTTCTTCTCTAATAGAACTTAAGGTAATGTTCTTGGAATTTTTTGTGCTGACGAAGTTTCGTCTCATATGCAAGTAGAGACCTATCTTCCACTTTGAGCTTCTCCACATTTTGACTCGTTTCAATAGTGGTGACCTTGGCTTGGAATCTCTTAGGTAAAGATCTCTTAGGTAAATATAACTAAGTAGGATTGGCTGTGTATTTTTAGCAATGTATTATTGATTATTGTAAATCTATATCTCTATTTATACTACTTCTAAAAAAAATTGAATTCCTATTTTTCCCTTTTTAGAAAGAATAAAGACAATTATATCTTTTGTATTTAATTATCCCATTTCACTTCAATATCTAAATGACCCTCTATATGATTCACATGGCACATGAACTATTGTCCATTGTATCACACATTAATTTGTTCATTTAGCACATGTAGTGGCCATTTATGTTTCCAGCACATTCATCAAATTGGTCGTCCGTCACATTAGGGAGAATAATACACTGTCATTGTAATAATAATGACTTCGCATGAATAATAGAGAGAGAGAAAGAAGCTATTGATTTTTTGGTATTTAAAGAGTCAAAAACTTCATATTCATATGCATTCATTTACCTTCCTATAGATACTCTATGAACTTTTATGAATCCAAATATATCACTTAAAAATGAGAGAATTACACTTAGACCTCCCAAAGTTTATTACTTAATTACTCAGACTCCCTGACATTTGAAATATTGCACACAGACACCCTGAAGTTTATACACACGTAACACTTAGACTCCTGCTGTAAATATATCCATTAATAAATTACATCCAGACCCCTGAAATTTGTAAACATATATTATTTAGACCCTTTAAGTTTAAAATGTTATATTTAGACCAAAAATACTTCAATCAAAGATAAAATATCAAATATTTTAAATTTTACAATTAAAATTCATGTTCTATTGTATCATTTATTGAAATAAAATCAAAAATAAGAATTCAATTTTTTCTTAAAAAATCTTAAATAATATACAATTATATTGTGTATTCAAATTTAATTTGGTCGTTTAAAAAACCAAATTAAAATACCAAACTACTCCAATTAAAGCTAAAAGATATTGTGTCAATTACAGTTTGACCACTTGTTTAATTTTTTAGTTTTATTCTAATAGATAGTATAATTATATACTAACTATGATTTTTTTTAAAAAAACTAGATTTTTATTTTTTATTTTATTTCAATAAATGACATAATAGAACATGAATTTCTGGATGTAAAATTTATGCTCTATTATAAATGATTTAGACCCCTTTTTTGATTTTTTAGTTTTATTCCAATTGATAGTATAATTGTAGACTAATTACGATTTTTTAAGAAAAAATTAAATTTTTATTTTTAATTATTTCAATAAATGATACAATAGAACATGAATTTTGGTTGTAAAATTTAAAATATTTTATATTCTATATTTGATTGAAATATTTTTTGTCTAAGTATTATATTTTAAAATTAAAGGGTCTAAGTATATATACTTACAAACTTCAAGGGGTCTAAGTTAATTTATTAATGATATAATTATAGCAAGGGTTTAAGTGTTACGCACGTAAAAACTTTAGGGGTCTGTATGTAATATTTTAAATGTTAGGGGTCTGAGTGATTAAGTGACAAATTTCAGGGAATCTAAATGTAATTCTCCCTTAAAAAATGCACTATTGTTGTTACATTGGTTTCATCATTTCGCCATTAACTTACCTTTAATTTTTGTTCGAGTCTTTACAGGAATCTGGCAAGTATACTCAAAGATAGGGAGAATCAAATCAAGGGCCTTCTTTTTGTTGCTACTATTTGTGAACCTCACTATTTAATTATTCTACTCTAGGTTAAAAGACATCCATTTGCTATTCTATCTAGCATAAACTTTGTTTGAGATATTGGGTAAATTGTGGATTGGTTTGGCAGAGCAAACCCACCCTCTTATAGTTGCTTTGGTTGTGCTGCTTTGTATACTCAAAGGCATTCACCTCCTCCGATTGTAAACATTATTATTCATATAAAACTTACAAAATCAGTTTAGTATACACATATTGGCTTTCCTTTTATGGATTGTTGGTATAATGATTGGTGTAAACTCCTAATCCATTTTCATATAATTCATAGCACTAAAAAGTCCTCATAGATATTAAATGATACAACTCTGATACCAATTTCATAAACATAATGAGTGTTTGCTTTTAAACTCAATAGATTAACTAACTATACACAACTATGATACGACTCAGTCATAGACTTGTTACATTTCTACATCAAGCTCACTATAATTTACATGTCTCAACAACATTATTCAATACTTACAATGAAACCCTGAAAACTAGCAGTTCAACCATTCACGAACTTTCCCGTCACCTGCTAATCTGAAAAGTAAAAATAATGTAGGGTAAGCATCAATAGTTCAGTAGAGTAGTTCAATTCCCAAGCAAACGAGTTTGAAAATACTAGTTTAACATGATTAGGCAAAAAAAAATGAGCATTTGATACACATACAAAAGTAAAAATGTCATTTCATTTAAAACAGTGTCATTTAAGTAAAGTTGAATGGTAAAAAAGAGTTTAGAAACATCCTGTACAGTGCTACACCGGTGGAAAATTATCTTAAAAGATCACTTAGGGTCAATACAAATATATGATCCAATCTTTTGGGGGAACCCCGAGGAAGATACGCTCTCTAATCAAAGTTCAGTACTCAAGTCCGAAATCCAACTAGGCCACCATGACATTTACGAACTCAATTAAAAATCCTCTACGGCTTCAACTTGGAACGTAAATCCTTTCCCACTTGACCATTGCACACTTACATTTCAATCAAAAGGATCCTAGAGTTTCATTCAATACGAATAATATGAACCTTTTGAGCATTTTGTGCGAAACCGCACTCAAAACCCTAATTCGGGTCCCAATCTCAAGTCAACATTCAAACACTCAGTCATATAGTTCAAAATATGCTAAAAATTGATAAATAGTATATGGAATAATTTTAAATAAATTTGGAAAACATCGTCTAATTCGGAATTGAGAAACTCTACCAGTAGCCGCGTTTTGATCCAAAACTGTCAAAAATAAAACAATGTTATTTTTTAATGAAATTTCATACGCATATTCAATTTAACTAATTAATAATTAACATAAAATTTATTTGGCCAAAATCACCCAAAAACTGGGTCAAATTGGCTCGAGAGGGCAAAATATATATTTTACACCACATTTATTCGAGTATTGGATTAACCTCAAATTTTACTGGGACCTCCGTCCGAATGTTCTCCATTTTAGAGATGCCAACTTACAATTTAAATTTATATATCCAAATTTTTTAGTATACCATTTAAATTTATAAAATTCATTCAACGATTAATAGTCAACAAAATAATAAGAGATTAAACTTGAAGTTCAATACTAGACACTCTAGTGATGATATCTATGATGTTATGACAACCGAAATAAGTTATTAACAAGCTCAATTTAAATATAAATAAATTACATAATTTTGTCATACGATATAGGTTTTAAAACATAAATACTATTATAATTAATATAATGAATATAATATATAGTATAAAACTCATAAAAATAAAATTTGACTTCATTGAATCTGCGTCTATAAGAAAAATTTAAGAACT
>CM042188.1:5726679-5745045 GCA_023539305.1 Ilex asprella | reverse complement strand
GGGTAGAGTGGTTGAGTCGCTGGGTATTGGGGGTTGGGTATTGGGTGGTGTTTGTGTGTATGTATATATGTACGTATATATATATATATAGAGAGAGAGAGAGAGAAGACTAATGAACAAAGAGGCAAAATAGTCTTTTTATTAAGATAGTTAACTTCATCTAACTATTGGGGTCCTAGTGTAATTTTTGAAAAAAGAGAGGGTGTCCGTGTAATAAAGCCAAATGTCAGGTGGTGTGAATATAATTTATCCAAATATAAAATATGCACTTTTATGTAACATAATGATCTATGAGTACAAGAAATTAATGCAAAAAGTTGAATATATTTTTCGAACCATCTACTCTCTTAGTGACATTTGAAAAAAAAATATAAAATTATTGTTACCATACTAACATAATATTTATATACATATATACAAAAAAGAACTAAAAGAAGTTAGAATATACATCAATAGAGGGTCATGCAATATTTCTCTAAACAACTTGTCAAATTATGTAAATGACATATAAATGAGTTATATCGTATACATTTCTTCTAATTAGTTTCACCAATACCTAATTCATTTATAATTGTATCGTGACAGATCCATTCGTTTACTAAACATGCGGTTTAAAGAAAACTTAAACCCACTAATTTTATGTCGTGTTAACAGGTCATGTAATATATTGACACCCCTAATTTTGATATAAAAACTTGATTTTATAGAGTTAATTTTTTTTTTGAACTAGAAATTGTCTTTTGATGTTAAACTACATAATTTTATAAAATATTATTTGTAACATGAAAAATAGTTGTTGCCCTTATAATTTTTATTAGAGTTTTTCTTCTTTAAACTATTTTTTAATCTAAAACAACATTTTAATGTTTTAAGAAATATTATATACGACGGGAAAAATAGTTGCCATAAATATAAAAAATTCTTTTGAATTTATAAAATATTATTTGAGGCAGGAAAAACAGCTGTCTCAAATACAAAAATTTCTTTGGAGTTTATAACACTATTTACGGTAGAAAAAATAACTGTCACAAATACTAACACAAATACGCTTTTTGTAACGACAAACACAGTCGCCACAAAAAATTGTCTCAAATATGTCTTTTGTGACGACAAACACATCCACCGTAAAAAATTTGTCACAAAATGCCATTTTTCTTGCAGTGTCAAGGGAGTTTCTGGGGAGGGGGATGAATGCGAGAGAAATACATTGGTTCACCGATGTAGGAGCTCGACTAATCCACTCTTTAATGAAGTCTCTTGCTCCTTTTTCCTTTATTGATCATGGGGAGGTTTTACAGTGCAATATGGAGAAAAATAGGGTTCTACCCCCTCTATGGAGGCGTTACAAACTATTTAAAGAGTTGTCTCTTCTTTTTCGGGATCTTTTGTCGAGATCCATGCCTGTCATGCGTGGAGTCCTCCTTGATTTTAGGAGAGAATTTTGGTTGGTTGAGAGTCTTGTGCCTTGACTGTAGCTTAGCCCTTGTTTCAAGATTATCTTATGTTATCTGATTGTTTGTCTGTCAATAATTTACTTACGGACTAGGAAGGGAGCTCGAGATCTAAGCTCGAAGCTCAACATGTCCGAGCTGACCTCCTGGCCTTAATTAAGCTCGTGCCCGGGATTTATCCCAGGTATTATCAGTTGCCCCACAGCCCTTGGCCCAAGCGAGCTTGGGTAGGGGTTGAGCTGTCTAAAAATGAGCTAGCACATGACAAACTCTAACTTGCACGTAAGGGTCTCCCCTTGACGGTTTTCAGCAATCATGGTTTTCTCGATTCCTACGCATATTTTCAACCCATGTTTTTCAAGTTATAAATGCCGAAACGGTTACAGGAATCGCCTTATTCCCCTGTTCAACTTCCCTCTTTGTTCTTTTCTGCTCACTCTCTAGGCTTCCTGGCTTAAAGTTTTCTGATTTTTTTATCCAAAGTCGAGTTTCCTTGGTTCAATTCGAAGGCCTTCATCGTCCCTTTCCTTTAATATCACTATGAGTTGCGGTTCGTAGTCCATTTCAGGCTAGGTACGTCTTTTAACATTTTCTCCTCCTTTCTCATTCTAGATCCCTCGAGTTTGAGGTGATTATTGCATTTCTGGGTTTTTTTGCTTCTTTTACTTCTGGAATCGAGACTATTGCTTATCCCATCTTCCCTTCTTCGTGGATTGGTGTTCTATTTTGCGAATCCTCAGCATCGGGAGCTACTGTGCGGACCCTAGGGTTATTAGGGAGGGCTTAGTCAATATTCCCTCCCTCTATTGTTCTTTCAATTTTCCCTTCTCTTGTCCCATCGTGTCTGCTTCCTCTGGGGCCACCCCTTCCTTTGTTTCCCTCTTAGGGGATAGGTCTGCCAAGGAGGATGTTGATTTAGGAGAGGTGGGGGATGAAATTGATAATTTTTCTAGTGTCGAATCTGTTGATACCGAGGCGAATACTGGGGAACCTCCCTTAATTCTGTCTCCATTGCTCCCAAAGCCCAACAAGGGTAAGACTAAGGTTAGCTGTGGGGATATTAGGCAGCATTGAGGGTGCAAGGGTTGCCTTCAGAGCTGCGGAACATGTGGGTTCTAGTGATCTCACTCTTTCTGCTCTAAAAGTCCTTAGTGTCTGTTTTGGTTTCCCCCCCGGGGTTCAATATTGGAGTCCAGACGAGTTTATCCCATATACTTCCCAAGTTCATAAGAAAGTTTACTTTTTTCATGCTGCATTTGAGAATGGTTTATGTTTTCCCATGCATCCTTTCATCAAGGGTGTTCTACAACATTTCAATGTTTGTCCAGCTCAGCTTTCTCCCAACTTCTGGGATGTTCTCGTTTTCTTCAAAAAACACAAACTCGAAGTTCCCACCATCCTTTTACTCCTGGAACTCTTCAACGTAAAGCATACCGCTTCTAAGGGTTTCTTGTATATTTCTAAGTGTACGAAGGCTCAAGTAGTCATATCTGACCTCCTGAGCTCTCATAAGGGCTGAAAAAAAAATTTCTTCTATGTGGGTGGCTCACAATGGGAGTGTAATCCTACTGATAAGACTGATACTCTTCCCATTCCTAGGGCTTGGTCTGTCCCTGACAACCTGGGTAAGTCTCTACTAGAGCTAATTAAGATCAAGTGATTAAGTTATCTCACTGATTTCGCTCCTCTTGTGTTGTCTTTCAAGTGTCCGACCAGAACTCAATGCTGAGGACGATCGGGTGTTGTTGAGGTTGGGGAGGTGTAATTCCGAGAAGTATTTTGAACTCATCAAACCTTGGGTTCTTGTTCAGCAGGGATTTAGCCCCCCTGAGGTGAGGATTGAATTTCCTGTCCCGATCTCTATCGCTGGCCCTGAGGGTATGACAGGTACTACCTCCTTTTAATTCTTTATCTTCTTCCTATATAGATATATATTTGTTTTCTCCTTTTTTGTGTTATCTTAGGCTTTTCATCTCTCTCCTTACTCAGCTTATCCTCTTTTAAATTTTCAGGCTCTTCTTCAATGAAACTCACTCCGGCAGAGCTCGAGGCGAAGATTGACCAGATGAAGAAAAGTGGAAAAAATAGTAAGCGAAAAGCCGAGGTTGTCTTTGGAGGGAGCCCTCTTACCCGAGCTAAGGTTCAGAAATTGGGGGAGCCCTTTCTAGTTCCAGATTCGGCTACCAAGACCCCGACCTCATCGTCTACGACGGCACAGATCAGGGTGTCTTCACTTGGCCCCAGAGGTCAGTCTTTTTCCCAGTAACCTCCTGATCAAGGCCAGACTTCTCCTTCCTCGTCTGAAGTTCAGAAAGCTTTGGGAGTGGCTGCCCATCTTCAGCCTGACGTTATCTTCTATAGTCCTTCTGGGAAGACTCTCGAGTCGTCTTTAACAAGCCCTCGAACTGAGAAAGAGGCAAGTCCCAGGGTAAAGAGGAGTGAGGGCTCTTTCCTTGAAAATAGTAAACTTGTTTCTGGTACCATTTCTTCTGTCCTCCCAGACTCTAACATTTAGAAGGTCTCCTTTATGTCTCTCGAGAAGTCCTTCAGCTCAACTCTCCAAGGAGAAGTTGTTGTAAGTTCTTATAATCTCTTGTGCCCTCTCACCCTTATGGTTTTATACTGACCCTTCTGTATTTTGCTTCTTTTACCCAGCTGGCTATCCATGTGAAGAGCTTGATGGGCATCTAGTCTTTGGAGAGCTCTTCCAAGGCTCTGAAAGAGTACGAGCTTAAGGTTGTCGAACTATCTTTTGACAACGATAACCTTCGAGCTCAAGTGTGTGCCCTTCAGGAAGAGATGAAGAAGCAAGCTTCTACCTCCAAGAGCTTTGAGGCAGTGAGGGATAAAGTCAAGGAGGGAGAGAGAAAAGCCAGGGATGAGCTTAGGATAGCTAAGGAGGAGCTCAAGCTTAAGACCGAGGCCTGGGCCAAGGCCAGCCAGGATGCCTTTGACAAGTAGAGCTCCCTTAATAGTCTGAAAGGGGAATATGTCACTCTATTCGAAGCGAACAGTACCCTCTGCAATGAGCTGGAGGCGCGGGAGGTCACCATCAAGTAGAAGGATGGTATCATTATTGAGCTCAAAGATGGCGTCCTCACCAAGTGGGCAACTGGATGACTTACTTTGCAACGTAAGGCTGAGAGAACCTATCCAGACCTCGACTTTTATTTTGCTATCCCAACTGAGGAGGAGTTGGAGGAGTCTAATGCCGAGGTTGAGGAGGGGACCTTAGATCCCACTGTTCCTGGTGTGATTTTAAAAGGTGCTGAAACGCATATTCCTTCTGCTAGAGTCTTGGCACAGGATGCTTCTGCTACTCTCCCCCTTGGGAGATCTCCTATTTATACGTCTACCGAGCTCCCAGCTACTCCCGCAGTTGTTCCCGCTATTGACTCTTTCTCGGGTGACCTCAAGAATGAGACTCCTGCTTAGAGCTTGCCAACAACTAGGGTGGAGGTTCCCTTAACGGGTATCCCTGAAAGTTCTCAATTTTTGCCTCCAGCTGCCGAAGGCTCTTCTGCCAAGCTTCAGAGTTCCTCCTTTGCGCCTTCTTTAGAATCCTAGGACCCTTTTCCTCTTTTTGTGGTTCTGTCTTTGAAATTCATTATGCTTTGATTTTAACTACCTTTTGTCTTAACTATGTAACTTGAATTGGAGACGTGATATGCTTTTCCCAGCTTTATGTTCTCCTTCCTTGCTATATCTATTTTTCATATTACCCGGTCTAAAGAAGTTGGATGTTTCCTGCTCTACTACTGAAGGTAGTGGTGAGGGCGAGAGAGATGTCAGCGTTTAGCCCTCAGACTATTATCTCAACCTTTGCCTATTTAGTAGGATGAGAAGTATTACACCTTTTAGTTGTTTTCCAAAGTCGCAACTACCATCATTAATTTAGGAAACTCAAAAGACCGCCCACATTGCTTTTGCTGTGATTCTTGATTCCTTGAATCTTGCGACCGTTTCCAAATCTTCTTGGGGTTCTTTCCTCTTTGTTTCTATGCTTTTAAGGTATTTTGTTTTCGAGTTTTTCTTTTCCTCTTCCTTAAGATTACCTGTCTTTGTTTTTTGCCCAAGAGTTCCCATGGCTGCTCCCCTTTCCTCACTTTTTCAAGAACGCTCTTCCTCCGGGATAGATTGGAAATTACAGTCTTGTTTTTTGGTTCCCTTTTCACTGACTTCCTCTGAACTGGAGGGGATCAAAAGATGATTCTTTCCTGGGATGGACTTGCCTCTCAAGGTTCCCACCCCTGATGAACCTCCTAATTATCTTCCTTAAGGGGAGGTTTTTATTTTTTAAGGCGCCTTGGAGATGGGCCTCCATCTTCCTATCCACCCATCCATTGGGTGTATCTTGGCTTACTATGGTTTGCCTCCCTCTCACTTATCCCCTAGACGATGGGCTGTGTTAATCAGCTTCTTCCTGTTCTGGCGTCTTCAGGGCAATGATACATTCCCTACGACCGCCGAATTTCTATATTTTCATTCTCTTGAGGATGACGATGTCCCCTACTTCAGTAGTTTTCGGTGGAAACGCTTCTTTGAGCGCCGAATGGTGCTTGGTATTCCCTTTTCCTCCGACGGGCGGCCCATTGCTTTTTCTTTGTTTCGAGGGACTCTTGGAGATCTACCGAGGACCATTGACGGGAGAACCGAGTTCCTCGTTCTTGGAAGAGCTTTTCTCACATAGGTTGGGGTTCCTTGTTCTTGGAAGAGCCTTCTTCTTTTTTTTCTCCTTTTTTATGTTTAGGCGCTATTTTTTTTTTTGAGCAGTTGCGCCTCAACCAGACTTGCCCGAGGTTATGAGGATTGGGCAGATGCAGCAATTTGCCCCTAAGTCATTTTTAGAGTTGATAACGGCTAAAAATCTTTTTCTATTCAGCGCGGCGGCGACTTCACTTGATTTCTCCTTCTATCCCAGTTCTCTGAATTCTTCAACTTCTGAATCAGAGGCAGAAGAGGAGGATGAGGATGCTGAGCCATCCTCCAAAAGGCGCAAGGTGGGTGAGTCTTTCTCGTCCTCCGACTCCTCTCTTGGTGCAATTCTGTTTTCTTCTTTTGAGGCCAAACTTCTAAACTTACTTTTGAAAATCGAGATAGAGAGGGATGAGTTGAAGATGGAGAATGCCCGTCTGAAGGAGGAAGTGGCTACTCTCAAGAAACGGTTGGGGGAGAGCTAACAACCTTTTCCTTTAGAAATTTTCATGACCTTTCTGTTACTTCTTTTTTATTTACGTTTTATTTCTGTGATGTAATGCAAACATATTTCTTTTCTGTTTTCAAATACCTCATGGTTCATCGTCTGTGCTAGCTTAGTGACCTTTCTGAATTTTGCAAGTGAAAGAGCTCATCATAATTTTTTTGCATGAGCTAACAAGCTCATCTGAGCTATAGAGCTCTTTTTCGTTTATGAACAGAAAAGTTCATTGTGAGCTATAGAGCTCTTTTTCGTTTATGAACTGAAGAGTTCATCGTGAATTGCAGAGCTCATCTTTAATTTATGAACCGAGGAGTTTATTGTGAGCTTTAGAGCTCATGTTCGTTTAGGAACTGAAGAGTTCATCGTGAGCTTTAGAGCTCATTTTTTTTATTTATGAACTAAAAATTTCATCGTGAGCTACGGAGTTCATTTGCGTTTATGAACCGAAGAGTACATCATGAGCTTTAGAGCTCATTTTTTATTTATGAACTAAAGAGTTCATCGCGAACTTTAGAGCTCATTTTTGTTTATAAACCGAAGAGTTCATCGCAAGCTTTAAAGCTCATTTTTGTTTATGAACTGAAGAGTTCATCGTGAGATACATAGCTCATTTTTTATTTATGAACTGAAGAGTTCATCGCGAGCTTTAGAACTTATTTTTGTTTATGAACCGAAGAGTTCATCGTAAGCTACAGAGCTCATTTTTTATTTATGAACTGAAGAGTTCATCGCGAGCTTTAGAGCTCATTTTTGTTTATGGACCGAAGAGTTCATTGTGAGCTACAGAGCTCATTTTTTATTTATGAACTAAAGAGTTTGTCACGAGCTTTAGAGCTCATTTTTGTTTATGAACTGAAGAGTTCATTGCGAGCTTTAGAGTTCATTTTTGTTTATAAACTGAAGGGTTCATCACGAGCTTTAGAGCTCATTTTTGCTTATGAACTGAAGAGTTCATCGTGAACTTTAGAGCTCATTTTTTATAGATCAGGCCAGCACGTCTTAAAAACTTAGTTACTTTATTGGAAAAATAATCTTATTACAAAGAGGACTCACTGAAAGAATTTCTTAAGATGCTCAGCGTTCCAAGAATGGGGCATGACTTTCCCTTCTTTAGTCTACAATTTGTAGTTTTCGGATCTTACTACCCTAGAGATGATGAATGGTCCTTCCCAATTGGGGCCTAATTTCCCATGGGAAGGGTCTTTTCTTGCAAGCAGAAGCTTCCTGAGTACCAAATCGCCGACCTTAAAGCTTCTGTGTCTCACCCATCGGTTGTAGTATCTTGCCATTTTTCTCTGGTAACTCTGGATGTTCTGCAAAGCTCTGCACCTTTTTTTGTCCTGAAAATCGAGGTTAAGGAGGAGGGACTCATCATTGAGCTCGGGTTCTATGAGCTCGATTCTGGGAGATGGCATTCCTATCTCTACGGGTGCCACAACTTCAGTTCCGAATGCCAAGGCAAATGGTGTTTCCTGGGTTATAGATCTGGCTGTTGTCCTATAAGCCCATAATACTTCTGGGATATACTTCACCCATTTTTCTTTCAGAGTTTCAAGCTTGGTTTTTGGAGCTGTCTTGATGGTTCTGATTGTGACCTCTGCTTATCCGTTAGACTGTGGGTGAGTTGGTGCCAAAAAGTAATTCTTTATCCCAAGCTCAGCACAAAATCCTTTAAATTTAGAGTTATCAAACTGCTTCCCATTATTGGAGATGATAGCTCTAGGGATTCCAAACCGGCAAACTATTGACTTTCAAGTGAAGTTACAGATCTTTTGTTCGGTGATCGTTGTCAAGGGTTCAATTTCTGCCCATTTTGTTAAATAATCTACTCCAATAATGGTAAATTTACACTGTCTAGTCCTAATTGGAAGGGGTCCAAGTATGTCCAGACCCTATTGTTAAAAGGGCCAAGGACTTATCATCGATGTTAAGGGCTCTAGTGGGGAATGGGGAGTGTTGGCATGAACCTGGCAGACCTTGCATCTTTTCACTAAATCTGTGGTGTCCTTTAGCATGATGGGGCAGTAGTATCCTTGCCTCAGTACCTTACCCTCCAAAG
Source organism: Ilex asprella (assembly GCA_023539305.1). Classification (NCBI taxonomy): domain Eukaryota; kingdom Viridiplantae; phylum Streptophyta; class Magnoliopsida; order Aquifoliales; family Aquifoliaceae; genus Ilex; species Ilex asprella. The sequence goes on along the minus strand of CM042188.1, from coordinate 5,736,335 downwards.
CTCAAGCTTCGATGTGGTTTCCACATACTTCTTCATGGACTTCTCTAAGCACGTAGTTGTTGTCCTCGCCTCCCACACACTTAAGGAGGGGTGTTGAAAAACCTCGTTTGTATAGACTGCCCTGCAAAATAGAAAATCTTGCTAACCTGGCTCTCAGTTTTTCAACTTCCTAGGGATCTTCTTGTAGGATCCCATCTCGTAGGTATCCTAAGATGGGGTCCATCCAGCTCGACTGATCTAGAACTTGGAGCATTTCTTCTTCCCCAGCACTTACTGATGGTTCCACTAGGTGCTCAACTAGTATCAACTTATCCAATTTCTCCTGAGAAGTAGTTACAAGCCTAGCCAGGGTGTCTGCTCTTGAATTCTCAGTCTTAGGAACGTGTCTAATCTTAACTCATACAAACTTTTGAATTAGTTCTCGTACCTTCCTGAGGTAGAGGGCCATTTTTTCACCATTGGCTTCATAGGCCTCTTCTATCTGCTTTACTACAAGCTGGGAGTCACTATAGACCTCTAGCTGCTCTACTTCCACCAAATGGGCGAGGTTGAGGCCTGTGATGACAGCTTCATACTCTGCCTCATTGTTTGAGGTCTTAAACTCAAACATAAGGGCGTATTCGACGTCAATCCCATCTAGAAAAGTTAGAATTAGGCCAGCACCGCTCCCTTGAGCAATGACGGCTCCATCCACCAAGAGCTTCCATGTGAAGAGGTCGGGTATTAGTTGTGTTGATTCCATTTCTATGGGTGCTGCTGCTGTGAATTCTGCGATAAAATCTATCAAAATCTGCCATTTAATGGTCGTTCTTGGCTTATAGCTGATATCAAACTCACTGAGTTTTATAGCCCACTTAACTAGCCTTCCGGAAGACTCTAGTTTGAACAACACTTGCCTTATTGATTGATCAATTAGAATCTCAATAGTATGAGCCTAGAAATAGGGCCTACGTCTTCTAGCAGTCATAATAAGAGCTAACACAAGCTTCTCCATCTTAGGATATCTCTCATCTGCCCCCTCAGAGCTCCACAGAAGTAGATAGGATGTTGAGCTTTGTCTTGCTCCCTTACTTGCGCTATGCTGGTTGAGAAGTCTGAGACCACTAAGTAGAGAGTAAGTAGCTCTCCCTCCAAGGGTCTCACCAGAACAAGAGGGGAGCTCAAATAGTCCTTTAGTGCTTTAAACGCTTCTTCACAGTGGTTATCCCATTAGAAAGCCTTCTTTAAGACTTGAAAGAAGAGTTGACATTTGTCGCTTGACCTGGAAACGAAGCGACTCAAGACAACTATTCTCCATGTCAGTCGTTGAATTTCTTTTGTGTTGGACGATGGCTGCATATCGAGTACTGCTTTAACCTTCTCGGGGTTGACTTCAATCCCTTTACTGTTGACTATAACGCCTAGGATTTTTTCGCCGATACTGCAAAAGCACATTTGATTGGGTTGAGTTTCATCTTATATTCCTTAAGGATCTAGAACGATTCTGTTAAATGTTAGATATGGAGTTTTGTCTTCAGTGACTTTACCAGCATATCGTCAATGTAAACTTTCATGAATGTCCCGATTTACTTTTGGTACATCTTATTCACCAACCGTTGGTATATGGCTTCAACATTATTTAGCCCAAAAGGCATGACTTAGTAGCAGTAGGTTCCCTGTTCATTCACGAAAGATGTCTTTTCCTGGTCACTAGGGTTCTCTGATTTAGTTGTAGCCTGAGAAGGTGTCTATGAAGCTGAGGAGCTCATGGTCGGCCGTATCATCCACTATTAAATCGTAATGGAAAGCTGTCTTTAGGACACGCTCGATTGAGGTCAGTGAAATCAATGCAGAGTCACTATTTGTCATTGGTTTTTTTGACAAGTACCACATTTGCTAACCAAGTAGGATAGTCTACTTGTCTGATAGCTTTAGCATGAAGAGCTTGCTGACCTCCTCATTGATTGCTTTCTGACGCTCCGGAGCGAAAGTTCTTCGCTTCTGTTTGATGGGTTTGTAAGTTAGGTTCATGTTTAGTTTATGCATGATGACTAAGGGATTGATCCCTTCCACGTCCTCTTACTTCCAGGCAAACACCTCTGCATTTTCTTTTAGGAACTTGATGAGTAGATCCTTAATTTTCCTGTTTAGTTTGGATCCGACGTAAACAAGATGCCCTGGCTCCTTGTCAAGTTGAACGGGTTCTAGTTCCTCGGACGATGTCAGTCTGGTGTCCAGCTCGTCTCTCATGTCGAGCTCATTCAATGGGATGTTCTCAACTTCTTTCTGCTTCATCGAGGCGGTGTAGCATTCTCTGGCCATGCGTTGGTCTCCTTAGACCATTCCCACTCCATTTTTCGTAAGAAATTTCATAACCAGATGATAGACAGAAGGGATGGCTTTCATGGCATTGAGTGAAGGCCTTCCCAGCAACATGTTGTATGCAGAAGGGGAGTCTACTACTAGGAATTTCACAGTGGTGGTGGTTTGGCGTGGGGAATCCCTTATAGTGAGCACAAGTAGGATTGACCCCAAAGGTAGTACCCTTTCCCCTGAAAAGCCCAATAAGTGAGCGCTTACTGGCTCTAAATTTTTCTTGCCTATGCCCATTTTATCAAATACGGAGGCAAAAATAATATTCGCAGAGCTCCCATTATCTATCAGGACGCGGTAAACTGTCCTGTTAGCTACGACTACCCTTATTACCAGTGGATCATCATGAAGGTGTTGATAGCCTTCCAAATCTGAATCTAAGAAGGAGATAACGATGTTCAGGCATGGCACCTTGGATATAATGTGCACTTCCAGAGCCTCGCTAGCTCTGATCTTACGCATGTGGGCCTTTCTGGCTGAGCTGGACTCTCCGCCTCCTGCAAATCCTCTGGATATCACCCTGATCTCCCCTAGTAGTTGCTGATGTTGAGCTGGGGCATGCTGTCGAGGTGGTGGGGGTGGAAGAGCTTGATTTTGGTTGTCATGGGCAACATAACGGCGTAATTGTCCTTGTTGGATCAGAAACTCGATCTCCTTCTTCAGTTGAATGCAGTCGTCTGTGTGGTGGCCATGATCTTTGTGGTATTCGCAATATATGGTGGGATCCCTCTTGGTTGGGTCTGCCTTCATCCGAGGTAGCCATCTCAGAAATTTCTCGGTTTGTACTTCATACAAAAATCTGTGATATCGTCGTGATAAGAGGAGGCAGCTGCCGAGGTGCATACCTTGGCGGCAGCTCTGGCTAGGGAGGGCCCAAGTGATCCCTTATATCTCCCCTTCTCTTAGGGGAACGATCACCCTCTCTTCTTGGAGACTTATCTTGTATTTTTTCTTTTCTAGGGCTTCGGTCCTTTTTCTTTTCTTCCTTTCCTTTCTTCTTATGTAAGGGAGAGCTTCCTGCCTTTGAGAGAAGGGCTTCGCCATTGATATATTTTTCTGCCTTAGCTAGCACCTCGGTCATGCTTGCCTGATCTTCGATATGGAGAACATCAGGTCTTTGGATTGCACTCCTAGCCTAGCTATGAAGGCGGTGATGACAAATTTTTCGTCTGTGATGTCCACTTTCATTGACTCCAAATTGAACCTTTGGACATAAGACCTCAGGTTTTCGTGGGGTCCTTGTTTCACATTTAAGATATGGTAACTGGGCTTTTTATAAGTCCGAGCTCCTATAAAGTGGGATACAAAGGATATGGATAGTTCCTTGAAGGAGGAGATCGTCGCTGGAGGGAGCCTATTAAACCATGCTAAGGCGGAGCCCTTCAATGTAATGGCAAAAGCTCTATAATGCACAGGATCCTAGTATCCATGCAGTTTTATTTGGTTCTTGTATGTATTGAGATGATCTATGGGATCTTTCGTTCCATCGAAGGCTTCAATTTGCGGTAGTCTAAAATTTGGAGGGAGGGGGAAGTGCAGCACTCCGGTGGTGAAAGGGGAATCAGTTTGCTGCACCAGGGTGTTCATCGTCACTGGAGGTTTTTCTTTCACCACCTCCTTCATGCGGCTGAGCTCCTGCTGAATACCCTCAAAGCGCTGCTCCCAATATTATTCTATTCTTCTGTGTTGATAAGGAAAGAAGTCATCCCTTTCTACCTCCTCGTTCTGACTTTAAACTTCTTTGTTGTGTCCATTCCTTGGTAGTAAAGGAGAGGCTTCCCTCATGGAATGACTATTTTTCCCCCTTTCATCAGCTTCCCTGTGGGGGTCGAGATGAGGTGGATTTCTATGGCGTGAATCATTATGGCCTTCGCGGGCCGCTCGTGCCTCCTGTAAGCATTGTAAAAATTTTAAAAGCTCTTCGTTCTGCTGCATCAAACGTTGGTTGACTAGGCGAAGGGCCTCTAACTTGTTGTTCGCTGGGGGGATCCCCCATGGGGGGATTAACCTTTACGGTGGGGTGGAGACCGGGCATATCTTCTGGTCGCCTATTGTTGGCAGTTTCTGATTGATCCTGCATTCGTGGTGAATTTGTCTGGCTTTTACTCATGTTGCGGGTCGAGACCATCAGTCACTAAAAAATCAACGTATTTGTAACAGAAACAGTCATTCCCACAGACGGTGACAAACTGATTGTGTAAATTCACGTGACCGAGTAGAAGATATAAATGAGGCATGACAATAAGAGTCTGAGCTTCAAGGCTTGAGTTGATAATCAAGTTATATCAAGGGAGTTTCTGGGGAGGGGGATGAATGCGAGAGAAATACAGTGGTTCACCGGCATGGGAGCTTGCTAATCCACTCTTTAATGAAGTCTCTTGCTCCTTTTTTCCTTTATTGATCATGGGGAGGCTTTACTATGCAATATGGAGAAAAATAGGGTTTTACCCCCTCTGTGGAGGCATTACAAACTATTTAAAGAGTTGTCTCTTCTTTTTCGGGATCTTTTGTCGGGATCCATATCTGTCATGCGTGGAGTCCTCCTTGATTTTAGGAGAGAATCTTGGTTGGTTGAGAATCTTGTGCCTCGACTGTAGCTTGGCCCTTGTTTCAAGATTATCTTCTGTTACCCGACTGTTTGTCTCTCAATAATTTACTTACGAACTAGGAAGAGAGCTCGGAGCTCAACATGTCCAAGCTGACCTCCCGGTCTTAATTGATCTCGTGCCCGAGATTTATCCCAGGTATTATCACTTTATAATATTAGAGTTAAGTGTTTCTGTTATTTTCCGATTCAATTTATATCGAGCTCGTATTGTATTTGTGTTAATGTGTGAAATAGATAGCTTTAATAAGGTGTTATATTTATCATGCCATGTTGTTATGTTATTTTCATCGTTGTCAAGTTGGCATGCATGAACGATTTCTAAGTCAAAAATTACATAAATATTAGGGTTGTCAATTTTTTATATGACACTAACCGAACACGAAATTAATGGATCGAAGACAAAATTAACCCGTATATTTTAAACGGGTTGACATGATTCGGACACGAACCCGACCTAACCCATTGTATTCGTTTAATCCTTTTATGGCAGCATAATTTACCTATTATGTATGACTGATATGGTCTTAATATTTTTATTTATTAATTCTTACTTCTACTATGATAATTAACAGTATAGTTTTCACTTTAATTTTTGGGTTGAAACTTGAATGCATTTTAGTTAATTTTATTAATGAGATGTGATATGTTGTTTATAAAAAAATTATTTAAAATTTTAGATAAATAATTGAATGATGTATTTAATGACAATGAATTGGTGTGAAAACATATTATATGTGTGTTAAACATGTCAGTGTTATGTATGCTAAACAAGTTAAATAAATCATTTTATATATGTTAACCTGAAAACGATCTGTTTATTAAAAGTGTCAAACAGACCGGTTTCAATAAACTCATTTAGTGACCAGGTCAGGTTAGTATTTACACATCTCGATACGATTATTAAACATGTTAGGTTTGAGTTTTTAGATTTTTGACCCAAACTTGAAATCAATCCGACACGAAATGACCTAACTCAACACGTGACACCCCTAATAAATACAAATCTTTTATCCCTAATTCCTTGTAAATTAAAAATCTATTTGATTTATATCCTACTACCACAACTATATAAAAGATCATGTGGTTGTATACTAATTCATATATTACCAGATTAAGAATGGAAAAAAATGAAAAAGAATAAAATGTTTTATTCGTATAAAACATATTAAACAGGTTTATCGTGTTAAAATTTTGATGGTTCATATTTGATATTAATTCGACTTATTTAATATTCATAATATTTAATCATATTATTTTTAAATTTATATTCTTTATTGTGTTCGAGTGTGGTAAAAAAATACCACCCCTATCCGAGCTGAAGCATCTCCCTCTTATTCTCTCTCCTCAGCTGCAAAGTCCTCGAAGCTGCATATGACAGAATGCTATGTTTTCTCCTCTTAACATTCATTGTTAAATGCATAAAATACTTAAGACACAAGATACCAGCATCCAAACATATGTATAAGATATATTATACTATCAACAAAGGCAATGTTAGCTAATGTGCTGAAATGACTCAATTGCCCTTGAATTCGCATTTAGTTTCATATTATATAATGTTTTATACTGTTTTTAAGGTCACCACTGTTGATCCTCATAAAAAAATAAAAAAATAAACAGTTTTTAAGGTCAATTCAGGATGTCAATCTGGGTGACTTGTTGAGAACTATAGAAGAAACAGTTAGTTTATGAGCCTGCCTTGAGGTTTCTAAATGGCACATATAGGAGACAGACTACCAAAGTAACTCTGACTCCATTTGCTTTGAAAAAATGTACACTTGTCAGCTGTTCTTAGTCATCTTACAGCTAAGTGGAAAAGGTCATGTAGGCATTTTTATTCAAAATCATTAATATTTGTTTCCCTATCCTCCCTTTTGGGGGGTAAGAATTGGTTAATGTTTCGCATTTTCCAACAGAAAATTACGTTATGTACAAAATTCAAAAGCCTAGAGTCATATGTGTAACAACACGAGGAGAGGAAATTAAGCGACAATGTGAAATCCAGGAAAAAATATCGAGTTTAACGGGATCATCACGTCACTATCTAATAAAAATATAACAAATAAGTAGGTAGATTTCACATTTTATAGTAACTACCCTATTACGCCATTTAATAACTATTCAAATGAAATTCACCTTAACCATATGTAAGTTTATTATTGAATGATGATACCACGTATCAATGATAACGTGGTGTAACCGTTACGCTCAATATTTACTCGAAATTCAGGGGCTAAGATTTTTCAATGGATTTGTAATTTCCAAAAAGCATAAGCTATGAAAACTGTTTCTGGTTTAGTTAATAAATTCATTGGGAATAGAATTAAAGCCAGTCAATTTGAGCCAACTAAAATATAGAATTTGACAGGGAAAGGACTAATAAGTCAATTTGATAAAAGAAAACTCACATTTTTCATTGTATAAAATACTGGAAAACATCTGTCACCCATTTTGTTACATGTAGAACCTTACTATTCCTTCACTAGAGGGATATGCTTACTAAAATCAAGGCTGAACCCCCATCTATAAATGCCAACCTCTTCTCCTTCACAATCACTTCCTACCTCATTCCCATCCACAGATACAGAAGAATTGAAGAAGGTACACTACATCTACACACACAGTCACACACACACATTGAGAAAGATAGAGGGGGAGAGAGACTTAATACTTCAACATATACTTCAAAGGATTAGGTACATTATACACACACACAGAGAAAGAGAGAATTGATACTTCTTCATCTTCAATACATTAGAGCAGCTATCCTTCAAGGTTAGCTCTCCAATGAAGGGGATAACAGAGCCCAAGATCGAATCAGAGCCATCCAAAGCAATGCCACCATCATCATTCAAGAAGAAGTACAAAGGAGTCAGAATGAGGAGCTGGGGGTCATGGGTCTCTGAGATAAGAGCACCAAACCAAAAAACAAGAATATGGTTAGGCACTTACTCCACCCCAGAAGCTGCTGCAAGAGCCTATGATGCTGCACTCTTATGCCTAAAGGGTTCATCAGCCAACCTTAACTTCCCAATCTCCTCGTCACAATACCTTCCTGATGCCATTTTGTCCCCTAAATCCATCCAAAGAGTTGCAGCAGCTGCTGCCAATAGTTTTCCAGACAATGCCACCCCACCACCACCACTATCTCCTTTCTCTACCTCGACCTCTTCTTCTTCAACCTCTTCGCCATTGTTGTCGTCTTCAACATCAAATCATATCGAGGATGATGTTTTGTTAGCTCCATCTCATGAAATCTACGTTCCCCCAATACTAGATCACCTGTCATGCTCATATGTTGCTGATGAACCAATGTGCATAACTGCACCGTGGTACAACTTTGATTCACCAAAGTATATCGATATGCTTAATGGGGTGGTGTTTGATCCACCACCGATGATTGAAGATGCATATGAAGAAGGCAATATTCGTCTCCGGAGCTTCTGCTGAATAATTCAGTCCAGATTACCCCAACCCCCAAGCTATTTATTTAGTAAAATTCATTTAATGATCTTCAGTTTATTGCTAGAAGATATACTGACAACGACAAAATTTCATATACTAGTGAAGTTAATTAGAAGGAAGTCATATGGAGAGAGACATATTTTTTGGACCCTCCCATGTGGGTTCGTAGATATTTTCTGCAAAGTGTGTCATATGTATGCTGTATTATTCATTGTGTTTCGCTGTAATAAGAGGGCAGAGAATTTTTTTTTTTTTAATAATTGGCAAAGATTTTCTCCATGCAGTGTTTCTTTGTGGTTTCTTTTCGAGTATTTAAAAAAAAAAATCAAAATATCTCCCTTTTTTTATTTTATGTTGACATAATTTCATGGGACCCATGAGTTACATATCTTAATTTAAGTGTGCATTATTGTGTATTTTTATTTGTTTTATAAGTTACAAAGACCAACATATGAAGGGTGGATTTTATGACATGAGCTAAGGGCCAATTAAATTAGGCTAGGAGTTACAACTCTCATTCATCACCTATAAATAGAAGTCCATCTAGCCATTCTTAGTGTGTGAAAAACAAGGACTTTCTCATGTTTCTCTCTCTCTTTTCTACTCTCTTTTATGTTATACTTCTTGGGTTAAGAAAGTGCATATGAAGTTTCTGATTGTTAGATTGTGTAAATTTAGAGAAGTTACATTGTATGATTGGGTTGGTATATTATGGAGATGGTGTGCTATGACTTTTAACATCGAACGCAGTTCTCCCTACCGAATGCAATTGCGTTCCCAAGACTCAAACTCGAGACTTTGGTTAAGCTAAAACAGTTTCTCATCAACTAATCTCAAGCTTGGAAGCACATATTTTTTGGGAGTAATGTTAATTGAACCTAATTTATTTATCTAACTAGTTCTAATTATTCACTATAATTTGATTGACAATAAATCTTAGTATTATTTGGGATCTACTAATAATCTATTGATTGTAATGAACTAAGTTAATAAATTATTTCATAAAAATATTTCCAAATACTTTGGGAGATCAAATAGAGCTTGATTAGTTTATCTTAGACAAAAAATAAACAACATAACCAACGGTAATTCTATTTATTTTTATGTATAAAAGTTTGAATTTCTGTTGTCAATTACATGGCATCGTGTATGAGAACGGAAGTAGATGGGATGTGGAACCTTGAAAGCGTTGATAACATGTCGTGTTCGTCTTTTTTGGGGGTTTTTTTTT